>JANPWX010000010.1:760799-798358 GCA_024734555.1 Trochalopteron elliotii
CCTCCCCACCCCCGGCATGGCTCTGCTCCACCACCCCGGTGCGGCACAGCCTCCACCACTGGACCACACCAGGCGGCACGGACCCCCCCAGCTGCCCTTCCACCGTACAGCAAACAAAGCTCACGCCACGCAGGCAGTGCAGCTTCCACGCGCTTTCCGGTGTGTTACAGTCTCCACCTTCTCACTGCACAGCTGTCCTGTGAGCACAGCAGCACTGGGGCCAGCCTGCACCGCACTCTTCCCACAGCATTGTCCTCGTTCTTGCTGGCCCCAAAGGCTTCTAATGCTCCTTAGGCAGAGGGCAAATGACAAACTCTGATACAACGCCTCTCAAGGATAGAATGATAAAGGGAAATTACTAGTCATGATGGAGAAAGTCATCTGAAAGGAAAGAAACTGTAAGGAATAAACCTGCATCTTTAGTGACCAGCCCAGTGACGCTCTATTTGTCACTGATAACAGAAAGAAAATAAAAAGTGATTTTAAGGGAATCTTAGTAAGATAATGTCCAGCATGGTGTCAGCTCCCGCTGAGGTGAGCCCAGGTGCCGATGCTGAATGGCAGACACTCCTTGAACAGCACAGAGCTGGCTGAGCACTGCCCGTTGACAAAAGGCAGTTGACAAAAGGCAGAGCTCCTGCTGGTCACAGGGAGAGCTGGTGGGCCCTCATACAGCCCCATTTTCACAGCCAGAAACCCCACTTTGTGCTCTGCAAAAAGTGAAGTCAGTGCATGTTGGTTGCTAGTGTGGCACCCATGCAGCCAGGCTTCCAGAGCTACCACGCTCCTCTGCAGAGACACAAGGGAGACACATGTCACACTGATACGCCATTGGGTTTTTTGGATGCCAACAACTTCTAGAGACACAGGAGACCAAGAGACTCATGCAAACACCTAGGTATCACTGGCACCAACACCCTGTGAGAAGGTATGTGGAGAGGGGGACACAACCACATCCATGCAGCCCAGTCCATCTGTAGATCTGCCCCACCAACCCCAGCTTGCAAGGCTGACCTGCTCAGGATGCTCGTTGCTCTCACTCATCTGAGGCATCTCCCTTCCCTCCAGCTTCACGGCGAGCTGGCAGCCAGGGTGGGGCAGGCAGCCTCGTCCTATGCCCCTGGCTCTGCTGCCGGGCTCATTTCTTCCAGCAATGCCACCGACTCCTGTACCACATCATGTCTGGCTGGAGCCCAATTTTACTTTACAAATGCTTGCTTTATGCCTGCTCCTCTTCTCCTCTTCATCCCTCCATCTGCATAAGCTGGGTCTCGTCTCCCTGCCTCAACCACCCTCGTCCCTGTGACACAGAACTGCTGCACTGTCTGCTGCCACTGCGCCACATCTGCTCCAGCTGTCCCCAGGCTTCACCTAAACCGCCCCCGACTGTACCGCATTTGAACCCCGCGGTGTGCGGGCACAGCAGGTGATCTGATCTCAGTGATGAGATAAGCCGGGACCTACAGCACGAAGCCAGATTGCGACAAGTCTGGGGCTTGCTCCTGAGCCCGTGTTTGTCACTCAGGAAACTCGAACCCCCTTATCAGGTGTCAGTGTGCTGCAAAGAGCCCAGGATGAAGTCACCCTTCTTGCCAGCCTGGAAAGAGCTCGGAAGGCGTGCACTGTGTATCTTGGAAAATCAGGTACCAGCGACTGGCAGCTGCTTGATGGCCATGAGATGAATTAAGGCAATGATTAGTGGAGTGATTTGGTTCAAGTAGCAGGACTTTAGTCTGAACATGTTCCTACTTAGCTTACACATTTCATTCGCAGGCAGATGTCAAGCTAGATGTTGCTAGGAGATAGACAGCAGGGGAATAATTAAGTCTGATTAAATCCTATCATATTGCTGTGCTGCTTTCCAGAATGCTCTGGAGCTTTTTAAAGCCAAGCTGACCAAATGATCAGGCAAATGGTCTAGCCCATCCTGCTCAACAAAACCCACTAGCAGCAAACCTGCTGAGCCTGTGGCTACCCATGTGTCTGCAGAGAATTTCCTACAGCAGCACTGTAGGAATCATGGAGATGATCTGGAGAAAAAAGGCTCTGGCAGAAGGCACAGCTGGTGGCTGCGTTAGCAGGTAGCACAAAACAGTTAGGGCTCTTCACTGCTTGGAGCAGGCAGTGAGGAGTCCTACCCCTGCATCAGTGCTGCAGAGACACTCATGTTGGACTAAGCATGACTTGAACACACCAGTGTAACCATAAGCAGAACTTCCTTCTGCCCTTCCTTTGAAAGGAGCCTGCCTGGGACATGCCAAAATTGCTCTGCAAATTCCCCTCACATGCATGAGGAGATGTTGAGAACCACAAGGCATTCCCACTGAACTGATGCCTGCCTGCATTTTCTTTCCTGGTGGCTGAGCCACACACTATATGTGGAGGGGGCTCATAAATAACAGCTACAGGTTCTTTTTCCACCAGTAAATGAAGTTAGGCTGTAACTATCTGCATCAGATGCCAAATACACACATCAGTCTCCAGGCTTCCTTCATAGAGACTTTTTATCTCATTTTGTTTCTTTACCCTATAAAAAATACCATTCTAATACTCACACTGTCATCCTCCTCGAATTAAATGTCATCAAATCAGACCCAATAGTAATTAATGCAATACTTTATGATTAATTAAATACCACTAAATACCACAGCAAAGATCTCTTTCAGTAATGGCTAGATAGAGATTACCTCTGCTGATGCACAGGCTCAAGGAATGCAATCTGGGCTGTAAGACTTGTAGTTTGTCTTATCTCTCTGACCAAACTTGTTTCATCTCACACACTCATTATGTATTATTCTTAAATGCAGACTCTGAACGTGATCAGACTGTGGAGAACACTTTACATTTCTGGTGCTCTGGCTGCTCTTAAGAACTGTTAAACAGAATCAGCACCAGGCCCACACAAAACAAGTTAAAACAATCTGAACTTGGCTCAAAAATTCTGCCACCCTCCAGATGTTTTGAACAGCAAAGAACCACACTTACCACTTTGGGAGCAGGTAAACACCTGGAGCCTGCCTGATTGCCTTTGCAAGTGCTCTGCCTGACTGGACCAGGTTTCCAAGGGTCTTCCTCAGATGAAGTGACCCAATAGTCCCACCTGGTAGGCAGCTGTGTGAGTGCAAGCCCCTGGCCAGCACCCTGCTCAGCAGTTCATCTCCTTGCAGTAATTCCAATACGCTATGCTTGGTTCACTCATAGTTTCCAAGAGAGGAGGTAGGCTTGAATTGAAGACAAATATTGAAGACTCCCACTTTTCTGGGTCTGTTTCAGGAGTCCCTCACCCTCACGTTCAGAAGAGCATCCCACCTCCCTGTGTCTGGCTTCAGCTTGCAGACATACCATTTTATTCTGTCTTCTGCTTGATTAAAGAGCCTTTCAGAGCCTGGCATTTTCTCTTTGTGACACTACACATATGCTGCAAGCAAACCCCCTCTCATCCGTCTTTCTGAAAAAGCTAAATATACTGAGTTGCTTAATTCTCTTTCTGCCAGGCTTTTCCTCCCACCCTCAAGCCATTTTTTGCATTTCTGCTCTATAGAGCCTCTCTGATTTTCCTGAATCCTTTTCACGATATAGAATCCCATAATGAGCCTCCCTAATACTTTGACACAGGGATTTAATCTGCTTTTCCTATTCTCTTTCTTAAAGGGCTGCATTAGTCCTTTCTACCATAGCATCAGAATGAGCATTCAGGCAGGATTGTCTCTAATCTTTTCCAGACCCCGTGCTGGGGCAGGTTAGAACCACCTGTACATCAGCTGCACATCCAGGAAGTGATGAATGGAGTTTGGTGGTTGGGGACATCAGTCCCACACACCTCCCTCACTCACTCCCTGTCCTAGAATCATGGATGTCAAGGTTGCCACATTTTGGGGGGCTTAGGGAGCTGAGCTTGGCAGGCCTTAGGAAGATTTGTTGAGCCCCAGTGAGCTATCCAGTAGCAAATGTCCTGCTCCCAGTAGGTTACTGTGCCATGAAAGAGAGGACAGCACAGAACCAAGCAGTGCTTGCTGGCATTCAGGCTGGTTTGGCTATTTGGGAAATATTGTACAATGCCTGTTAATATTTTACCCATCCTGTTCAGAGGGACAATGGCCACTGTAGAATCTATGCACTGACTAGTTACCAGGCTGCACACAATGAACACAGTCTCTTAAAAATAATAGGGTATGTGAAGGTTCCATCTTTAATTCCACTCCTTTAGAAACCAGCTAAAATAACCTCCCCCCCAGCAGCCTCCTCACTGAAACCTACCTGAGATCTGGGTGTGAAATAGGGAATCCTGCTCAGCCCAGATGCCATCATGGGATATCACAGTGCATTTCTTCATGTCAGTGCTGCAGGAACCTTGAATGAGCCCAGCTCCAGCTGTGGCTGGGCTGCCTCTCCAAAGTCAGGAGTGCTGTCCTTGAGTTTCTGAGATGATTGCTGAATAAACTTGAATTTCAGAGTTGGTTAGAACTGTGATGGCCATGAACCTCAATGGGTTCATCTTGATCTCTCCAGATAGGCATTATCCCATCCCCTTTCATACCATAAAAACAGCTGGCAGAGTCAGGTGAGGTAAGCAGGCACCATCTAGTCACTGCCTCCTTTGAAACAGGAATGGCAGGAGTGACTCCATCTCACATGCTGTCACAGAGAGGAGGGAATTTGGCAAACCAGTGGCACAAGGAGAGGCTGCAGCTCCCCAAACCAGCCACACTCATGCTACAGACCCAAGTAACTTGCAAACAGTTTGATGATTTAATCACAGACTCTCCCAAACACATGTGTTAATTTTTAATGAATGGTCAGCTGGTAGGAGGCCAATGTAATCTAAAGGGTCAAAGGACTGGGCAGAGAAATGGCAGAGAGCCCCAGACTGCCACTGGGTAGGTAAAAGCACAGCTAAGGGCATCCCCTGAGCCTGTTACACAGGGCAACTCCTCCCTGGGCACAAGAAAAGTTCTGGCTGCTGAGAGCAGGAACCTCAATAGAGAACACTGTGCCTTCTCCACTGCTTTCAATAATGCTCTTAATGTTCCATTAAGAACATGTATTATAAAGAATTAATTAGACTCAAGTGGATTAACAACTACACGTATTAACAGCTACATTCTGAGATCTGTCAGTGAGCCAAGGCTTAATGGGGAGACATCAACAACAGGAAGTCTGCCTAGACCCCCAGTGACCCCTGGTCTAGTGCCATTTAATAGGCCTTAATATCAGAATCAGAATATCTTAGTATCAATTGTCTGGATGACAAGACAAAGGCTTACATTTGGGGCTGATAAAACACTGAACAGGATGCTTGCTGCTACAGCATGAGCTGAATGGCATGGGAAAATGGTAACAGCCCACAGTGATGGGCTGCAAAGGAAGGTTCTTGGGAATGGAGAAGACAGGCTGTACCACAGGGTGGAGAATCTCCCTGAAGGTGGGGGTGGGAGGTGAAATTAAGGAAAAAAGCTGAAAAAGAGCTGTCCCCACACGTGACTGTTGCTATAAGCCACAATATTGCAGCACAGTACCTTGGCTCTGAGGGCCATGAGTCAAAGGGGCATGGAAGGGATTTCCAAGCAGAGCCAAAGCTCTGGCAAAGCCAACTTGATGTCTGGTCCAGCTCTCCAAACTTCTGAACAGGCACAGAAATCCCAAGGAACAGCAACACCACCACAAAAAAGGAGCTAAGGGTTGGAAATGGGACAAATAAGGTTGCATAAGATGTGAGGAGTACAGGCTCCATCACTGCCAGAGGGAACAGAGTACTGGTATGGGCAGAAGGAAGTACAGGAGCCAAAGGTGAGAAGTCGAAGATGGGAAAAACTCAAGCCTGCAATTAAGTACAGCATGGTCACTGAAGGCTGCAGGGGAAGTCATCCTCACCATGAAGCAGCATGTAAAATAAGTTTAGATCTGAACCAGATTCAACAAGTTTAAGGTCTCAAATTTTTTGACATCTGTGGCTCAGGCACAGAGATGCTGCATGGACATGCTTGCTGTTTTGCCCTGACCTGTAAGCACCCCTCCTGATCTCCTGTCCAAACAGCTCCAGCAGCAAAAAGAAGGCCAGGACTGATTCCTGCATGCCAGAGAAGGCAGTGGAGAAGGTGTGGAGGGCTCTGCCTGAGGACAGTTTTGTTCCCCTGCTCTTCCAGCTCATGCACATGTCTTTCTAAAAACAGGTACAGCAGCCTGAGCTGGCTCTGTGGCATTACACTATCTGCAGCCAGTGCCCATTGCCAGATCTTGACCCAGGGAATGAGTAATTTTCAGCCTGGAGCTTCAGTACTTAATTACTTGCACTAGAGCAATCCCTTGTGCACCTTCAGCTGGCCTGCTATGGTGATGGGGCCACTAGCCATGGGCTCCTCTTTTCATCCTGTTCAACCTGAACCTCCTCCCCCCTTGCTCCCTTGTGAACTGGAGCCTCTGAACCCAAGTAATGCACCAGCAACCTTCATACATCACAGCAGCCAGCTGTTACTCATACTTGTCTCTCCTATACAGGCCCAAGTGAGCTGAAACCCACTGTATAAGCACAGCAGTACAAGTGCCCAAGGCAGTGTCCACTTCAGGTTTACAAACCTTCCCCTCTTGTGTCATTCTGATCTCTTCCCCACATGCCCAAAGGAAATGGTCAGCAATGCTGCCTCTGGTAAGCAACTCCCAGGGCATGTCTTTGTCTGCAGAGCCACAGGCTGCTCCCCTGTGGGTGAATGCCCCACCCAAAATCCTGTGATGCACCAAGGGACATCAGCACCTCCCAGGGTGCAGGGCCATGAGCTCAGAGAAAGGCTCTTGAAGCATCCCACCTCCTACACATCTGAGACCAGGGCAACCATGATGCCCAGGAAAGGGATCAAGGAGATGGGAAGTAGCAAGAGCAAGGAGAGACAGGAGGAAGGGAAAGCACCAGGCACCTGAAACGCTGCCAGTCATTGGGAAAGTGGTGGGAGGAAGTGCTAGTCCTGATGGTGGAGGTGCTTCACTGTTGGTCATGAGAAAGGCTGCCTGGCCTGGGGCCCTGGGTTGGCAGAGTAGCTGCCAGCTGAGGTGGCCCTGCCATGTCCCAGTGCCTTTCTTCCCCACTCCTGGGTGCTGAGGCTTATCTGCTCCCTCTTGGGAAAAGGAAGAAAGGAGAGTATCCACCCAGCATGGTGTGGGCCACAGGAGCTGTGTGGGAGGGGGCAGGGGCTGAGGGCTTAGTTTGCACTGCCCTGATTACTGTGCTGCAGGATATGGCCAAGGGTTTGTGCTCTGCTGTGGAACATGAACACGCTCAGTTTTGGAGATTCAGCATGTGTGACAACCTGTGCATTCTTGCAGCTGCTTTTCATAACAGGGAGTTAGAGCAGCCAGGGGGAAAGGCCTCTGGGTGCTCTCTTTGCTGGCAGGATGTGGGCTAATAGCAGCCATGAAGAGGCAGCTGCCAGCCACAGGCAGGGGACACAGGCAGAAGGGTGCTGCTGAAACACCTCAACCCCCCGCCACGTACATCACTCGAAGTCACACAAGTGTATGTGGGTAGGTATGAGTGAGAACAGGACTAAGGAGACACTGGATCCTTGGGTAGTAAGTGGAATCCTTAACAGTGAAGGTACAGAGCTGCCAGCCAATGGAGGACTCTGCCCCTGTCCCTGGAGTCATGGGGAACCAGCCAGGCCAGCAGGTCCTTGTTTTCAGCTGCAGCCCGTGCCACCCCGCCACAAGAAGGTGGGGACAAAGCTCTGCCTCTTCAACAGAGCTTCTCCACCCTGCTCCATGGGAACCAACTCCCTATACAACAGCCAAGGGAATATGAACTTTCTTCAGCCATCACCTGAGCCACTGCTATGTTGGGGGATGCTGGCAGATCCACAGGGTCAGGCAGAAGCAGCTGCTCAGGGCTGGAACTTTCCAGGTCTCAGCAGCCAGTTGAGGGAGGTTTGCACTTGCAGCTCAACTGGTCCTTCCAAGGCAGGGATGGGGTAAGACAAACACAGTGAGGTGTTGGTACCAGTAACACCCTGCCCAACAGACAGGTGGTTCCTGGTGGAGAGGGTAGATTAGCACCACTGCTTTGTGCAGTCACCCAGACAAGTCCTGAGTTCAGAGCCCAGCACCTACAACCCACCTGGGTTGGCGTTTGAGCCCTGGTGTGAAGCTGTGTAGAGCAGCCTGCTCCAGCCCAGCCCAGCTCCCTCTAACCCAGCCATAGACCCTGTCTAGGACAATACTCCCCTCTGCCAGCACCCACAAGAGAGTCAGGGCTTGGCAATGTCACCTCCCAGCAGCACTGTGCCACTGTGTGTGTCAAGGGCATCGGGGACCTGTTTCATGCAAGGCCTCCCCAGCAGTGCTGAGAGACCAGCTTCAGACAAGCCTGGCCACAGGAGACAGCCTCCTGCCCCAGATCTCCTGTCCTCCCTCAACTCACCCCAGTCACCTCCAAGTCACTGCTCCTTCCACTTCACACAGGGCTCTGATGAAAAAGGGAAGCTTTGATACCTTCTTTCACAGAACTTTCCAAGCCTCAGGCCCTGCAGAAAAGCGAACTCCTCAGCTGAAAGGGCTCCCCAGTCCTGTGACAGCAAGTGACCATCTGCAAAAGCATATTACTGCCATGCTTCAAGTCCCACAGCTTCAGATTCCTCCTTCCTTTTCCTTCACAAGCCAGGAAATACCCTCAACTGTCAAGATCCAGTGAGACCTGGGGAATTCATTAAGCTGCTCTCTCAAAAGCAGTGAAGCTGCATAAGTTCAGGAGAAGGATGGTGGTATCCTGCACCAGTAGCTGCTCCCAGCAAGCCCAGAGCCACAACAGCTGGTCAGTGCTGCCTTCCATGGGGGAATAGCCCACGCTTCTCCCATTGCACCAGGTGGCTGCAGCTGGAAGAGGCATCGCGTGGTCTGGATGTGGAGTGAGGCTGTCATCTCTCCCTCATCAGCACAGCCAGGCCTAAAAATATCCCGGAGTGGGTTGATGGTGGTTGTGCTACAGTCTCCATTATGCAGATGGAAATGGCTGGTCCCTGCCAGAGTGCCTGGGGAAGCACCAGCTCCTCTGCCCTGTGCTGGCACAGGATCTTGGGATCCTGTGCTGTGCTGCAGAAATCTCCATAGGAGAGAGGTGCAAGGGACAGACCACGGCACAGAGCACCCCAGCCAGGCACAGCATCACTGCTAGGGATATCCTAGGCTCCAAAAGCTCCATAGGCTTTGTCCCTCCTGGATGCACGGGACTGAGCAGGGTGGGGAAGAGGGGAACGGAGTTTCCATAACTCCCAACAGGGATGAAATGGGGAGGTGCCCAGGCAGCATCCAGAGAGCTGAACTGTCAGCACTGTGTATGCAAGCTTAGGGGCACAGGGAGCTGAAGGACAAGTTAGCAGCGCAGCCACAGCAGGAGTAGGATGAACCCTCAGCCCACAGGAAAAGCCAGAGGAGCACAAGAACAAGGGGCCAAATTTACAGCTTGGCCAGGGAGAGGGCTGGCTGGCTTTCTGCCTTGCAACGTGCTGCCAAAGGCAAAGCTGCCAGGTCCTCCCTTCCCATCCCTGCACATCCCAAATCCACAGGGCCTGACAGTAAGCACAGCTGCTGATACTGAGCCTTGGGCAACTGCTCACCCAATAAACCTGACTGAGTAGAAAAGCAGTAGAGACTGCTGGAGAAGCTACATCAGGAAGGATGTAGCAGCTCCCATAGGAATGGCTTAAAGGATAAGATCATGAATCCAGCACCAGAAAGTCTGGCTCTGATATAGACTGTTGGCTGGCAGGCAGAGTCTGATGTCATCCTTTCCTCAGAGGTGTCCCCAGAATGTCACAAGCATCCTTGACCACAAACCTGAAGTGCTGTTTACTCACCCTTGCCGCACGGTGTGCTTTCCTCAGATCCCAGGCCAGGAGGGCAAGCCCCCTGCACAGCCAAACCTCTCCTAGAATGGTGACCCAGCAGCAAGGCCACACTGACTGGGTAGCACTTTCTAGAAGCAAACACTCCAAGCATGGAGCTGTCACCTCTCCCTGCACCAGACCCTTGGCAGGTCCCACAGCCTGCAGGGAGCTGTTGCCAGGGATCAAAGCCCTGAGCAATCTCACCTGCTTGTAGGGCTGGAGGACAGGTTGTGCTGGGAAAGCAGTGAGTCCAAAACACCATATGGCCCAGCCGTGGCCAGGCATCTGTTCACTGTGAAGTGGAAAGTCTGTCTCAGCAGTACCAGGCACCTCTCCAAAAAGGCTGCACAAGGGCTCTTCTGTCCAGTGGCTTCTGGAAGAAGGATTCTCTAGGCAGGCTCCAGCCTGCCTGGAGAAGGGGTGAGGATCTGCTGTGAGAGGTAATGACTGTCCAGCCCCCAGGATTGCCCCCACAGCCCTAGCCCTGCACTCTCTCTGGGAACGGTCTGTGCAGCCTCCACACAGCCAGTGCACAACTGGAGGCTGCTTCTTTGCAGAGTCTGCACAGATGGCCAAAGGACTGATCCAGGTCCCCCTAATCTGTCCCCACAAGAGTGGAGGACACAGGCAGGCAGGAGGGATCCTGGGAAGCTGTCTGAGTGAGCATGGTACAGGGCAGCAGTGAATGAACCAGGCTCCTGGGGAAAGACCTCCCAAGCACGCTGTGCCAGAAAAACGCCCCACACAGGCAACAGTCCAGCCCAGAACAGGCAGGGCAGTGGGGCAGGAGAGACCTTAGTACACTGGGCTGGGACCCCTTGAAAGGGCTCCTCTGGAGAAGGTGAGGAGCAAGAAACCCTTCCTTGTGTGCTGGCCCATCAGGTGCTGACGTGCCTGGCTCCCAGCCCACCAGCTCGGAGTCATGCAGCTCCCATGAACGCTGTCTTTCTTCTCCCTGCTGTAAAGCCCTTGGCAGCCCCTCACCCACTTCATCTGGGGAGGGAGAAGAGCCAAGATCTCTTTTTCTGTCCTTCCCCTTGCCAGGCTCTGCACAGTGCTGAGGGCCCAAGATGGGGTTCTCCCTGCTGGTGACAGCACTGCAGACCTCTGCTCCCACAGGAGTCATCCTCCAACACGCGAGGAAGAGCAGGGTTGGCCCCAGCCTCACTGTGTGGACAGCTGAGGGTCCAAACAGGATGCCCTGTGCTACCTCTACATATCAAAGAGAGAATGGCAGAATATGAGCATTTACACTTCTGCCAGCTCCTGTGGACACCAGCTGTTAAACAGTGTTTGGAAACATCTATCCAGCTGGAACTGGGAAAGCCAGAGAGGACTCAGGACAGACCCATCTCTGGCTGCTAACACAACTGCTCTCTTCATCCTGCCCTGGCTCTGCTGGGCCTGGACAAGCAAAGCTGTGTTCCTGTGGCAGAGCCAAGTGGCCTGGGCAGCCATCCACAACAGGCAACCACAGTTCCAAACCACACAAGCTGCTCAGCCCTTTGGTGTAGCTATTCCCCATCACCAGTTTCCTTGCTCTCCGGAATCACACCACTCCTGTTTTCCATGGAACTGTCTGCAAGTTAATTGCTCCTCTGTACCTGCAGCCCATCAGCACCCACCACCCACACTAAAGGCATCCATATCCTGCACCCAGGACTCTGTCATTTCTTTTTAATTGCTTGTGGCCATCAGGAATGAAGTTTGAGTTAGCCCCTGCTGCAAGGATAGGAAAGAAAATGAACCCAAAAGTTGCAGAGATATTGTATTAAGACAAGTGGCAGCTCTTGAGGAAATGAGAGTCCAAGAATATGAACTAGTATCAGCTCATACACAACCATGTGATCCCCATGTCTGAAACTGTCTCTGGAGGTCTATGGGTACAACATGCTGCCACGCATCTCTCAATTCAGCAAGACTGTGGGATTGAGTCACTATACTTCTTGAAGTAGTTTGCTTTGGTCTATAGCATAGTTCCTGGGCTGTAAAGACAGGTTTGCTCCTAACTCTGTATGGAGGACTTCAGCCTGGATATGCAAACCAGCCACCCACCTTGCCTACAGCCTGTTAGGAGGCTCTTCCTTCAGCCACCAGCGTGGGTAACAGTGAGAGCATCCCAGTTCCTGGGGTGTTGGGCAGCATGAGGGGCCCACGCTGCCAGGCAGTAACTCACTGGAAGTAAAAGAGCCCAGGCAGCAGGACTGTTTAATTTCTCTCCTGCATCGTGTACTGAAGGTGTTCACAGCCCACTAGAACCATTCATAACAGTGAGAATGTTTCCTAAATGCAGAATTCCAGGCCAAAGACACCTCTTTCTCAGGCTCTCCTACTTCACTCAGTTTTGTTTCAAAATTAACACACATACTATACCATTTAAATCTTTTTCCAGTACCCTCCCACACGCTTCCCTCCTTTGCTAGGTGCTGTTAGAACTGTTTTGATGCTGGAGTTGTCACATTACTCATGCTGCAGCAAGGAGGCTGTGGCAGTGCTTCTGCATGGATCTACCACAGCTTCATCAAGAGACAGCAATCAGGTGAATGTTTCCCATTCCTCTGGAGACCATTCTGGTGAGGTCAAAGGAAACTGCAGATACACACCCTCAGCTATGTTCATTACTGGAACCAAGCAACAAGCACCTGAAGGGTGGTACTCTTCATTCATCCAAGGGAGAAATCTAAAGCTATTCAACAGCTCTTGACAGCAACATAGAAAAATGAAGACTGATTATGGGAAAAAAAGGAAAAAGGCTTATTTTGACTTTTAGCAATACAACAACATTGTTGTTCACGTTCAACTGAAAATACTACACACTTTACACTAATCTAAATGCCCACAGTGAAAGGTTTTGTACAGTATCTACAAATTTGTCAGGGAAAAGGAGCCATTATCATTTTCCCCAAACTACAAAAGCTGGCTCCAGGAGTACCTGGCACATTAAGTTTCAAAGATATGAGCTGAAATAACACTACGATAAGCAAATTCCTCAAGGTCACTTGGTGTATCAGTAACAAAAATCCCTGAGCTAAAGTAGAAGAATCTCCTTTCTCTGACTGCCAATTCAGCAGGTCTTGACCAGCACTGCAAAATTCAAGAGTCAACACCAAAGTAAAGAACAGAGCTGTCTGAGACTGCGCCCAGGTAAGATTTTCTGATGACTCCTCTTCTGGCACTCTCAGCTACAGAGGGAACCTAAGGCAACTCAGTTCTTGCTGCAGATGTCTCAGCTCTGTATTTCAATGAGGAGAGATAATTCTGTGGTTCCATCCCTGTTCCAGTTAAACAGCCAAGCTGGACTGAGTCTGTAAATAACAGAACTCCACTTAGCTCCCTGAAAGACACCTGAGAACTCACTAGATAAGCGTTAAGGAGATGAATAGTAGAAAAGAATAATGCTAATAGAAAAATTAGAAGCATGATGAGAATTTCCAAATTCCATTGCTTTAGTTCTTAAATTAGTTTACAGATTGTCTTTTTTGAAATTAGATTTATTTCTTGAGGAAATTGAAAACAACATACAGGCTACCAGTCTTGATTTCACCTCATGTTTCATTAAAAAACAAGCACAACTGCAGACATGTCAGACAACAGGAGCCCAGTTAAAGAATGGAAGAACAGAGATGCATTGGACCTTAGGATAAGTGAGTATGCTCCTCAAACAGTGCAGAATCAATTCAACCCAGCTCAAAACACCAGAAAGAGAGAGAAGCAGCAAGGAGAATGGGTCCTACTACTGACAGTACTGCCTCTGGTCATCTGAGAAGTCAGCTGATAGAAAAGAGGTCTCCTCTAAGTCCAGCCACAGGCAAAACCACTGAAATCTGGTTCTTTACAAAGAATATAGTCATAGTCACCTTTTAAAATCTTAGGAAAAGTTATCACTGACTTGTGAAGCTTATCCTGAATTAAGGGCAAGCCACTATTTGTTTATACAAAAATTGCTCCTTGTGGGTCCAACCTGAACCAGTCACAGATGGAAGCTTCATGAAAAGAGAAGAGATCTACTGCCTGCAGCACCACATGCAATGGACCAAACAAAGGGCCACCAGAGCACACACTGAGCATGATTTTGTATTGAACATATTCAAGAAACACCAGACTAGCTGATAACCTGGCAGCCCCTCACCCTCACTGGAATGATGCTGTAAAAGGGATAAACACACTTCCAAAAAAACCAAAATCACTGGAGAAAATTATTAGACATGATAGAAGTCTTGGTAATGGAAAGCCTATGTACTTTTGAGACAACTGCTCTGTACAGAGCTTTTATTGCTGTCTGTTATACTTGAAGCCATGAACCAAATTGCTTTTGCAAAATCAGATAATAAAGACTCCTCAAACATAAAGGTCACCAATTTTAAGTTCAGAGAGAAGCCAAAACACAGTTTAGTCCATGCAGCAGGTAACAGAGTGCTCTCATTTGAATGATGCAGCACAAGAACTGACAGGAAAATTGGGAAGGCCCTTTGTCTCAGAGTGCAGGATGGCAGCAGTTTCCAACACAGCACAGTCAACTGTGCAACTGTCAACAAGAGCAAATCTGGCACCTGCAGAAAACATTCCAGAAACAGGTAACAAAGCTCCAGAACAAATACTATGCATAGGAGCTCTTGAAAGTCACTGAATACTGTCAGAGGTGAGTGGCAAAACCTGCTGCAGGTGAACAACAGAATATCCTGAGTTGGAAAAGATGCACAAGAATCAATAAAATCCAACTCTTGGCCCTGCACAGAGCAGCTCCAAGAACCAACTCCAAGGAGAACACCACACCAAACAAATCCAGCTGTTTCCTACTACATCATCATTTTAGGATGAAGCTGTTGAGCCAGGTGTTTGCTGCACAGGTAGCATAGCATGTGACACCTAAAAGGTGCATTTAAGTTCTATAGCAGTTTGAGGACAAAGCCTGAATGCAGGCACCTTTTCTCTGGAGGGAAAGTGGCAGATTGAGACAAGGAGTATGTTTTTCAGTAATACACAGGTAGTGCTCATCCTGTGAGAAGTTAATATCAAATTAACTCTGACAGAACAGACACAAGTTTTTTAAGGCCCTGCCAGCTCTTCTCCACATTTACTCACAGCACATCACTTCAGAGGCTTACATACAAACTCAGATGTCAAAGAGCAATTTTGTTCCTATTGCCTGGACCAGATTAACTGCAGCTACCAGACTCACGTATTAACAGATCCTGGTTTTATCAAGCCAACTATCCCATTCATCAGAAAATCATTTAATACCCTGAGACCAGGAGTTTTGGACATGGTAAAAGGGAAAAAAAAAAGCCAAAACAAACCAAAACCCACAAAAGAAAGCCATTATCTCGTTTCAGAATCTGTTTAAGCCTTCCAATACTGATGAACAAGGTTTTCCACCACAAAAATAGGACAGATTACCTCTATGCAAAACAGTGATTGTGCAAATCTTTGCTATGTATCCTCCTGACCCTATAAAAATGTAGGGCTAAAGATTTTCTGTATAAAAGTTGCAGTTTATTTCTTTTCTGATCAAGAGTTGTATCACTACTCAGTACTACATTTTATTGCTAATCACAAATTGATGCACCGGGGTTTCAGAAGGGTTTGGTTTATAGCGTTCCTATGTAACAAAAGGAAAAAAGTTACAAATCCAGACTTTGCAGACACATTGCCATGTCCCTATAGAAGCAGGGATGCATTAGGTCTGTTTCATTAGAAAATTCTTCTCTTAAACAGTTTCTGGAGAACACACAATCATGATTTTCTCCAGTAGAAAAATTCATCCCATCATTCCATGCAAAAAGAAGGTGGCCAGTCTGCTCCACATCATAAAATGCCTTTCCTACAGAATGGGAAAGGAACATGTACTTACACTGCTCCTACTGTGGTGTGTTAATGCTTAAATTATTAGGAGCAAGTTGGCACATCTTCCAGGTACACCTACTACCCAGCTCAACTCAGCTTCCTATGGCTGGGGTAGCAAATTCTCTCCACCACAACTGAGATGTGTCCTAATACTCTATAAAAATGCTACGGTAACCTTTGCCAGACAGCAACACGGCAGCACTCCTGCTTCAGAAGAGCACTGCACAGCCTTTCAGTAATAATACACAGCTCAGTGCATACTTCATCTGTCTTAGACCCAATATTAGCTGCTGTAAGCAAAAGCCTGTGGACACACGATAGACAGTGCTGCCCCAGAGCAGCACCGCTTCAGATACCGCTGCCCTGTCATCCCCAACACTGTGATGCTTGGATTCAAGAAGGGAGAGTTAGGACTGTCCCTTTTGTCATATTGCCTTAGAGAAACTCAAAAGAAACTCTTTGGGAGCTGAATGTCTATTGGGAGCTGAACACCTATTCTTGTTAGAAGGCTGCACTTCACAAGGCTCCAGAGAGATTTCACTGGTTCTGAGGCACATACTATTAACAATTAAACTTATGATTAAGTAAGTCAAAAGCACTATCAGAACAAAAATATTAAATGGAAGGTTAAATAATTTGTCCTACAGGATTCAATTTCACATTTCACCTGTTCACACAAGCACCTCCTGTCTGTTCAGACCTGAACAGCCTACAGCTCAACCTCAGAAAGGAGGTGCTGAGAAACAAGAGACTGAAGCTGCTTGCGACAAAAAAATGGATATAAATATAAAAGAGGTTCCATTTCCAGCACCAGTAATACTGCCTGCTCAAGCCCAGGTGTGGTCACCAGGGAGACTCCTAAATTCAGGAACATTATTCAATTAAAACAATAGACCATACTATCCTGGAGCTGCCAGGACTCCTGGCAACAACTCGCCAAAGAGTTTGCCACCTGTCAAAATCGTCTCTAAAGAAAAAGCAAGACTGCTCAACGAGATGAAAGCAACATCCCCAAGCTGGCTTATTTGGTAAGGACCCAACCAGCAGTTTGCAGGCATCAGCTTCAGCAAATGGGATCTCTTTCACTATCCAACAGCTGCCTTACAGCTACTGCAGAGCATCAGCTTTTTAGCTTCCTTAAAATATAAAAGAACAAAACCCCAGAAGAAACCCTGGATTCAAAGTATCCAAATATGGCCTGTTGTACTGGAACGTTTAAATCCTTGGGGGAGGTGGGCATCTTCTTCCTCTGCCACAGGCAGCGTTTACTCCATGATGGCCCGGTACAAGGCAGGTTCAATATAATCTTCACGGTAGCGTGAATTGATCACTCTCTGTCTCTTCCTCTCTTGACTGACCTCCTTCTCTTCAAAGATCTCTGTGAAGCGCATATCTGAAGCTATTGACTATGAGAAAAAGACAGAATTAGTCACCAGAGGATAGGTGAAATCCCTGCTTTCACATCCTCCTACTGCATGTAAGAAAGAACCAAGCCAAGACATGTGGGAACATTCAGCTTTCTTTAAAAACTGACCAAACACAAAAAGAAAAATATTTAAGAACTGGATTTACAAGTCTGGGGCTACGTTTAAGTGAACTGTAATTAGAGATCTAAAGAATCTCAAGTTTCAAATGTAACTGAGCACTTAATTT
Organism: Trochalopteron elliotii; assembly: GCA_024734555.1. Lineage (NCBI taxonomy): Eukaryota > Metazoa > Chordata > Aves > Passeriformes > Leiothrichidae > Trochalopteron > Trochalopteron elliotii. The sequence continues at coordinate 778,163 of JANPWX010000010.1, forward strand.
AAATTCACAATCACTTTCTCAGAGTACTACACAGAGTCAGCTGCTTCAATTTCCAAATGGTCTAGTACAATTTCTGCTTTATGGAGCAGGCATGTTTAAACACCTGGTCACAGAATTCAACTATAATACACCCTTTCTTAAGCCTCTAACATCTTGTGTGCCTGCCAACAGATCTGCATCAGGGTGTGCATGTTTGTGCTGTAAAGCAAGACATCCCAGTGTGCTGTTTCTATCTACAACTTTTGTAGTGCGAAGTATAAAGCAACAAAACAGGGTATAAGATCTCCACCCTTACTGATAACCAAAACTTAATTGGAGACACCCCTGAACAACCCCTTCTGAAAATTACCCCAGTTTGGAACAGGTGTCTGGAGACCTGCAGAGGTCCTTTCCCACCTTAATTATTTTACAGTCTCAAGAAACAGCCAGCTCTTGGAGCATGCAACCCTACTAAGAGCTTCTCAGAACAAAGGGTAAGTGAGAGAACTTGGCCATTCTTTGCAATGGAAATAGACAATGGAACTTACAAATACAAGTATGAAAAGGCATTAGCGTGCTCTCCCAATCTGTGACTCTGTGATACAAACTCACATCCCTGGAGAAGGAAGAATTCTCTCCAGAGCGAGACAGAACTTTGTTTTTGCAGCCTTATCAACTACTGAGCTTTGCAATGATTAAGGAGAGCACCAGATAGTATTTTGCTGCTGCCACATGCTCAAGTTACTGTTCAAGCACAAATAAAAAAAACCCCTTCTTCTGTAGAATTTGCACCCTGTTTACCTACCAGCCTTGACTTCACTCTCTTAGGAAGCTCCTCTTCAAGAGTATATACATCATCCCTTTTCACCATCAGCTGTGAACCATCTTCAAATTCCACCTGGAAGAGAACCAGTAGTTGTTCTGTCAGAAATCTCACAAGTCAGGACCCTGACAGAGCTACCCAGAAGATGCCTTCTCCCCACAGAGATCTCTTGTGAAATAATCTTCTACCACTTGAAATTTTTAAGATACATGTGCAGCTATGCACACTGCCAACAGACTTGAATCAAAACCTCAATAACAGTCCAGCAAGTTTTGGGATATTCTTTTAACACCTGACAAGACAGTCTGGCTGCTCACTTTCACGAAGCCTGAATATTCATCCCTTTGGAAGCATAAAAGGCATGGTGCACTCTCACTAGAGAAAAGCAAAATAAACTTATTTTAAGTAGTTTAAATTACGGAAACAGAGTCTGATGAAAAATTGCAGAGCAGCAGTTTTCAGAAGTGGCCACTTTCAAGTAGGTAGCCAAATGTACATACAGCTGCAAGCAATCACTTCCAGCAACTGTTGCCAACATCTGCCATTGATAACACAGTGAGAATAACTTAGCCTGCAGTGTTTAAGCATGACTCCCCTATAGAAACCCTGTTAACATGATTGGCTTGTTCTGAGTGATGATTTTCAGACAGCAATTTTGTACCTGGTACATCTGGATAGCATGTGATGCGACAAACTTGGCTCCATAAACTTGTCCATCTGTCCATCTCACCTGCACGACCTCCCCTTCAGCAGGGGGACCTAACTGAAGACAGTCTCGACTCTAGAATGAAGAAGGAAGATGGGAGAGACAAGAAAGGTGAGCAGCTTCCTTATGTGAAGATTCAGCAAACCACCAAGGGGTCAGACTGCACACCACCTCAACAATTCTCCATTTTAGGGATGGAGAACTAGGCTGAGAGGCATCCATTTATGTCATCTGCATTTAAATCCCAACAGTGGTAACTTCAGAGTATTTGATGTGGGGATGGCATGCAAGTATCAGCAAGTTTTCCTTCAGACCTACCACTGCTAAGCAGCCAGAGCTTAGCTGTGTTCCCTGTTATACCTGTCCCTATATGGCCTCAGTTAAGTCACTCTCAGGTAACATCCCTAAGGCCATCCTGCAGCACAGCTCAGCCACTACAGGACCCAGGGAACAATTACCAGATCCCCTCATGTGTCTGCTCAACAGCAGCAAGAACTGACTCAGATCATGTGTCCTATACCACAAGCCCACTGCACAACATACCACAATGTCCTCAGGGTACAGGTTATCGCTGAAGGAGCCATCATCAAAGTTCACCTCGTAGAAAGTCTCCTTTGCAAGGCTGACCACTTCACATTGATAGAAGCGACCATTCTTGTGCTTGCTGATGACTATCTGTCCAGGGGACAGATCTTGGAGTGCAGCCTTAGCTCGCTGAGAAGAGAAAAATCACTTTTTATACAATGACTCAGTAACAAATGTGTTGAAGACCACGGCTCCAGTGCTGGCAGACAACAAAGCAAAATATTTTAATTCAGGTGAGTTACTCTACTTAAGACATCAGCAACATTTTTAGAGAAGTTCTGCCTCCAGAATTTTAAATGTCTACAGTATAATCTGCTACTGTCCTTAATTTACTTAGTAAATTTGGTTCTCATTCTTCAGAGCAATGGAAGGCCTTTACAGAAAACATTCTCTAATATATTATTATGGTTTTGGTTAAAATTGCTGCATGGGAACTTTAGAAACTAATCAATCACTTCAATGTGAAATTCTGTGACCACTCATGCAGACTGCTGGAGTACTGGCACTAACTCCTGCACATTAAGTATCACAGCATAAATCTCACTAGTGTTCCTCATTACAACAGCCACAGGAGAGATGTGATGCTTTCAGTCCTTCTGGTCTGCAAACCAAGTACAATAAAGGACCTGAGTAGGATCAGAGTAGCAGCAAAGCTGAGATCAGAATCCAAGACCAACACCGCTAGATTACATTACATACTGTGAGACAGCCAAGCCTTCAATGAATTTTCAAAATAATCACACAATCTAAAAACTTTTCAGTGCCTCCAAGACACTCCAGTTCAAATCTTGGGAATAACACACCTACACACCTCTGCCTGAGATGGAGTCTTATGCCTGAAGCAGGTAATGAAGACAACAAATGGCCAGTCATCAGGCTGCATCATGACTCCTGCTGCTTGGGCACAGCTGACATGAAAGGATGTGGGACACCGACCATGTGAGCACTGTACACAGCAACCTGCAATTCTCTTTCTCCTTTTCTTGCAGAAGATGCATTTCTGTGGACAGGAAACTAGAGGTTATTGGTTGGTACTAGGTTTTACTCCACACCAAGGGCTAGCTAACAGCTTATACAATAGCTGTGCCATTTAGCCTCTTTGAAAACACTGCTGCTTTCTGACTAAACAGAAGCAGGCAGCTACCAGTTTTAGTTTGTGACAAGATAATTCATAAAAGTAAACTAAGAAAAATGTAAATTAAATATCTATCAGCTCAACATGCACAAAGCATGCAACCCAAGGATGCCAGCAACACATCTTAGATTAGATCAGCTTGCAATGCTCCAACTCAACAGGACCTGTCAGCACTTGACTAAAAAGCTTCATAAATACAAGGCAAGATTAGAATAATGGGAAATGACCACAGAGGTAACAGTTAAAATTCTGTCACTACTACCAGTGACTCAACTGGGCCTGCCGTAGGAAAAGAATGTTATCTCCAATACATAGGCAAAGCAGAGTCATTTTCCCCTCAACACTGAGCAGTTAGAACAGTTAAGTACAGTCGCTTTCCTGCTGAAGACCTTTACCCATTATAGGAATGCCTCACATATCCTGAAGCATCTCAGTGCTTGAAAGCAGTCAACTATGCAAGTAGAATTGGAGGAGAAAAACAAGCACAACAAATTATCACCATTACACCACTGTATAAATGTTATGTGCTGCTTTTGCTGGCTCTTCATGTGAATAAACACATACTAGAACAAGGAAAGATTTAAAAAATGGCAACAGGGACAACTGCCATCTCTCATACACAGAGCTGAGCAGATTATACAGTTCAGTCTGGAGACTGAACTAAGATGATTGGGTTTGATGGGATAAGCAAAAGCCCTTAGATTCTCAATGGACTAGAGACAGCACCGACGCAGCACAGGTGACCCTTACCAGTCTGAAACGTTGCAGGGGGATTTTGCCAACATCTATAGGACTCCTCTCTGCGATGTTCACAAATTTTGCCTCCAGTACAGCCACAGCACACATCACGTGAACCCACCTGTCAGGACAGAAGAGAGGAAAAAGAAATTAATATGCATGAGGCCAAAGGAGGATGCTTTGGAGTTTAAATAATACTGTTCTGTTCAAGTCTGCCATATAAACCACAATAAATAACCTCTGAGAATGATCAGTGTAATCCTGTCACACGTAAGACAAATCCAAGATTCCTTCATACTTAAAATCTACTACTAACAGGCCTTACAGGAAAGCAATTCAGTGACTCCTGCATGATAAAAGGCAGCCTGGCCAAGTTTCGGTTATTTCATGGTGCCACAAGTCTGCCCTACTGCTATTTTGCATCAAGCAACTTTAGATAATCCACCACACCCAAAGGACACAGGACAGGCAGCTGTATGCACATTTTGCTGTAGAGGTACCTTGAATTTCAATGTTGTGCTACTTAAAATTATGGTTGCCCTTCATCATTACTGTAACCACAATTAAGATGGAAAATCAAAATCCTCCATACAGAAGGTACTCAGAGGTGTTAGTTCACTTGGAACCTTATTTTTATGTGGTAGGTTATACCTCTGCATATTACAGCTCTGCACTATCAAATGCAAAGCCATTAACAGCTGCTATCAACAAAATAAGAACCAGGCATCATCTAAAGATGTAAGAATGGCTGCATGAGAACACAACGAACACACCAAGTGTGAAGGGTGTTGTGGGTCACTCTGTTACACCAAATGCAGTTTACCAGCTTACCCTCAGATACTTAGGAACTGAGCCTCTCCTTAAAATGAAAAAAATCTGGAACACTCACTTGTCATCATTGGCTCTCTGCAGTGCCCCTCCTCGTAATGAACACAAACAGCAGTCCTGAGTAAAGAAGAAAGCATTAGCTAGTGCACCACACTTGCTGCAGAACTTCTACCTCAAAATGCACATCCAGAGAAAGAAAATTATTTTGCTTTCAGAAGAGACCTAACTACCTTGTACAGATCAACTCCTCAGCTCTCAAAAGTTGCTGCCATTAGGGCTACAAGTCTGTTGAAAGCAAGCAGAACCTACCACTGAAGGGTCAACTTGTTATGGGTTCCTTTTACACTTGCAATACCCTATATCCTTTGGGAATGTGTAAACAGATCTGGAACAAACATGAAGAAATAACAATGGAAAGGCTGACCCATTCTACTGACCTAGAGTCTATATAGCTGTTTGAGGGACTCCCATTCTTCTTGCTTTCTTCACATGTGCATACCTGCCTACTTATTAAAACAAGTTATTCTCTGGCTTAGAAATAGTAGCTACCATAAATTCAGACAGACAGTGTGGAGCTATTCCCACATTCATGCAGAACATCTTCCCTCTAACTCAAATGAGCTCAGTAGTTCTGCATCAGTGAAAAGGATATCATTATGGTTTAAAAGTACCAAAACACAAGAGATTGGCTCCTAAACATTTTCTAAATTGTGGTCTTTACACAGGATAATTAAGAAACCCAACACCCACAACACTATGTGAATTAACTTTGTAGCCAAGTTGCCAGATGTACCAGACTCCATCCCTGAAAAACTTTACCTCCTCTAAGGCATTTTCTGTACACCGGGAGCACATCCAGTCTTCAGTGGCCTTGTCAGGGGATACACCGTAACAACCTAGAACAGACACATCTCATTCAAGGGTTTATTTAAACTCAAACCCATTTTCCTTGGGCCCAGAAGTAAAGCAGGAATTAAAATCAAGGAGCCCCAGGCTGATGCTGTGTATCTGAACCCACCCATGCAGCCAAGTGCCTACCCCACAGGCCAGCAACCCAAGTATATCCTCCTCTGGTAAGGGCTGAACTTGGCCTATTTGCACATTAGATCACTGGCAGAGGCCTCCAAAGTATGGAGAACAGCAGAGCTTAGGGTAACATCTGGATGCACTCACTTGCATGAACACAGACATGGCAGTTCTTGCAGGTGATGAGTACACTGGTTCCATCTTCCTCCAGGTAGGGAGTTGAAAGATTAAGGTCTGTGCTGCAGCCAGTTGCAGTAAAGCACATTTCAGGAATCAGGGGTTTAGTTCGGATCTTCCCATCCGCAGCAGCAGGAGTTACTCCAGAGTTTTGACTGCTGCCTTCACATTCTGCCTGTGGGGGATAGATAGGAAATTTAAATTTTACAAGTAAAATGGTCTCACATCATCTTTACTCACACATTATTTCATACATATATCCAGTTTAAAGAAAAAATTAAGGTACTGAAAGATCATAGGTAGGTTAGGTGAAAATACAGTTATGTTTAAAACTGTTTATTACTACTTATAAAATTCTCAGCTGCTGTGGCTTCAGGATGAAATTACTTTCTACTCAAATACTAAACTGAAAGTGTGAATTGCATCCCTCTAACGAGCAACAAGATACACATCAAACTGTACCTCTTCTGAACGAAGAGGTGGAATCACCAAGCCCACCTCATGCTCTACAGGCAACACCTCTTCTGCATATTCCCCCTGTAATACAGAGGATCACAGCACTGCTATCCATCAGTGTACACTTATCTTACCTCATTATGGAAGGATTATCAACACAAGAACAGACACCTACTACAATCCCCATTATTTTTCCCAGTGTATTTCTGAACAAGCCAAATGGGCTTTAAAACTAATTTGTTCCTGGAAAATAAACAGATTAAAAATGCAATTTCCCATATAAAGCTCAGGAGACTTTCAGGCTAATCTTTTGGTATTTATTCTTCTAAACCAATGTCAAATCAAACAGCTAAGACATACAAAGTTTACTGACATGTATTTCCATTCAAGCTACTCCTCTGAACAGCTAAACAGAAATTAATCTTTCTTTTTTGAAAAAATGTTTAAACCATCTTTTGTACCTTGTAGGCTACCACAAAGTTGCTTGTCTAATTTTTTAAAATTACCATTAGCAGAAATTGCAGTAGCAGAATGAATCTGCACTGTTCCTCCTACAGAGCTTCAAAAGCTAGGGAAAAAAAGTCCAGGTAATGCTCACAGTTGGAAGAAAATAGACATGTTTTCAACAAGCCTTATTCAGTCTAATTCTGTAAAACTTACTGATTTAAACTTACATTGCACATCAAGCAAAAGACAAAATGACTGAGGGAAATCTCTAACAAAATTAAAGAAAATAACAACTTTTTTTTCCCCAAGCAGCAGATACTCTTCTTCTCAAAGGAAAAGTGCATATTTTTCTGGCATTTTGTGCCAATTTTTTATTTGAACGGGCAACTGAAGTGAGTTTCCAGACTTGCTATAGACTTTCTGAAGCTGGAACAAAGACTCTAAACATAGCTCAAATCTTGGTAGAGTTTCTGCTCCACTGCCTGGTGTGGACAGACATTTGAAAACCTGCAGCTTAGAGTTTTCTGCTCAACAGCAACTTAGAAAAAGATCTTAAGAGAACTTCAACTGTCCTCAAATTGTTAACTTTATACCTTTCAGCACTGGTGAAATCCTCATGTACCATGCAGTTCCTAAGTAGATTTTCCATTCCTAAGAACTTACTCTCAGACAGAAATAGCAAGATTGAGCAGAAACTATGGTCTGTGGTTTTCATTAAAATTAGGAACTACATGAAACATAAATCTTCAACAAAAATGTGAGGTCTTTATTTCCAAAACTGTGGTGAGCACGTTTCTAGTGCCACCTCAACTATACAGTCATCACAAATAAATCAAATATGCTTAGTTAGTGTATGGAAAGGGTCAAACTATCTCCAAGTTGCAGGTCAAACATGCAGACAACTATTCAAGCTACCTTAAAACTATTTATCTTAGGTACATAAAAAAATTGAGTGAGGGACTCCTGCCTGCACATTTATTCAACACGACAAAGGACTTCTGCACCCCATCTCATGCTCCTGTCATGGATACATTCCAAGACAAGACAGCTTTCAATCTATACCATCTACAAACACACTCTAAATTCTTTTAAGTAAAAGGTTTTCTTCCTTGCCAACTTCTCAAAGACCATGTACTATGAGAGCACCTTAAGTGTTTTCTTAAAAACATTTTAGAAGTGAAGGAGTCAGCCTGGAAAGGAAAAATGAGAATTTACAGTCGGCTCCAGCAACATTTAAGATCCATTCTGTGGTTTGAGCAAGAGCCACAAAACACAAAAGCTTCTGCTGAACAGCTGAGCGAGCCCCTGGGAACCCACAGGGGCCCATCACAGGTGTGAGGATGTTCACCCACTTGTGCTCTCCTGGAACAACAACTGGGAAAGACTGCAACATGGATACAGCTCTTGTTAACTGGCAATTTGCAAACCCACCTATTTAAAACTATGTACCACAGCTGCACCTACTCTGTTACCTCTGTGACAGCATGAACAGTCTTGGTTTCATACCTGATAGGCCTGGAAGAGCATACAAACAGCACAGTAGGGGGGCTGCTGGGCCATGGTGCGATTGTATTCTCTTTCAGCCTCAAAGTTTGGCGGCCGATTCTGCCACAGCTGGCTCAATGGCTTGGCCCATGCTTCTGTCTCCTCAGCCTCTTCTTCAGGAGTTAGCTGCTCTGATGCCTCTGTGATAAGAGAGCGTTCACTTAGTGATTATGTGGCCTTTTATAGATGTTCTTCTTGTAAATGAAACTAAATAAGGCAAGAAGCTACGAACAGAGATAAAAGAAAGACTCCTAGAAAGCAAACTGACAGAAGGGTGATGAAAGCCAGTAATTCAGTCTCCTTTCTAAGAGGCTTCGACTAATCAAGCAACAGTGCAGACAACAAAACAGGCTGAGTGGGATAACAGATCCAGCTCCAAATTACATCTACATCAAAACTAAAGCCCCTCAGCCAAAGAATTTGGCCTTAGGGCTTTTTCTTTAAATCATGAATATTTACATCAATGACTGGAATATTCTAAGGCAGATGAAGTGAGGCAACAGTCTCTGGTACTGGTTTAACTTTTGTTTCCAAAGAAAAGTACAGGAAAGAAAGATAACACCATGTGAGAGAAAAGTTTAATGATACAATGAGATATGCACCTTGTCTAGGAGGCAGAGCTGTCACTTACTGACTCCTGTTTATTGCCAGTTACTTACTAGAATATCCTACACTGCCCACAGAAGCTGAGACCCTGTCTCCAGTTTCCCAAAGAGCATAAGGCTTTCCTTACCATCATCACTGATGCAGTCTTTCACCAGGAGTGGGTGATGACGGGGGAGTTTGCTCAACGGCTGGCGACGACCCTTGGACTTCTTACTCTCCTTCATGGAGCTTGTGTACTCCTTTCCCACCTGGACCAGGAGAAGCAATTCAGCTGTCAGTTAACACATGTCCTTCTGACATCATTTTGGAAGGAATTTACTTTGAACTTAAGAGAAACTCCTTCAAAATGCACACATGCTTCCACAGATTTATTTCCTACAAAGTAACTTCAGCTCTAAACTCTTTTTCAAAGTGCTCAGAGCACTTTTGTTGTGAAAACCTGGACAGAGCTGTACTAGCTCTGTTGAGTCAGTAGAATGGACACTTTTCACAGGTCCCAGTGTAGCTTTTCATGCAAGTCTGTTTTTTTAAAGAATCATGTAAAAGACAGAAACAAAGAAAGGCAAGTTGGACAGTTCAACTTAAAAGAGCCATGGTAAGAAGTCTCATGAATTCTGGAGAAGCCTCAGTTTGTGTATCACTTAAAATATTCCAAATTTAAAAGTAAAAAAAATAATAAAATCAACTAGAAAAAATACAGAGCTCACAGACATCTCGAACTAAAAGGGTTATTTTAAATGAAGGACACTTTCACCCTCTCTGCTTATTACATGCCTTGATGTCTTACCAGACAGACTGGAAGGAGGAGATTGCAACAACAGCTATTTCCTCTTCCCTTAGCCTCATAAAAAAAGAAGTGACACACTGACAAAATTACTACTAACCTGACAAGCAGGGCAGTAAAGGTAATGATTTCAACAGCACAGGAAGTCTCCCTCTAGATAAGAACCTACTCCTTTTTAAACTCTGTTGTTCTTTTAAAAGCAGAAGTAAATCTTGGATAAAATGCATCTTACATATGTTTAAATATCTTCTTTTCATAAAAGAAGCCAGAAGAGAGCATAATAATCATTACCTCTGTTCTCTTACACAGAGTTGGATACAAGACTTCTATTGAAATTAGCATTCCCAGTTACCACATAATGGAAAATTTGTTTCAAAGTACACCACCCGGGGGAAAACGATGCACACCCGTTCAAAATTTCACCTTTTCCCAGTACAGAGTGTGAGATGGAGACATCAGTATCTGCAACAGAATGGCTTTAGTTTAAACAGCCATGACAACTCTCTCAATTTCAGCTTAATTATCAAGATTGGTCTACCTGCTGTTCCTTTGGTGTAATTCTTGACTTCTTAGAAGTCATTACTGGCCTCCCATTCTCTAAACACAGATTTAAAGAGGAAAACAAAATATTGGAAAGACACTACCAGATAAGACTCTATCTCCTCTCTTAGGTTGTTTAATAAAACATTCTTTGGCAGCTTTTAAACAGTCAGATTTACATTCTCCCAGCTAATATTTTTGTTGCACCCTTTCTCCTCTTTTAAAAGGACACAGAGATGCATCCATGTATGCAATTTTATATTAAAACCCCCTCATCACATGAATGTGCTTGCAATAAAGGCTGGGAAAAACCAGATTCATTTCAGGTACAAAGAGGTGTCTCTTAGTATAAAGGGACCTCAATCATCCTGTAGCACTACCATGTCAAAAACATGAAGCTACCCTTTCCAATACAGCACCTAAACTTGAGAAGTTCTCAAGACAGGTGATCTCCTTGCTTACTTGAAGGGCTAAGTACACAAGGCCTTCATCTGAATTCTTGTGTGTTTAGCAAAACCCAGAGGTGCAACCTGCTACCCAAACACCAGTGGGATGAAATTGTCATCTGCACAGATATGAAGCTTTGTCACAGCAAATCCCTACCATGGAATTACAGCCCTCCAGCTTTCAGTTCTTTTGCCATTCATACCTCTGCCAGATCTTGCTCACTGACACTGGAGGTGGCACTGGCTTTCTTCCCTGAAGTCTGTTCACTGTCGGACCCACTGGCATCCCCCTTGGCGTAGCTGTGCACTGTGAACACCCCGGCTGGCCCGGGAACAGTTCGTTTTGCCAACAGATCACACGATTCTGAGTCTGAAGAATAGGCAGGTGAGCTGGACTGAAGACTGGAAGTAGCACTTTGCTTTGAAGCTGGCAACACTGAAGTGGAATTTGAAGCATGTGAAATGGAGAGGTCCAGTACAGCTGCTTCTTGTTCTTCTTCCTCCTCAAGCTTCACCATTTTCAATTCTTCAAATTTGGCTGAGTCCACACCATCTGGAAGAAGGGATATACTGACTTTTTCTGAAGTCTGGGCAGAAAGAGAACATTTGTGCAACTATTTGCACAAAACCAAACAGAAGGCAGAACTACTACACACAAAAAAGCAACAGTACATCATACAAAGAGTACATGATTAATTCAAACACCTATAAAGTCATAGATGGCTTAGCAAGAGAGAGAACAAAAGCATCTGTTCATTCCTTCTCCCACTAAAACAACTAGGGCATATCAACCAAAACAAGCAGACAGTGAGTTCAAAACAGAGATGATCCTTTATACAGACGTGTGTGTAGTTAAAACAGCCCAACTCCTGGCCATATGTTGCTGTGGGTAAGAGGTTACAAACCTTCCTGGAGACTTAATAGAAAAAATAAACCCCACAAACCAATAGATGATTATTAAATACAAAGCTGGCAAAGAGCTGGAAAACAAAATACAAGAGGGGGGGGCATCACATATGTTTTCCCTGCTCTTATGTTGTTTCACAGTTCCCTTGCTCCTCCCCTAATAGCAAGGATAACTTATCCATTACAAGCCACACAAATTTTGTCCAGCCTACTTATTACAAAATTACAAGTAACACACCTATAAAGCATACCAGACCCACAGTACCAGGAAGTGTGAATGTTTTTTACTGAGCAATTCCTATACACAAGTCACATTGCTCAAGAGAGATACAAAGGAGCTTAGACTACTGAGGCATCCCATATATTTCTGGATGCAGGCAGGCAAAATAAAGAGTAAAAATCAAAAACTAGAAAATGGTAATATTTCAAGTCTTATAACAGTAAATTTCTGAGGTGCTAGCAATGGCTCTGACAAACCAGTGGCTTTTTTGGACACAAAAGCATCCTACTAACTAGCATCATAGTGAAGAGTGCCCCAGACAAGCCTGGCACACAGTTACCTGGAAGTTTGAGCCTTTGTTCACCTTGCTGCACAAATTCACTCGTAGGCCTCTCACAAGGCTCTGCCATGTCCGCTTCATACTGTGTGGAGCTCAGCTCCTCCTTAGGGAAGGCCTCACTCTCACTCACCTCCTGAGGCACTTCCAGGCAGACCCTGTGCCTTTTTGTTCCTATGCGGTGCTTGGGGACGCTGCAGAAGACAAATCCCTATGTCAGGTTAGCAAACATGTAAATGTCTTAAATTTCTGTGTGAATGCATAAAATACAGTCTGGTTTGGATCAGTGTTTTATGAGACAGCCTCTGGAAAGCCAAATAGTTTCCAAATTATTCTGAAGTGTTTTCTTTGCCTTTACAGGGGAAAAGTCAGTAATCCCTAGAGATGACTTCTCAGCATGTTAATTGTGTATTAAGGCAGCTATGCTCTAGGGCAGGCATTCTTTACCTTAAACAAAAAATCCCCTCCAAACAAAACCCCAAACAAATCAAACCCACCACCAAAGACAGCTTTAGGAACAGTAGCTGGCACTGACTGAAAAAGATTTAACTGCAAAACGTAAGATGATTAGCCTGTTGACCTTCAGCAACCAGGAACTCCACACCAATACCACAAGTGGCAGCACTGATTGTACCAGAATTTGCTAGCAAGTACTGTCCCACAATCTCAGTACAACCCCTTTTCCTTCTGGCCTGTCAGTGCAGGGTACACACTGCCAATCCAGGTTTTGGAGGTCTGTCCCAAGATGAAGAACTACCTACCAAGCTGGTGTGCTTCCTGCTTACCACAGACTATCTATTCATGTGGACTTAAATAATAAAAAATATTAAGAGTAAACCCTGTTGCCAGGAAAAAAAGATTATTGCTAACTCTCACTGCTATATCAGAATGGCAAACGTTTAATTGCAACTGGGTTCAAATTCTAAGAATTCAATAGAAAAGCAGAGGACTATATAAAGCAGTACCTTTTTGTCTCATCCCCATCCACGTCCTCTTTACAAGTTTCTTCTGTTTCCATCTCCTCAGCACAGTGTTTCCCATTCTTGACTTTTTGCATGAGATCCCCTTTAAGGAACTCTGCTGCCTCTGGGGTTGGAAGAGCATGGTCAATGACAGTCACGTCCTTCCCAGCTTTCCAAAGCTTGTAACGATCTGGCTGGTACTTCCTCACAAACACATCCATGGAGATCTTCACCATGTCTTTCCGACATGAGCACTGAAGTCACAGAAAATATTGAAGTAAGGCCAAATATTCAACAATTCTACTCTACATTTCTCTAGCATTTTGCTTTCCAGAGTTTAAGGAACAAAATCCCACACTCACATGTAACTAAGCCTCAGAACTTTCAACTCTTTCCCAGGAAATGAAAAGGGTATATATTAGCTTGTGAAAAATGGCAGAAAAGTCAGCAAAAGCACGAAACAGAAAACAAGATATTATCACAACAACTAGGAAAGAAAGCTCATCAGTCTTTTTACAGAGTTGCTGGTAGAAGCTGAGTGTTTCAAAATGAGCTCATACAGAAACAGGGCACAAAACCATAGACTACAATGAAGAAATCAGAGCCACACAAACTCTGGGCCTATCCAGAGCAGCAGAGGCTCCCCTCACCCAGACATGCTTACAGCTAGTGCTTCAAAGCATTCACTTCAATGTAGCCTCTGAAAACATAACCCTTGTTTGTAAGGCACCTCTACAGGGATAGAACACTATTCAGTTTAAAGGTTCAGCCAAGATACTTATGTTGTTAAGTTATATAAGTTACCAAAGTCGTATTCCAGGTTAAACAATCAATAAATAATGGTTAAAACACTGGAGGAAAATAGTGATGGGCTCTGCCCACCAAGTATATTCTTTCACCTCTGGAAAGACAACCAGTTCCATGCTTTCCTTTGAAGCCTAGCTTGAGCTGCACAAACTTACAAAAAAGTTAGTTACAACGCATGTCGCATGCTATCTACGGTTGACACAAGGCAGGAAGCAGGACTTTGCCTGCATGTTGCTACTTTAAGAGAAAGCAAACATCACATCTTAAAAAGGTTTGAAATCACTCTCTCAAAGCTAACAGTGGGGGCTTAATGATGGCAACAGACCACTCACCAGCACCGACTGCTTCCCATACTCAATCCACCGAAGAGTGGCGAAGTTGGTAGATTCAGCACAGTTAAAGCCGTGGTTAAAGCCAGCATGATAGCTATAAGGAAAGGTTATCATGAACTCTCCAGCCTCCTGCGTCACCTAGAAGACAATTGAGATATCACAGTGTTATTCAGAGTTTAAGAAGGTACTTGGTGAATATGATTAAAAGAAGGTCCTGTATCCCTGCCAGCAGCACACCCAAAAATCCAACTCACAGATGGTGGCTGGAGCTCCCTACTGCAACGGACAGACTTGCTACTGACCTTCACTACTTTGCTATTTAGGTTAAATATCTGTTTACTGAAAAGCCACACTCAACAGATTTTTTACTAAAACACAATTAGCACAGAAATGGTTATACATACAAAATACTCTGTCATAAGCTATACGAAGTTTCATCAAGATACTTATCTGTACCAGCTACAGGTTTGGCTGAACAGTTATCTAAGGTTGAGTAAATTTCTATCCATACAGAACTTGAAAATTTATTGCTGTTTTCTTTTGCTGTTCACAGTAGAGTACAACTCTCAGTCAGTGTTTCACTGCTTGCTCTTCAACATTTCCCCACTGTAAAGGCTTATGATAACAAAACCCTTCAGCTGCCCAGGCAGATGATACAGTATTTCTGAGTAAGAACTCAGAGACTAGATCTTTAATATCTCTGTGTGGGAGGGGGAATGGCAGGTCATTACCTGAGAAAGTAATAAAATCTATAAAGTTACTAATGTAATTAAAAAATTGACAGGGGACAACCCTTATTTTCTACTGAGGAAGCAGATTGCAACAAACAAAATTAGCAGGGGCAAATTTGAAACAAAACCAGAAAAATCTCACTTCACTGAATACACATCTAAACAGTGAAGTGAATCTGACACAGGAAATAATGTTTAATTTAAGTTAAAAAATAAATTAAAAAATCACAGAAAACAAAGCTTTTGGTTTTGGGAGCCCATGACACATTTTTCAGTCTTAAATTCTTTCAGGCCCCAGCTGCCTGATAAATGGAAGTACAATAGGAAGGATTGCCTTATATCCTGCCTGTTTCTGTTTTCCTCTCTAAGCATCTGCTACTGGCTGCTGTCAGAAACAAGACAAGGCTGCTGGAACCTCTTGATCAAGCTGGTATAACCACAATTATTTTTCTACACCTTATCAAATGGAATTCCATATTTCTTCAGAATTGATGGAGAGATGAGAGTCATCTTGTGACGGAGAAATGCTTCACAGCTTTGGGCACTTCCTGGGAAAAAACCTGTTTAAAATAAAGACAAGGAGAAATGTTACCATTGTGCTCAAACTACATTTATTTTTCAGCAGTTTTATGAAAAATTACTGCCTAGACACTTTTTCCCTACAAGTATGGACTGCCTTATTTGAAGTGTGCTAGTTTGCATGCTGAAGAAAAATGACAACTACCTAAGATTTATCTTTTAACTGCCAGCTGCCAGTTTGAAAGAACATAAGAAAGATCTCAAATAGAAGGATACTTCCTTGGCCATAACCTTCCAGTTTTAATAATCAATAGCTAAGGATTTTCTCATTAAAGGTTAGACAGACTACAAGTTCATTATTTGCAATGTGACAATTTCTCTTGTGTGTATCCTATAAGCAAACATTCAGGAGTAACATAATCTATATTCTAAAAGGAAAATTATCAGCTCAGTCATGCCAACCTGTGCTCTCTAAAAGAGCTGAAACTCACTGCAGCTGTCCATCCCATCTTTAGAAAAAGGCAGGACATGAACTGCCTGATTACCTTTTGCAAGTCTCTCCAATCGCTTCCCATGCTCTGGAGGGATGGAGTACCTACAGTTGTAAGAACAAGTCTGTTAAGATCAAGTGACAACAACAAAATCTCAAAGTTTGACTGGAAGTCATAATCAGTCATCCAGATGTGAATTACTTAAAAAAAAATTCTCTGTCTCTACGCTTGTCTTTTTTCAAAGTTTGATATAAAGGTAAAAATCTTCATTGAGGACTTTTACCTTTCTATCCCAAGAAAAATCAACACCCAAAAGCTGACCATTTCTTTCAACAACTTTCGCTCAAGCAATCAAGGATGTAAAAAGTGTGATGTACATAATTAGCCAATCTGTGCAGCAAAATACGAATTGCAATGAGAAAGGGAAGAGCACTTCCTGAACTGTCTCAGTTCATAGCTGTGTAATCTCAACAGACTCAGTGCAAGGAGGAACACAGGGCAAGAGAGAAAATGGAATCATCTCTTTCAGCTGCTCAGACAAAGATGGGACTAAGTCAGATGCCACATCCTTAACACGTGCACAACTCATGAAGTGCCCTTTATGGCTATGTCTCTTCCTGTACACACCTTTTTATGGGTGCCACAAAACTCCTGGCTGGTATGACTACAATAAATAAATCAACCCACTTGATTTGCTTTCACTCTGGAATACAGTGCTATATTCTGAATGGATTCCTTGCTAAATTAATCAAAGATACCAGCAAAGATCACTTCTTCCAAGTACTACTGTTGAAGAAGCAATGGCCAAATAGCTCAACAGACTGAATTATTCTGTTTCATGTTTCCCTGCTACTGCATGGGGTTGTTCATGGGTCACATTGTGCTAGCTATTATTTTTTTCTTCAAAGTTGTAATAAAAGGCAGCCAAAAATACTAGTTTTCAACAAAAGCTCCATGGAAACAATTGCTGAAGTTGCTTGAAAAATTCATTTGTGAACAGAAGGGCATGATTCACTCTTAAAATGAAACCCATGCTACAGAGAAATTCAGGAGTCTCCCCTAAAAAGAACCAAGAAAGCTCAGACACTGGACAACCCACTCAGTGACATCCACTAGCCTGATGTTTAGATATATGATAAATTTCAAAGTATGTTAAAAACTGCCTGTTCTTCCAGTGCTTGTGTGACCATACCTCTGTATGGTCATTTCTGAGCCTCAGGAAATGATAACCAAGTTTGCCAGGTTTTGCCCCTACCACAGCAGAGAGCAGCCATGCTATACTGTAATTCAGAAGAACTCTCTACGTCAGGAGAGCAACCAGACCCTTCTAGAATGTAACCAAACTAACTGAGGACATGACTGCTCTGAGGTCCCTACAGATTTCTAGTGTTCCCGTCATCAGACAGAACTGCAGCACAAGACTGGAGAACTGGTAATCATTTTAGTAAACGCTCAGCTTTGTGACTTTGACTTCAATTATTCATGGTACCACGGTATATATGGTATTTATGGTTTCTACATCTAGAAGACTCCTTAGAAAATCTTACCATGACTTGGGTTCCCCAAAATGCAAATAATTAATACTGTAGAGATCCATGTCCTCGGTGTGCCAAGCAAAGGACGTTTTCCACATGCCAAAATACAGGTAAGGAGTATTCACTCCTTCGATGGTTATGCCACTTTCATTCTCCACAATATCCAGGATTGTGTTCAATCTGCCAATATTCCACGCATCTACATGCTGAAAAACACAAGCCTCATGTCAAACAAGGATTACAAAGTACAAAAACACACAGCTGAGACGACAGTTTGCAAAAGCTTAACAGACACTTGTGAAACAGCACATCACAGAATTACACAGCTCAAGCTGTGAGCTAGTTCACCTAAACCCAAAGTTCTGCATGGTAGCTGGCATAGTGATTACTTATTGGCCTTTAAGCAGGGAGAAAAAATTACCAGTCAACATAATGATTACAAAGGAGAAATAATCATGAAGCTACAGACTTAACAGAGCAGAGAACAATAGCTGATGTTGATTGAGTTTGAGCTGATGTCTGAAACCTCTTGAACAAAACCAGTTTTCATTCCAAACATCTTTTAAAAGAATAAATCATGGTAATTTAGGAGACAAGCAAGCAGAATGCAAATTGTCTTTTGACAGTTATCATCCTACCACCTAACGGCTACAGAGCTGTCCCACAAAAATACATATACACCAGTGGATACCAAAGCAGCACGTTATCCACTGATCAACACTTCCAACCCTCACATGCCTTTCAGGACAAAGCAGTGCTTGGGCAATAGTGGTTTTTGCCTTCCTAAATGGAACTGCACTACATTGAAGTGCTAGCAAAAGTCCCTTAGAATGCTACCTCTGTCAGCTGCCTACTCCAGAAGCTGAAACCATGCTAAGACTATCATTAACTCTTTCCAAAAGGTAAGAGTCAAATGCCACATTAGTATTTATGGAATGCAATATACCAGGAGAACTGTTACCTGAAGACCAGAACAGTTTCCTTACCTTGTCATAGAGCGTGCCATTAACATCAGCCCCGTAGATGGGGGCATTGAACGTAAGGTTCTTCCAGTATTTTCGTTCAAGGTCTTCAAAGTCCGTGTACCGGGGTGTGCAGTACCTGAAAAAACCAAGAAAGATACTAAAGACTTTGCAGTTTGATATTTGACAAGTCTATACCAATGTTTTCCTCAACTGAAAGAATGGAGAGCTGCAATAAAAATACCTAATGTGTGTTACCAGCCAGATGAGAAGTGAAAGCAGTCATGGCTCTGTTTCTGTGACACTTGGGAATGGAAGTACCAGGAAGAAAATTACTTCCCCCGTTTCTCAGTTTACTTTCATTTTTGCTTTGTGCATGTTTCTGGGGTCAGAACAACTTTACCTTCTAGCTGTAACTACTTAGAAGCAACAAGACAGTCAAAACCAGAAATGATACAAAGAACAACTTTAAAAAATCTCAAACAAACTCCAAGCTTCCTGCTACTGTGAAACTAGCAAACCTTCACAGACTCACCACAGTCAAACATGCTCTGTTTACCAGCAAAATACCTACTCTTGATGCCCATTCCCTGCTAATTATATACTGGACTATATGTAGTACTAGGGAATCAAATTTAGTCTTAACAGTATTTAATGTGTATATATACATAGATTCCAGAAAATTACATATATAATGTAAAACAGTAACTTCCACCAAATTATTCTATTAAACAGAACTCTAAAATACCTGGTCTGTACTGCTTTTGAAAGCTGAAAAAGCTTTGATGGACCGACTATAGCTGGCAATTCCAATGTTATTTCTAGTTACTGCAAAGGCTATTTTGCTTCAAATCCTTTTCAACTGATCTTTTCTTCATCTCCTTTTTTATGTCACGAGCACTCCTTTCTCCACGACTTAGTAAGTATTTCAATGGTCTAGCTACTGGGGACAGACAAGCAAGAGCCCACAGCACAAACAAAAAGCTCCGCTGCCATTACACATCATCTTGCTGCACAGGTGACAAAGATCCCCATGCACACCCTCTATGACCAACCTCATCTGCCCAGAGCACTACGTTCACACTACCGACCCCAGAATATACCGAGGACCTGGCCCCTGTGGGAAGTTGTGGATGCCCCACCCCTAGAAGTGTTCAAAGCCTCCTTGGATGGGGCCCTCAGCAACCTGTTCTTGAGGAAAGAGCCCCTGCCCCTGACGGGGTGGGGAATTAGACGATCTTTAACGCCCCTTCCAACCCAAACCATTCCATAACTATGTGCCCGGGACCAGCCATACTTGTCACTGTTGGCGATCCTGCGGAACTCGCGGACCGTCATGGCCTTCTTCTGGATGTTGTACTGCGTGAAGAGCCCGGACTGCCCCGTCACCACCTGCTGGATGGGCGCGGGGATGACGAGCTCATCGATGTCATCGTAGCACTGCCGAGGCTTCCACTCCTTAGGCGGCACGATCTGCGGGGACACACGGGCCGGGAGCGGCGGCCGCGGCCGGGCACAGCGTCAAACTCGGGGAACTCGGGCCGAGCCCCGGCCGGGGCGCGCCCGCCCCACC
>JANPWX010000010.1:798687-1179855 GCA_024734555.1 Trochalopteron elliotii
AGTCTGAAGATAAGTCACGCGACCAAAGAGTCCTGCGGACCGCCGACGCCACCGCGGCCGTTCCGCTCCGCCCGAGCCCCGCCCGGCCGCCCCGCCTCTTCCCTCCGCCGCCGCAGCCAATCGCTGCCCACTGCTCGCTTCGCAGCCAATAGGAATTCGACGGCCGGCCGGGACGGGTCAGCGAATCAGGAGGTCGGGCGCGGGGCGGTTGCTAGGCAGGCGGGCGGGCGGGACCAGGCAGTCGCTAGGGGGCGTTCGCCGCGGGGGCGGCCCCGGGGCCCCCTCATTTCCTCGCAGTCACGGCGGGGGCACCGTCCCGATGCCGCCCGCATCCCTCCCGGATCCCTCCCGCGTCCCTCCTGTATCCCGCCCGCTCCCTACCTCCGGGCACCGGGCAGTGTCGCCCGGTGAAACTAATCCCGGTCCAGCGGACGCTCAGCGGAGGTGGACGCTAACCCCGGATACGCGGGTGCTGCAGTGAGTGGGTGAGTTTCGGGCGCAGAGCGGTGACACACCACAGGCATCTGCCGACCGAGCACACGAACCCCGTTAATTATACTCCTACAGTTTCCGTGTGTAAACAAAGCAGAGTAGAATTTGATACTTTGCAAACGTTTGGCAGCGAACGCAGACTGAGGCTGGACCAGCACCAGGCCCGGCCCACGCCAGGGCGCTTGGCCAGCATAGTCCGGTCATCTAGAAACGTGGAAAAGTGCCGCTGTAGCCAGCGGATGTTGCCAATAATCCGCCACCGTTTGTGTCAAGGACTGGGACCTGACAGTAGAGCTTTAGCAGCAAATGCCTTTTGTGTGTACAAGGCCGAGTTCTTAACAGACCCTGTCTAGAGACACTGACCTCTCCTTGGCTGGGACTGGCTGTGATTTTCAGACTCTGCTGTGCTAAATGCATTTAAATCTCTAAATGCCAATGAGCAACCTTGAAAGTGAGCACAACCCACCTGAAAAAGCCATCCTCAGACACCATGCTTGGTACCTCATGCCTAAATAAAACCTTGATTTTACTCTGTTTCTCCTGATACATGTTTCCTTTGCTGTCATGCTACAGGCAGGCAGCAGCCCTGAAAGGCCTGACTAAACACCACTCCAACACAGGTTTTCCCTGGTCTGCTGCCTCTCTGACCTGCTCAGATTTTGAATTCCCAGATATATACACACCAAACCCCCAAAGTGGATTATAGCAGCAGCAGGCACAGCACACAGTCTCTTATAAAAAATCAGACAGTCAGGTAACAGTTTTGAGACAAATTGCATTTCTGGCCATTCTGGTGGCTTGGCAGCTGCATTTGCCATCCTTTAGTCAAGAAACACCAACTTTCTATTATCATAGAATCATAGGTTTGAGTTGGAAGAGACCTTGGAGATTATCTTGTTCCACCCCCCTGCATTGGACAGAGACACCTCCCACTAGACCAGGTTACTCAAAGTCCCATCCAACCTGGCCTGGAACATTTCCAGGGATAAGGCATCCATAAGTTCTCTGGGCAATCTGTTTCAGTGCCTCACCACCCTTGTAGGGAAGTTTCTTCCTTACATCTAATCTAATCCTGCCCTCTTTTGAGTTCAAAGCCATTCCCCCTTGTCCTGTGGCTGCAGGCCCTTGTGAAAAGCCCTGCTCTAATTCTCTCTTCAGGCACAGGAAATTGTGTAAGGTCTCCCTGGAGCCTTCGCTTCTCCAGGCTGAACAACCCTAACTATCTCAGCCTGTCTTCACAGGAGAGGTGCTCCAGCCCTCTAAGCATCTTTGTGACCTCCTCTGGACCTGTTCCAGCAGGTCCATGTCATTCCTGTGTTTGGGACCCCAGAGCTGGACACAGTGCTCCAGGCAGGGTCTCACAAGAGCAAAGTAGGGGGGCAGAATCACCTCCCTTGACCTGCTGCCCACAGGAGACACGAGTCAGCCTTTTCAAGATGACAAGTGGCAAAACGTTCCTGTGAGCAGAAGTGTGTAGGCATGGAAGCTTGCTAACCTGTAATTGTTACTGGGGACTGAGATTGCTTATTATAACTGGCAAAAGGGCAACAACGAGCTTTTAATTGGAAGGATCAGAATTATTCCTGCCCTCAGAAATAAACCAGGTCAAACAAGAAAAAAAAGGAAAAAAGAGAAAAAACAGAAGTCACTCTTAACTAGGAAATGTTACAAATGAAAATGGCAGTGTTGCTGACGACAAGAAATTCACGGACTGTGGGGGAAGGAGTTGCCAAGCTACTGTGCAGAGTCTGCTCAGATTTTTTTCAGTGTTATAGCTATTTTTTTTCCTTATTTAACAACTGTTTTGCCTTTCAAAAACAAAATTCAAAGCAATGGAATCCCAAAGGGGTAGTGCTTGGTTGGGATGTTATTTGGAGTAGCCGATATTTAAAGGTCTCTTCTAATCCAAACCACTCTATGATCCTGTGAATTAACATCACTAGGAGGCAAGCCAAGCTTGGGCAGTGCCTGCCCAGCTCTTGCTACAAGCATCAGTGGTATGAATAAAAATGTGAAAATAGAAAGAGCAGAAGGGCACCTAAGTGCCCAGAAGTTCACCTTTGACTAGCTGCCATTTAGCTGCTGTCCCACCTGTCAGACTGTGGCCTTTACAGAGCTGCTTATCTGAGGCTGCACTGAGGATACCTGGTATAACTAAGGAATGCAAAATTTTCACCAGGGGGAAAAAAAAAGACAGCAGTAATAGCCCAGCTCCATTGCTCAGTGCAAATATGGTTGGTCTGTTTGAGACTCCAAACAGAAGAATCTGAAGTGTCTTACAGCACTGTCTCCAGACCATTCCCTTCAGATCTGGAGTACAGTGTGGTACTGATACCAGAGGGAGGGAAAAGTCTCAAGCTGATACCAAAGAAAATAAGGGAAAAAAAAAAAAAAAAAAAAAAAAAGGCAGCTGTGGTTAATCCTTTCTAGCCAGGAAAAGCTGAGCAGTGGAGCCCAGGAAAGTCAGTACCAAGTCCTGGGAGGCAGCAGGGTGGCTCTGACTGTGGCACAAGCTGTGGTGCTGGCTCAGAGGGTAGATCAGGCTGGCATTGCTGTTTATCCACTACGCACTGTGGTTTTTTTGCTCCCCTTTTATTTTTTGAGCTATACAGAAATAATAGGAAATAAATGTTGAAAGAATAAGTGCTTTTAAAATGATATGAGTCCATTCCCTTTGGAGCAACGTGGGCTTTGTGTGAGCAGGCGAGTGGAGAAAAGAGGCTGGAGAAAAGCTGTCACAGCAGCAGCTGTTTTTGCTGCTCTCTGACCTCTGGGAGCCTGTCCCCTTGCCAAGGTGGCACATCCTCACATTGTGCACTGAGCCTTTCCTGGCCTGTGAGGTCAGCACGAGGCTTTGGCCATGTGGCTACCAGCAATAGCCTTGTCACAGAGGCCTGGGCTCACTCATTTTATTCTTTGTGCATTCCATGTTGAGGTTCTTCACCCTTTCCCTGCCTCCTCCTGCTTCTACTCAGTCCACAGACAAGCCCACAGGTGGAGAAGGAAGTGCAAAGTGTTCCTGGACAAGGAGAAAGAAGGTCCACACATGCGTGCATATCTGTCAGTGTTCTGGCAACTTTTGGTGAGAATCTCTGCATTCGAGGCTGTACATGGACTAAAGCTTTGAGCTGTTTGTGTGGCAGTGCCTGGTGAGTGCTCAGTGAGTGGCAGCAGCAGTATCACCACCTGCAGTTTGGCAGCACAGCCTGAGCACTGTTGCTGCAGCACAGGCAGGTGCTCACTGCCCATCTCCCAGCTGGCTGACTGCCGACAGTGACTGTGCTGCCCTTCCTCCCCAGGCACACCCGTGTGTGAGCAGGTGTTCACTTGGCTGTGCTGCTCTGCCCTCCTGGGCCCTGACAGAGATGGCAAGCATCCCAATGCCAGCAACGCTGGCACGTGCCCACACACACACCTGCACACGTGTGCTGCCTCACAAGGGCAGGAGCTTGCTTTGCCCTAGGATGTGCATCCTCAGTGAGGCTGCCCAACAGCCCTTCAGGCCGCTCTGTAGTGAAGCAGTGTAGTGAGAAAGAGTCAGGCAAGGGGAAAACATTTCTGCACGTGGCACCTACCCAGGAAATGGTCTGGCCTGGCAGGGAATGCTGTGTGTGACTGAGCTCCAGCAGTCACTGAGGAATCACTATGGTGCCCATAGCCACGCTAGGGAAAAGCTCATCAGTCTGCCATGCACTCCCACCCATCGTGGACATGCTAGCCAGGGCAGATTTGGCTCCCTTGGGAAGGATGGAAATGCCATAGGGCCCTGATCCGTGTGGTTCTGCCCCTTGCACTGGCTTTTCCCTCACACACCTGTGCTGTGTGCAAGTGCTGATCTCTCCAGGAGCCAACACTTGGTGCTTTGCATTTCATACATGGGCAGGGCAGGGCTGCCAGCCTGGGCAGGGCTTTCACACCTGAACAAACTCGGGGGCTGCTCTGCAGTCAGGGGCCAGGTGATGGCTTTACTGCTGAGCACTAACTTTGAATACATGACTGTGCTCAGTGCTACAGAACAGCATTACTGCAGTGTCCCAGGAGGTTGGCAGTGACTGGTACTGTCACCACAGCCATCACCACTGACCCCTCTCTTTCCTACAAGTCCAGCCAGTCAGTGCACTCCCGTACAGCTGCAGGTGGGCAGGTAAGCACACACATGCACAAAGAGAACTGCCACAGAAGGTTTCCAAGCTCCCTGCAGGCACAGGGTCCCTGCAGAAAGTGCGGTGCACTCATGGCTGGGATATACTTGTGGGAAAGAACTTACCTGCCACAGGCTGAGGAGTGTGCCCATTGGCAGAAGATTCTATGGCCTCTGCTTATTGCAGAAGAAACAGACAGGAAAACCAGCTTGTATGAAACCCAATTATTCAAATTTATTAACATCAAGAGTTATGCAATGATGCTGTAGATTTTTTTTTATTAACAAATAGAAAACAGACTGTATACAACAGTGACCCCTACAGCACTATGCATCCACAAGGTAAAAATGAATGTGTCCTCCAACATTACCAACCCTGGATTGCTGATTTCAACGTAGCTTGGATTCTTAACATTCGGAATACATGTGATAATACAATTAGATACCCTTCCACCACCTTTATTCATAACTCAATGCACTCAAAAGAGGGCTGCTCACTCCCCATCTTTAGTGCAAGCGTGATATAATAAGGAGTATTAATATATAGTACCATTAAATTAAGTCCAGTAGTCTTGCCACATTGGTTCATTAGAACATCCTGAAGTAGCGGAAAGTACATATTCTAGTGACTCTTAACATTTGCAGGATAGCAGAAATTACAGATACACCCAACCTCTGAAGCCATGTGTACTCCCCTCCCCTTCCCTGCAGTACCCTGCTTCCAAAGAGAGCTGGTCCAGCCCTGCTGTGGATTGGCTGGGCTTGTGCTCCTTGCCTTTGTCAATGCTCTGATGCACTCCACTGGTGAGAGGTGACAGGATGGCGCTTGCACGCACAGAACCATGGGATTAACACAAAGGGCCGTGTCTTGCTCTTTCCATCCCCTCCCTGGGGAACTGTGGGACCCCCTCTCTACTCCTGCCCCCTTTCCAGCAAGACACACAAAAAGAGGTTCCAATGCCTAGAGCCCGGGATGTCGGGTCTCTCACAAACAAGGCGACGACAACTCACGTCATATCAGGATCTGCCAATACACACGGTCACTGGATTGGTTGAACACGTATTGTAATAGGACTGAACGGTTTCCAGCTGACAAAGGGACGCTTCTTCAGCGACCCCACATGCCCTCCCAAACCCAAACCTACTAAGGAAATAATGGGGGGGGGGGGAGAAGACTAAAAAAATAATTGGTAGCTTAGGTCCAGTTCCATGAAATTTCATATTCTACAGAGGATTAAAAAGCCTATGGGGAATGGAGATGGGCAGGAACCACAAGCCAGCTGCTGCGAATTACCAAGGAAGCTGCACTAAAATGGGCAGAACCAGCAGTGACTGGGCTGAAATAAACACAGGGCAGTAAAAAATGTAAAAGCAAAAGGAAATTAAAAAAAAAAAAAATAAAAACCCAACTCCCAAAGGTTTGGCAGGTCCAGTTCTGCTTGGGCAAAACATTAAGACTTGCAAAAAATAAAAGAGAGAGAAGATTATAAAAACCACTAGTAACTATTTTACATGTTTCAAAAAAAGATCCCATTCCACCCACCTAAAGCCTCGCTGTGAAATGCAGTCGGCATGAGAGAGGGTGAGAGATGCACATGAGCAGAAATTCAGCCAGAGACTGGAAATGCTTTTGGAGTCGGATTCCCTCATTTGGCGCTGGGGCTAAGTTCCTAAATGCCGTGGTCAAAACTGGTTGGCATGGAGGTCTGCTGCCTGGGCAGTACCTCCACCTGTACAGAAGGACTGAGGAATGGGCGGCTCTGGCTCAGAGGGACCCGTCTCCACTCCTAGACATCCCCACCGCGACTGGAGGAAAGCACTGTTACGTTGCATAGTGGTCGAAGCTGCCAAGGTACTCCAGTGCTGCTCTGTAGCACAGCTGGTACTGGTCCTGCAAGGCAGCAACGAGGGAAACATGAGCAGTGGGGACACAAGGACAGTGGGCTGTAGGGTCCAACATGCAGAGACATCAGGCACCTCCCTTCTCCCACAGATCTACACTGCCATGCAGAGGAGGGAACTCACCTCTGTCTGCACCATGGCCGGCCGCTGCGTCCGCAAGGTCTTCACCATCTGGAACATGTCCACCACGCCCTCGTAGCGCATCCTCTCCAGCACAATGCTGAGTGTGATGAACACGCCAGTGCGCCCAACCCCAGCACTGCACAGGGAGCAAGAGGAGCCTTTATCAGTCCTGCCAGCCCCAAAAGGCTCTGCAGAGCTCCTAGCAGTGGTGCAAGGTGCTCCTGGAGCACAGGGACCTGCTCACTGCGGAGAGGCTGCAGTCCTCACTTACCTGCAGTGCACCGTGATGGGCCCATCCTGCCCGAACTGCTCCTTGGTCTTGTGCACCTGCCCAATGAAGTCAATGAAACCCTCTCCTGTCTTTGGCACTCCCTGCTCAGGCCAGTCTGTGAACTGGAACTGGCGGATGGTCCGTGACTGGCCGTCCTGCAGGGAGAAGGGTGATGTGAACCACTGTGAGGGCCTGATCTCATTTCCCTCAGCGCTGCTGCTCCGACCTGCTCTCAGACTCCCTGAACCAGACCAGGTGAGAAGGTGCACAGGCCACGGATAAGTCCAGGCAGATCTTTTGCTGCATGTCTGGGACCTGTCTCTGTTCTCCCATGTTCACCCCAGGGCGGCTGAGCTGAGCAGGGCTTTGGCCCCCTACAAGGTCTATTGGGTCAGTGTTTGGGGTCCAGCTCCACCCTAGGACCATGTTTACTATAACACAAGGGTCCTGTGCCCGGTCAGATGCTGCACACACAGACTCCAGGTGCAGGGGGACCTGTGTTAAATGCTTGCCCAAGTGAGCAGCACAAGCAAGGCTGGGTCTGGTGCTGACAGAGGGATCCCTGAGCTGCTCATGGGGCTGACACAGCTGGCAGGGCAGGAACCTGTGGAGAGAGCAGCAGTAAGAGGTGGGCAGCAGCCCTTTTTGCCTGCAGTGCAAGGCAGCATTTGCTTTCCCATTACTCCAGGAGCTGTTGCATGCTCCTTTGACTGACCTGGGTAGGGCAGAAGCATGAGAGGCAGAGGAGCTGGTGAGCCAGCAGATGCACTCACCCTGGCATCTGTCACCTTGAACTCCCGGAGGATGTACTGTGGCATGTTGTACTCTGCCATGGGGTCCACCACGAAGTACTGGTACCGGGCAGAGCGCTCTGCAGGCCAGTACTGATGGCACTTCTCCTGTGGATGAGGAGCAGGATAAGACATTAGCACTGACAAGCTGCTGCTCCTCCCTCCCGCTCCCTGGGAGCCTATGTGGTTCTGGGGACACAGGGTCAGCCACCAGACAGTGGGGGGCTCGCCCAGAGCGAGTGGTGCCAAACATAGACTGGGGTGAGCCCACAGACAGCAGTCCCATAGCTCCCTTCTCCCCGCAGCAGGACTCGTACCCGGCCCATCTCACGCAGCTTTGTCAACATCACCACAATGGTGGAGTTGTGCTCCCAGAGCATCCGCCAGAAATCCTCCGTGGTCTCGGCCAGTGGTCCCTGTGTGGCGATGTAGGCCTTCTGATGCCTGTGACAAACATAATGGTGCTCAGAGCAGCTTCTCAGAGATGGGCAGCAGCTGCTCCTGGAGACTGCTGGGCTGGGTGAGCTGGAGGCAGGGCCCCATGGTACCAGGGAGCAAGGCTGACAATCCAGCTGTAGGAGGCAGGTCTCTAGGATGAGCCATGGGCTCTGGGAGAGAGATGAGCCTGTCCAGCACTTGTCTTCTAAGTGCTCCCCACAGAAACAGTGAGCACAACACGGAGGATCCAGTAAAGCTCTTAGTCCTTGCTGTGGTGACAGTGTCTCCAGCCCAGCCCAGCTGCTGCTTGTCGCCAGTGCTGCTATTGCACTGAGAGCCCTCTTGGCACCCAGGCCCCCACTAGCAGGCTGCCAGCACCCACCTGGACTGGAAGGAGAGACTGGGCTTGGGGATGATCCCAGCAGCGCCCTGTGTTCCTGCACTTTTACTCTCTGCAGTACCCACCGTCCCTCCCATTGCATGGGAAAACACAGAGCAGCTGAACCAGGTCACCTGGATTACACACACTCCAGACAATAATGAGGGCAGTGTGGAAACCATGAATACAGTTTTGTCTGCTTTTCTAAAGCTTCAGAATTTATTCTTGGTTCCACTGCCAACCAGAGCACCTCCCCTAATTTTCCCTGTGACCTGCCCCAGACTGTTCCCCACCCTGAAGAAAGCCCCCTAGGTGCTTTGGACTCAGCTCTAGCATGCTGGTACCGTGTCTCTCTGAGCTCCCAGCCTGGCACAGCAGAGCCCGGGCTGGCTACACCACTGTGGGGCGCTGGAGCCCACGGGACCAGGGCTGGCTTCTTCCATCCTGCCTTCCTCCCTCCGTTCTGCCTTCATCCCTCTACTGGTGCTATTTTTAATGGTGCTAAAATTAATGAACGTGCTGCAGGGCAGCTGTAACATGCGGGATGCAGACAAGGGCTGCTTCAAGGTGGATTTATAACATATCGTAAAAAACAGGGAATGGGAATGCACAACGAAGTGAAAAGCTAATAAAGATGCAGCATCAGTGATATCTGCAAGACCCTGGGCCAACTGATTTCTTTAGATAACTAGAAGAATGCTGGTTCAAAGGAAGGGATGGGAAGAGATAACAGAACTTGGGGATGGGGTAAGTAGCACATGAAATGGCACCACCTGCTGTGCTGGCAGCCCTTGCCCTCCCTCCATAGCATCACCAAGAGGCAAAGCCAGTATTGCCCTCCATCAGCTCTGGAGCCAGGACAGTGGCTACAGTTCATCTGTCAGACTCAGGCTGCAGCCAGGCAGCCACCTTAAAGAGTGGTGGTGGTGGATGGCTCTGCACCATATAGGCAGGAGGGAGTGGAGGCTCCCTTTGCTCTGTGACAGTTTTTCTCCAGCCCCTTCATCCTTCCCCACTACTCTGTCCCACCCTAAGAGAGCCCTGCTTGCTGCAGTTTTCCTGTGTTGGGATGCTCCCAGGGTTCCTCCCCTT
This sequence comes from Trochalopteron elliotii, assembly GCA_024734555.1. Taxonomy (NCBI): domain Eukaryota; kingdom Metazoa; phylum Chordata; class Aves; order Passeriformes; family Leiothrichidae; genus Trochalopteron; species Trochalopteron elliotii. The sequence goes on from JANPWX010000010.1 coordinate 808,317, forward strand.
TTGCTCCTTGTCCACTCTTGCCTCCATGTAGCCCTTCTCCCTGGGAACTCTTGCTGGGCTCAGCTGCTGGAGCAGCTACAAGGCACAGAGCTGCTGGCCTGGCTGCACCCACATCTGTTCCCTTTGGCAGTGCCTTTTGCTTCTGGGAGATTACCAGTCCAAACGAGGCAGGTGGGCAAAGCCAAGCTGGAAGGGATATGTGCCACATCTATCACTTTATCCCCCACTCCAGCACTGATGATGGTGCACATGAGGGATGACTCTACTGTGATGGTGCACAGAGAGATAACAGGAACAGGCCTTTTATGTGCATCATTGTGATTTGGTTTGGATTATTGTCTAGGAGTTGTTTGGGAAGGGGATATGACCACTGGGCTGTTCTTCTCTCCTGGCGTTTAACATCTGAGAATGTCAGCAGACAGATACAGAAAACTTAAGGATTACTACCCTAGTAGGTCTCAATTTGTGCTTTTTAAACTGTGTTCTGGAGAGAGGAACCTGATAATGGGCTTCCCAGTATCCAGCATCAGCCCTGCCTGAGGATCCAGACTCCTCCCAAAATCAAGACACGGAACAAGCCTTGAGCTGCTGCCAGAGTCAGCCAACTCAGTGGAAGCACACTTCCAACTCTAGTTACTACAAGAGGGGAGGCAGGTTTGAGTTAGGTACTGTAGATATAAAACACAAGCCAAGGGATGCCTACCAGAATATCCCATAAAACCTCCCCAGAAGCCAACACAACCTGCCACTCCAGCCATATGGGCATCTGTCTACAGCAACACAAGCCAGCCTGGCAGTGCTCACTCACAGGCAGTCTTTGCATATTGTAACTACACACGCTGCAGTGTCTGAGAAGATGGAAATAGATAAAATGCAACAAAGTGGTCCCTGGCTCACCTCAGGCAGTCAGGACCAGTCCTTGGGAACCAGAAGGCAGCTCTGCCTGGGTTCCCAAGCAGGCAGGACAAGCTGGCACAGTCACCCAAGTAATCCTTACCTGTAGCCATCTATGAAGCTGGCATTGATGTAGTCAGAGCCCTCGACACCCCGGATGGGCTGCAGGCAGACTCTCGTCAGCTCATACGGCATGATGTTCACCAGGCGGTTCTTGAATTTGTTGCACGGGAGGTTGGCACTGATGAAACGTGAGGTATGTGCTTTGGAATTGGCCAGCCGCTGAAAGAGGGGGAGACACATCAGATCCCTGCTGGGGATGCAGCAGTCTGGGGGCAGAATCAAGACCCTGACAGCAGTCACGTAGTGGAATGGAGACCCACAGCAGCTCTCTGACACATACAGAGCCATGAAGCTTTGTACCTTGCTGAGCCAGGGATGTATGCTTGGTGGTGGCAGGGAAGCAAAGCTTTTCCTCTTCCAACAATGTCTTGCTATTTACTTCTCACCCCAGAAGAACCCAAGAAAATGTGAGAATTGTGACAGTTTTAGGTAAAGAAGATCTATTTTGGGTTCCTGTGAGACATTTTATGGCTCTCTTTGAGTCCTGTAAACTGGAATCATGGTAAATGTGTTACTTAGATCTGCTGGCAGATTCAAACAGAAATCACTCTTCCCCCAGCCAGTTTTTTTGGTTTGTTTGTTTGTTTTTCTTCCCCAAAAGACTGCTTCCAGCATTTCCAGAACCACCCTTCTCTCTGTGAGTGGCAGGTGGACCTCAGCAGAGGCTCTCTGGGGTTGCTTTCTGGGGAGCAGTGCAGCCATGTGAGGTCCTCCCATATCCTGCTCCCCAGGGTTTCCCATGCAGTGGACACTGCCAGGGTACACAGAGGGGCAATTTCATTACTGCTCTCAAGAGACCCTTGGAGAAATGGAAGGAAAATAAAATTTTGTCTTTCTTACAATGGAATTGCTTGAGTTGAGCACAATTCTATGGCTCCCCTGAGGAGTTTCTCAGGGCAGGTGTCACCATGAGACACACAGGCAGCATGTTTTACTGTCCCAACCCCAGGACACCAGCAGCTCTGATAACCACAGGACAGAGCTTCTCAACTATTCCCAGTTTACATGGAAAGTCAATATTTTGCCTCTCCTGTTCCTTTGTCACTTGGAGGGAATCCCCAGGGTGAAGGTGTACTGCTGCAGTTCATTTCACAGCCTGCATGGTCTGCTGCTTCCCTGCGTGAGCTATATTCCCCTGAAAGAGTTCACTGGACTAATGCACCTCATGTGAGAATATGGGCACTTAACAGAGCTCACTTCCAGCTCCAAGGCTGTAATAAATATCTGCAGTTGGCATGCAGAGATACAGGCAGAAAAATGTGGCCTTGGCTTCTTAAAGATGGTGTGCCTTAAAACACTGCCTTCACCAATTCTAGACAGTGAGGCTTGGTGTTGAGGTGGTTAAGAGATTACAGAGCTCAGCACTGAAGAAATGAGACCAGAAATGTCTCACATATTTAAATTGGAGCTGTTTCCAGACAAGTTGTTCACAGTAACATCAATTATCACTAACATGATCTGCATCTGATTTCAGATGCAGCTCCTGCCGCACAGTGAACCTAGAGCAGAATGTGCTGCTGGGGACTGCACATCCATCTGCCTTTTATCTCCTCCCCAGAAGCTGCCAATCCAGGGGGGACTGTGGCTGACATAAGCTTTACAATTCAAATGTATTTTAAATCACTGCCTACCTGCTTTAGAAACACACAAAAGACTAACTGTCTGTAATGATCCATAGCCCACCTCTCCCAAGCCCTGGATGAGTGGCCTGTGGAGTTCTGTGGGCAGAGACAGCGCCCTGGAGAAGTGGGATGCTGGGGCTCTGCCACCAACCTTGAATTCCAGCTCCATTGAAGTAATGCTCTCGCCTGGGAGCACCTGGCTCAGCTTCTGGATGTGGGCGCAGAGGTTGCGTGCGGGCACCTCGGTAGCGCCACACGTGGCAGCCTCCAGCAAGGCCTCGTGGATGAAGATGTACTGGTCCTCTGTCTGCACCATGTAGTTGCGCTGGGAGCGCATGCACGTCACGTGGCCGTAGATGTCCACGGTCTTCTCGTGCTTCATCCGCTCCAGCATGGCATCGATGACAATGAAGCAGCCGGTTCGGCCCACGCCGGCACTGCGGGAGCAAAGCACACGGTCTGAGATGACACAGTCTCCTACAGATGTCACGCGAGCTCTCACGGTACTTAAGAGATCACCTGGACCTAGGGCACACAAAAGGGGAGTAAAGGCTGCTCCCTACGAGTGGAGCTCCAAACAAGAAGTGACAGGAGAAGCAAGGGAGAGAAATCACTGAAGAATGTGAGAGGCTCCTCAGCCTTTCTGCTGTCCCCCTTTTACTGCTGGAGTGGAAGGGATATGGTGCCACCCTGCTGATGCCTGTGGTGGCTGGCAGCCCCTCCACAAGGGAAGGAGAAATGTATTTAACAGGCAGGAGAGTGACAGCACGTGTGTGTGAAGTCAGAAGACATGAAGAGCAGACTGGGCCCTAACACCAGTCAAGTCCGTAATTTTCAGCCTGCTTGTCCCCTAACCTGGGTCACTGTTTCCTCACCCATAAAACAAGCACAGCCAGCCTGACAGGAGAAGCAGAAAGCTGAGGTCATGCACAACCGTGCTGAGCCCTTTGCTCAAGCACCAAATGCCTCTCCACAACTGTTGGACAAGCAGTAGCAAACCTCAGGCTACTCACTCCAAGAGCACTCTGAAAACAACAGATTCACTGTTGTGATGTGTAAACACAGACAGAGACAGGGAGCTAGGCATTTCCTCATTTATGGTGCAAGTCATATCCTTAACAGGGCTTTAATACAGCTTGTTTGTGTGTTAATTATATCCCACTACCATCTGAAACAGAGCATGAAAGAAGAGCACTAAACACTGCTGGTAAGGCGTATGCTGGAACAGCAATGATGGAGTGGTTTGTTCAGTAACAGTCCCCTCCTGGCTGGTACAAATAAATCTTGGATGGGTTAGATGCTGAGCCTTAGTAGACTAATATTTTGCCTTAAGAGGTGCCTTCCTACCCTGTGAAAGAGTGCTGCTGTAAATACTGCATATGATTGTTCGTAGAGGTCACTGCATGCATTTCTGTCAGTGATGTGCCTCTAAAGATACCACCCACTTATGGGCACAGATAATTTTTAAATGGCACTTGCAGTTTTGCAGGAAAATGTGTTTTCTGAGGCTCTCCATATAGCAGTGCTGTTTAATCTGATACAGCAGTAGTACTGCTGGGCCTGTTCTGCTGTTAGCCCAAGCATGCAGTGCAGGTTATGCCACCATGAAACTTTTCCCACAAGAAGGGGTGACTCCACTTTCAGACAGGTTAAAGCTCCTGCAGCCAGAAGTCAAACTCACAGTCCTACCTGCAATGCACAACCATGGGCCCAGCATCTGTTGGGTTACAGGCCTTGACCCGTCGCAGGAAAGCGAGGATTGGGGTGGGGTATTCTGGGACCCCGTGATCGGGCCAAGCCATGAACTGGAACTGTCGCAGCTCTGTCTTCTCATTGGAGCCATTCTGTTGAAAACAAAGAGGAGTTGTTTTGCATGAGAACAGTCTCATGCCAGTGCAGGAACATGCTGATGGGGCAACAACAGCAACAGGCACGCAAAGCTCTGCATGATGATGCATGTACTGAGCTTTCACCAGTGAAAATTTGGAGGAAAAATGCAAGTTTATTACAAAGCTCCTATAAATACAGATGCTCTGTAGAAAGGCAGTTTTACAGACAACAGAGCAGTGAGTGGAACAGACTGCAGGGAAGGTGAAAGACTCTTTTCTGCACAGCACAGGTTCATTACCTGCATACTCACTGCATGTTCAGGGAAAATGGACACTGGGCATGGAAGGGCTACAGCACCCAGTTCCCTCCCTGCACTCCTCTGCATCATGGTGTCCCTGGGCTGGGCATGATCCCTGGGCTGGGCGATCAGCCTGTGTCTGCAGACTGCCCTGCTCCTCTCAGGGCTTCACTGAGGGATCTATGCAGCAAGTGGTAGGACTGGCTGGCTGATTGCTGGGGCCTTCCTGGGACACGAGTGTGTCCCTCCTGAGCACTGGGCTCCCGGCCCAGACTCAGTCACGCACAGAAGCCGCTCGCTGCAAAGCCTGTCTGCATTGACATGCTGCTGCTGGCACTGCCCCCATGGATTTCCAAACATTAATGAGGAATGCAGCAGGCAGGAGAGAAGGGTTTGTGCTCACATCAGAAACAGCCCCTCCATTTGCATTATTAGTGACAGAAGTGATAAAAATTCACTGCTTCCCATGTTGTCCCTCTAATGGGAGGACAGCTGCTACCTGTACACTTACCAGAGGCAAGAACAGCCCTGCTCTGGGGTCAATCACAGAAAGCACACAGAAGAGCATCAAGTATCCTGGCCAAAGTCCAGTGATGGCCGGATGCACAACCTGCAGCTGATCTCCTACTGCAGCCCATCTGTGACACATGGCTCATGTGTGGACTGCCCACATGCTTGGCCAAGCCAGGTACAGCCTGTGGGCACCGCCTGTGGGCCATGGAGCACCCTGCAGCATTGGGAAGCATCTCTGCAATACCTGAAGCAGCAACAGCCCAGCCAGCCCCATACCTTGCACAGCGCAAAGGTGCGGACGGTGTAGGTCGCCAGCTCGACTGTATCCAGCAGGGTCACCTGGATCATCCCGTAGGTTTCCGTACCCCGGCTCGGCCAGTACTGGTCACACTTCACCTGCAGGGAGGTGAGGAGAACGGGTCAGTAATTGGCTACTGGCTGCGGCATCTGGGATGAGGAACAGGGCTCTGCCCTTCAAAAGTTAAAGACAGAAATGAGTCACTGTGCAGGGGGAGGGACACACTCTAAAATCTGTATTTCCTTCCCCCAGAGTGTCCCAATCACCAGCAAAAAGGCGGCACCTCCTGGATCCCTTTCTATATGACTCAGAATCACAAGAATATTCTGAGCTAAAGGGACCCACAAGGATTATCAAGTCCAACTCTCAAGTGAATGGCCCATATGGGAATTGAACCCACAATCTCAGTGTTATTAGCACCTGCTCTGACCATCTGAGCTAATCTCAGTAGGTGGCTATTCACTGAAAGAGGGACTTTCTTTGTCCCCTGGAGCCATCAGTGGATGTGGCAAAGGGGGCCAGACCACCAGACAGAGCAGCAAGAGCTACACCAGATACCAAGACAGTGAGTAGCAATTCCTAGCAGTGATTTGTGCCTGCTGTAGTTCTTCTCTGCCTCCTGTTTGGTGATATGGGCATCTTTGGGGCTTTCCTTGAACCACCTCCTGCCTGAGCTCCCACCTGCATGAAGAGAAGGTTGGCAGCTGTGCGTTGATATGAGAAGAGCTAGTGCAGCAGGGAATAGGAAATGGTGGTGTCTGTGGGCACAGCTCTACTCCAAGGACAGCTGAGGTGAATGAGATGCAGCCTGTATCCCACCAGCTCCCAGCTATGCCAGCCTGGCATCCTTGACCCACAGCTGTGGCAGGACAGAGCTGAGTCCAGCACAGTACACAGCAACACAACAACAGGCACTACCTTTCCCATAACATCCGTAGTCCCCAGGGTGCCCCTGCCAGCATGGCCTTGGGCAGTAAACCACCCTGGAGACAGGTGGGACACAGCTCATGCCAGGGCTCCAGCCTACATGCTGCATCCACCCTCTCTGCACTGCTGTGGGCTTGAGTGCATTGAGCATCACCAAGCGACACCAACCTGCCCCTGTGGCAGGCGGCACATCCCTGATAATCTACACCTCCCAGATGTTTCAAAAGGCTCTGCAAGGAACTGATGCCAGCTCAGACACAGACACATCTTGTTCTCCCTCTGCAACTTCTTGCACATGGACTGTGGCCAAACTATCCCTTCAGCCCCTTCCTGCAGGCAGCACCATCCCATCATGAAAACATCTGCTGCTCCCTGGAAACCTCCTGCCCTTCATCATCCTTATTCCCCCCTTCCAATTCTGCAGCCAGAATTCTTTGAGCTACTGGTCACAGCTCTTGTTGCATCCCACTTGGCAGACAGCCAAACACACCCCCAGGGGCCCATCCCTCTGCCCCCTTCACCTCCCTGCACATCCCTCTCTGCTCACATGCTGCTGCTCTCCTCCTCCTCCTCTTCACAGCTCAGTGTTTGCAAACTACTCCTCCGTTTTTTTTTCTGTGAAGCCCCAAGCTCCCCATTTAATTGGCACCCTGAGCATCCCTGTTTCATCTGGTACCTGGCTCTCCCACCCTACAGAGCTTCAGTGCCTGTCTGACAGGAGAAAGACTTCATTCCCACCCATGTGCACCACACTGAAAATGGTTTCCCACCCTAGGAGAGAGGAGTGAATGAAAGATCATCTGTGCTTGTCAAGGAATAGTAAACTTAATTATTAGCAGAACGTGTTTACAGGGGAATGTGTGGGAAGGGAAACAATAAGCTTAATTAGGAATCAATGAAGTTCTGCCTTTTAATTGAAACCACTTGCAGTAGGGTGGGGCTTGTGAGAGCTAAGAGCCCTCATCCTGCACTCTGGCTCTGGAGTACAGCAACTTGGGAGTCAGAGGGATGCATCTCTCCCTGCTTTTTGGGTTCTGCTCTCAGTAAGGCCTGCCCTGGCAGAAGTGCCTGGTGCAAGGCTGCCTAATGGGGTACTGCAGGTGCCTGTGCAAGCAGAGCAGCTCTGCTGCCTCCTGCCCAGAGTCTCCTGCCATTTGGGCTGCTGTGCTGCCTTGGATCTGTAGCAACATGGCAGGCCCTGCAAAAATCTCAGGATTCCTCTTCCTCATTTGGCACAGAGCATTGACACTGTCTGGCTGCAGCACCAGTAATTTGGAGATCATAAACATTATTTCCCAGCTAAACTGATCCCTCCTCATGAGTGGGCGGCAGCTGCAGGCTGTCTCCACGAGGCCTGAGTTTGTCTTGCCTGGCTTGGGAATGATGTGACCCTCTCTAAGGGAGAGGAGAGCAGCATGGCATCCTGCAAATGCTGGGAACAGCTTCTTGCTGTGGTTTGCAGGGGATGTTTCAGGGGAACAGCACAGCCTGTCCCTGTGCCTACACCTCAGGGACAGCAGTCCCCTCCTGCCACCCACATGCTGCAGAGCTGTGTACTCGAGCACAAAACAAACTTCAGAGGAGTTCCCTGTGTGGGATAATAGCAATGCCTGGGCTGGTAATTGAAAATTATTTATTCATGACCAGATAAGAGTCAGTCACATTTTCTGCCAAATTTACCCATAATGTTTATGCCCCATTTTCAAGCTCTGTAAATTTTATGCTGAAGCCGATGCACTGTGGCACTAAAGCAGATAAGAGATGTTTTCTTCTGGCAGTGCTTGTTTCTCATTAACTTAAGGAGCACAGTAATGTCCTGAACAGCCATTTATTGCAGCTTTGCTGAGTGGCTCCTGTCCCTCCCCTTTGACGCCCTGAGCCCAAGAGCAGCCGGGCACCTCTCTTCAGCTTGAGAGCTGTGCTCTGCTCCCAGCCCCACTCATAAGCTGCAGATGGCATTGCTGTCAGCAAGAGGGCTGGAGCATGATGTGGCTGCCAGGTTTCTCTTCCCCAGAGCCCTTGAGCACCAGCCTCTCAACACCCCTTCCTGGGGACATGAAATGCCAGGGGACATCACACCCCAGGGATGGCTGCTTGGTGCTCTGGGCTGGAACAGAACAAGCCACAGCACCGCTCTGGGAGACCTCGCTCTGCCAGGCTCTTGGGGATAGCCCAGGGTAGCAGAAATCCTGCTTTAATACCTCTCTCCTGGCAACACAGCCCAGCAGGGACGCACCACGCTCGCAGCTTCGGGAAAGCTAATCTACAATGTGTGTTTCTGAACTGCCACCAAATGATTCTGAAACTGATTGTAAAGCTTTGAAGGCAGCTAAATTGCACAATCCAGCCATTTCTATCCTTTATGTGCTTCTTACTTTGTGAAAACATGAAAAAGGGAGGATGATTTAGACCATCAAGCCAGCTGAAATTGCAGACCATAAAAGCTGATGCTCTTTAAAGATTTTTTTTCCCTCTGCAGCTCAGGAACCCTTTAAAGCGGTGTCACCCCCACAGGGCTGCCAAGCTGCTGCTGGTCCCGGTCGGCTTATCACAGCACTGCCAAGGGTGACCTGGGGAGCTCGCCTGGAAAGGCAGCAGAGCCTGCTCTGCACTGGGCAGCACGCCATGAGGCCTTGCTACTCACCCCAGGCTCTGCAGCTGGAGAGACAGTCCTGTGCTTGCACCAAAACCCCTGGGCAAGGGGACATTGAAGCAAGGTCACCCTTGGGTAATGCTGTGATGCCATGTGACTGCCTGGAGCAGTGTTGTCCCACAGCAGCCTGAGCATCGGCAGGCAGCAATGCTGCAGGGACCCAAGGGGTTACATCAGATGAAGTTTGAAGGCTCTGGAGCAGAATGAACTGCACAACAGTGACTCATGCTCAAAGTTTGGAGCAATGGGCAATGACTGGGATTAGGATCTTCACTGGTGCCAAAAAAGTGTACACCCAAGAGAGCTCTAGCCATCACCAAAAGGGCATGAAGAAAAGCAGAGCAGGAAGGTGGCTAAAAGCCATCTTGCCTTGGAAGATGCTGAAAAAGACAACAAAAAAACCAAGAGAAAATCATCTCCTGGAAGTCCACATTGCAGCCCCCCACCAGGGCCCTGCTGTGAGGAAATGCCCTGAGACACCTGCACAGGGTACAGCAAACACATCCAAGGAAGTCCTTGCTGTGGATCACTGGTTCAACTCAGGAGTGACCAGGCTTCTCTACTGCCTCTCCTGGCAACCTGCCTCTCCCACAGTGCCAGAGAAAACTGCCCACTTCTCTTCAGTGCTGGGGATGTGCCAAAGAGGCAGCAGGACATGGGCAGGCAGTGCCAGGGAGTGAATGCAGGGGTCTGGGTCTGGTCAGGTCAGCCTACAGCCCCTGGGAAGTGTGCCCAATCAGGCAGGCTGCCTGAGATTCTGTGAGGGCTCTGGTCACTTCCTACCCATAACAAGGATTCACAATGTCACCAAAAGCCTGACCACACGCACTCTGTTTGGGACAGAAACCAATACTGCAGGATGATAGGATGGGGTGTGCAGGGGGGAGATAATGCACAGCTCAGCAGCACAGACATCTCAGGCAAAGACAAGTCCCTCTGGGGTCAAAGGAAACCTATCTTCAAGAAACATGCACCTTGGAGTGCCTTGCCGTAACTAAGAAGCCCAGAAGTTAAGTAAGTCAGAATTCCAGGCATGGATTTATTTGGCAACCCAGAAGAGCTCTTCCTTGTTCTTGAAATATATGCTCCATCATTGAAATGTGAAGGCACAAAAAAGTCCCCATATAACTCTCAGCTGCAGAGTGCAGCTGATCAGAAGCTTCTCATCTTGCTTAGCCTGTGTGCCAAGCCCTGAGCCACAGGGCAGGTCAGAATCATTTCCCTGCCTGTTTGGGCTGTGTGGGTGACAGTGACCATTGGACAGAACAGGCAGGGCTCTGCAGCAGGAAGCACAGTGTAAAGCTAGGGTTGGATCTCTAGACACAGCTCATCTCCAAGGAATGCTTTTTCCCTGCAGGCTGTAGGGCATTTGAAGAGCCCAGGAAACCCATCAGCAATGCCTGTTTTTTGTACATTAGGAAAAGCAGATCTGCTTTGCCATGGTGATTGGTGGTTCCAGCCACTTCCTCCCAGCCAGGGTGGGCTGGGACACCCCTGCGAGCATTTTGGTGCTAAAGCTTTGAAAAGGACAGAGAGCATGCAGAAAAAGTTTTAACTAAACCCAAACTTGACCATTTCTGCTTCTAAAGAATGAGCTTATTGGGCTAAAAATAATCAGTGCTTCACAGCTTGAGTGCACAAGCCCCTTCTGCTGTTGGCATGGCAACACTGAAATATTCTGCTAGTACAAATGCTCACCACTAAAATTTTACTTTTAGGAACAAACTGAATCATGAGAGGCAGAAGCTGCCTCCTCCTTGGGCAGGCTTTACCTAAAGGGTGCATCTGGGTGCAGGAGCACTTGGTCACAGCTTACAAACTTCTGCTTCAGGGGCTGAGTAAGAACCTCTGTCATAAAAACCATATCATCTGCAGTGAGGGCTCCCACTCCTTCTCCAACTCATGCCCTCTCCATGGTCTGCAGGCAGCTTTGTGTTTATTACATCAGAATATCTAATCCTGGCAAAGTAAGCTGATCATTTATACGTGTTGTCATTGGACAAGGCACAAATTAGTCTTGTTAATGCAATGAGACCCTGTCAGCCATTCCCTTGCATTGCCAGAAATCCCAGGGCCCTGTTGGGCTGCTGGATGCTGCCGGTACCCCCATCTGTTGCAGCTTCTCAGCTTCTGGGATGGTCCACACTCCCCATCTCAGAGCTTTCCTTTCCCCCTTTGATGCGAGTGACGTGGGCAGGGAAGGATGGGTGTGCATGCAGGCATGCAGGCAAAATAGAGGTAAATGAGCAGGCCAGAAAAAGGAGATTGTGCCACCCTTTTGCCCCCAGGGATATGCTTACACAGCATTTGTCGCTCGGCTGCATGAAGCAGTGAGCGACATCACTGGAACTGCATCTCCCTGGGTGCCCTTATGCTGTGAAGTGCACCCATTCCTCTTTTCTGTCCCCCAACAGCTCCAGAAAAGAGAGAAAGCACACACTGTACCCTAGACTTCTCCTCCAGTCTGGTCATCATGACTATAGTTGCTGTTCTCTGTTCCCACACCATCCTCCAGAAGTCGCTGAGGGTTTCTGGCAGCGGTCCCTGTGTGGCGATGTAGGCGTTCTGCTTCCGATACCCATCAATGTAATTGGCATTGATGTAATCACTGCCTGGGACTCCTGCAGAGGAGAAAGAGGGCAGGAGTTACTGGGGTAAGCCCACAACCCTGAACCTACTGCCCTGCTGGGCCTTGCAGGCAGGAGAAGAGGCTGGCATGTTCACAAGGCTCTTGACAAGTCTCCTTTATGGGGTGATGTCAGGATCTCTGCCAGGGATCCTGCAAAGGACAGGGATGATGCCTGAAAAAAGAAGAACCCTTTTAACTCCCACATTAATGCAACAAGCAGGCAACACCAAAGCAGAGAGACAGCTGCCGCATGCACACAAAGGAAAATTCACAGGCAGGAATATTAAGGAGCTCATTCGGCCCCAAGCAACTGACTGATATAATTGTCTTAAATTCACCAGCAATTTGTTATGGTCCTACAGCACCTTTTTAAAATGAGGCTCCTTTATTAGCTTGTCTCTGTTAGCAAGGGATGTCAGGCAGGGATGTCCTCCCATCCTTCCTGCAGGGACAACTATCCCCAAGGAGCTGGAAATCTTCCTCCCACCACCACTGAAACTCTTCAGTATGAGATCCCCTGTGCTGCCTGCTGGCAGAGGCTGCTCCAGCCCCCACGTGGCCTCCATCACTTTAAGGAAAGAAATTTTTCGTATAGGCCTTTAAAATGCAAACACATAGTTACTAAAATAAATTCAGCAAAGCAGAGGCCCGCGGCTGTTTCCAAACCCTGCTCAGCATGGGCTGCCCAGGCTGCAGGGAGAGAAAGCAGCAGGAATCTCATTGTCTCCCCAGGAGAGAGCATCTGCATTTCATTAGAGGAAGGCAATAAGGCTGGGGGTCACCCCTCGTCCTTTTGTCCTGAGGAAAATTCTACAGGTCTATTCCCCAGGTCTCAGCAGTCTCCAGCAGACACAAAGCGCTGGCAGCTCTGGGGGAGCGGCAGCAGCTGGAGTGCAGCACTTCGCTCCCTTGGCATGGGCAGCACGGACCTGGCAGGGTGCTTTGGGAACAGTTCCCAGGAAGGCACAGACACTACTTACAGCAACTGAGTCAGGCTGGAAAGCAGGGATTCCCCCACGTGCTCACCCCACAGCTGTCTGCGAGGGTTTGCCCATGAGCAGACGTGCCAGGCCTTCACACAGCTGCTACTGCTGCTGCTGCTTAACGGGGCTTGCTGTCAGGGACTGTTTGGCCTCCTCTTGAAGAGCATAAATAGTGCATTACTATTAAAAAAGGCTTTTCCACCTCCCAGAAAAGGATGCTAGTGACCGTAGGGCCACCTGTGTGCAAAGCCAAGTCCCAGTTCCTTCCCCAAGCAGGGGTGCATTGAATTAGCTCTATCTTCCTCATCCTCCATCACTGGGCTCAGATCTGGGTGTGCAGAGCTGGGTGCTGCTTTATAAAACAAGGGGAATGGGTGAGCCTGGGCTCCAGCTCCTCTGTGTGCAAGACGACTAGGAACATGTACTAGCCCAAACTCCAGGAATGTGGGGCTGGTTCTTGGAACCACGGGGGTCAGTGCTATGGACTGACAGGGCCTGATGTGCTCATGGAGGACAGGGATGTGTGGAGTCTGATGTTCCAGGGGAAGGTGCACCCCTCATCCTGTGCCACTCTGGGCACTTAGTTGGGACCATATAATGACAAGTCCCAGAGAAAGATACTGGCCCTGCAATTGTGTTGGGACAGAGGGTGGCAGTGGCACTAGTAGTGCACTAGTGCCATGTTTTACCATGTACCGAGGAAGGCAGCTGAAGTCACACAGACAGGACAGTAGGAAAGGAGGATGCTGGGACAGACATGTTTGCTGCCAGCAGTACACCAAGAAGCAACCACACAGAACACACTGCTTTGAGGACACTGGGAAAGTTCTACAGTGCCACTTCCCCTCTAACCAGCCAGAACAGACATTTGATCATGCTGATGCTTGGTGTTTGTCCCTGCTCAGCTTAGAACACAGAAAAAGATGATCTCCTTGCTGCAGTCATGTTCAGCTGCTGGATGGGGTACTCCAGTTACTCTTACCATCAATGGAAGTCAGGATGACACGTGAGTGGTCATAGGCTATCACGTTTGCATAGCGGTTTTTCGGTTTATTCACTTCCAGGTTGGAGTTCTCCCAGGTGAACTGCTGCCCAGGATCAATGGACTGTGAAGAGAAAGGGAAGGAAGGGATTGGTAGCAGTTACAGCACATTGGGGTGCTGCAGCACATGGGTTTTAGTCAGGAAATCTGCATTGCCCTGCACACCTCTCCCCAAGCCAGACACAGCTTCCATGGGTGTCCACGGCAGTAGCATCAAGCCAGACCACATGGAAAACCAGTTTCCAGTGGGACATGCATCCCATGATCTGCAGGCAAGGAAGTCCCTCACTGGGGCAGCCTGCTGCAGATGAGACTCCATTTCCTCTGCTGCATGCTCATCCTTTCCTCTGGAGCTACCCTTCAGCAGAAATTTGGTCTTCTGCCAGGATTCCAGAGAGACCTGACAGTGCAGATCTTGACCTAGTTTTATTAGCTGTTGAACTGCAGTTTCTTGAAATATAGCAGGCCCTGGGTGTCTTGTGCCCCAGGAGCTTTTGGTATTAGTGTCCTGCAAGACAGCCTATGAGCTTTTGCCAGGGAATAGTCATGAAAATTAATAGGTTACTATCCACTGCTCCAGCTACTTATGCAATGTAAACACCTCTTGTTTGAGTTAATAGAGTGACAAGAAACTATAAACCTGGAGAAGAGACATGGTTATAAATTTTGGCCTGCTCACTATGCAACTGCCTGAAAAGCACACATCCCACTCCCACCTGGCCTCACACACCCAGTGCTTCTTCCATGAGCCACGTGCTGGTGCACCCAGTCCATGGCTGCTCCATGGCCAGGCAGCCTCTTTCCAATGCCTTCTCTATCATCTCAGTCCATGCACAAAGCAATGTGAACGAGAACCATCACCAAAGTACCCTTCTGAGATGGGATGGTCTCGTTGTCTGAGAGACACACAGGTAAGACACCTGCCTCACGCAGGGACTTGCTCTGCACATGCAGCCCATGGCAAGCTCAGAACAAGCAGCTACAGCAGAAATCAGTCATCCCATGGACCCCCTTCCCCCTGAAATTAACAACATTGTTAAAACCTTAAAATCTTGATCCAGCACAGGGTCTCTGAAACGTTGCTGGCCCACAGACAAAACACTGGGGAAACAGGCCAAGGGAAGCACTGCACACTGTGCTCCCTGCAGGCATCCATGTTCATCACTTGGCAGAGCCATGTTAGAAGGCTTCTCAGGCAGTGGAATGCCTGTCAGCTCTGGATCAGCTGTGAGCAAAAGGCTGAGGTAGGAAGCACAGTTCCCTGACTGGGCTGACATGAACAGCTCTCATGGTCCCTCTGCTCAGTTTCACCAACTACCAGCTGTGCACCAAGTGCAAAGTGCAAAGTGCACAAAGTGACACCCATTGATGTCCCCTCTGCTCCTGTGCTGTGGAGCGTGCACTTTCCAAGCAGCCAGCAGTGGGTGCAGGCACTGGCTTGAGTATGGAGCACAGGCACTGTCTGCATTGCTGCACTAGCTCTGAGGGCTTTGCAGCACATGCAGGGAATGGGCCAGTGCAGTACCAGGTGGCAGCTGTCTGTCCCCAGGTGTGGCCCAGGCTGCCTGCAGGTAGAGGGGCCAGAGCTGACGAAAATGCACAGGAGGATGTGACATCACAGAGATGCTAATAGGTAGTTTGGGAAATGTAGGATGTAAATAGACATTTCCTACAGAAAACCTGTAATTTTCTATTATCAGTGTAATAAGCAGGCAGCTGCTGTGCTCAGAGGCGCTGCAGCCAGGATGGTGGGAGTGGAGGCTGCAAGCACCACTTCTGGCTGCAAACCCAGTGGGCCTGGCTGCCACAGGCCTTGCACTCTCCTCTGCCCAGGCACAGAGACATCTCAGCACAGCTCACAGCTCTCTGGGGCACTTCATTTCATTCAGGCATCTGTATTTTGCACTCAGAGCTGCTCAGGGGATCAGCTCTTTGGATGCTTCTCACTCTCAGCTGTGTGGCAGGGAAGGCTGCTGCCCACCAATGGTGGGCCTGAACTGCACAAGGGAATGCAGAAATGATCAAAGACATGAAAAAGTAAGACGAATATAATACGAAAGGACTTCATGGTTTGGAGCAGAGATAAGTAAGAGGGGTTTTGACATCAGTCTGATCAATACAGAGCACACTGAGGGAGAAGCACAAATAGGCAAACTAACAAGGAAAATATGGGCCCACCAATGCCTATTATAAACATAAATAACACCTATTTTTCAAAAAGATGGCCTTAATCTGTACAGACAACCCATGCAGTCTCAGCTCCACCAGTAGCTGGCGGTGGAGCTGAGACTGGCTCTGAAGGTATCAGTGAGCATCTTCTTGCTGTGAAGAAGCAACCCAAGAAAGCACCAGCTGTAACTGCACTCTGTGAACACTCTCAGTGGGCACAGGTGGGTGCTGGAGTGAGTCTCACCCCTGCAGCAAAGGCAAGCAGAGCTCAGTGCAGTTGTTCACGCTCAATCTATGCTGCAAGTCACTGCCAAAAGGCTGCAGGGCTGACCCAGCTGTGGGGTGCAGAGTGCTTTGCACAGCAAGTCTGTGTCCTGCCACAGCAGAGGAAAGGGTTATTTCCTGGGGGAGGACGAGGCTGCCAAGAGCCCCCAGAATGGAGGAGGAGCATCAAGGTGTTGCCATTAGGGTTAACAGCTTTGATGTGCAATGAGAATGTGCAGAAATGGTCTAATCATCATCAGCCTCTTAAGAGGGCAAACAGGTGAGAAAGTCAGAACTAATACAGCACCTGAGTGCAAAGAGGCTCTAATTAAATACTCCTGCAAATTAGCGACTCATTTAGAAGTAAAATGATTTAATTTAAACTCTGGTGATGAATTAATGTACACCTGTTCCCCCCTTTAAGGCAAACAAATGAGTAAATAAATGGGAGGATGATGGGCTGCTTGGAGAGAGTTGGAGCCCTTACATGGAGTAGTGGTTGGCAAGTCTTGTCCCAACTCTGTACAATGCTCTGCAGCCCCTGTGTGCAGCAGCACTGCCTCGTCTCCCACCTTGCTCCACAACTGCCCCGGCACTAGGAGTCTGCTCCTGTTCCTTTCTGGGACTCATGGGAATCACTGCTTCATCCCAAAACTTGATCAGAGTAACACTTCCTAGAAAGCAGAAGGGCTGGGAAATTGGGAGGAAATGAGCCAGGAGCAAACTTAAAAAAGCACCATGACTTTTGCTTTGCTTTAAAGTGATAGGGAGATGCTGTAAGACAGCAAGTGCAAATTAAGAAAAAGCCCAATTAGTAAAACTCCTCCTTCCCAGCATGGAAGTGCAAGGAACAATTTCACCAAAGCAGTTCAGGGACCCCTGCTGCTACTGCCATAAAGACAGAGTCAGACCATTGAAAAGGGATTGGAAAAAGGCTCTTTCCTCGACAGACTGTACAGCACTTTACAAATGCCTTGAAAACATCCCTCGCTGCCAGTTTGACTCTCAGATACAGTCCACCTCGGGCTTGCTGCTCCCCTTCCTTAGTGCAGTTCCAAAATCCCTCTGCATGCTGAGGCCCTGCTGCTGCCTTTGCTGCTGGCAGGTGTGGAGAGCCCAGGCAGGCAGTGCCCTCAGGGAGCTGCACAAGGGCATGGGGACAGGATGATGCTCAGGCAGTGAGTGCTTCCCATCCTCCTGTGAAATCAACCACATTAGCAGGAGCATTGACCACTGTCAATCTGCACCACGCCTCAAATGAGGACATAATGTGCTACTGAATCAATCGCTGGCAGCACTTCAGCCTTATTATTCTTATTACGGGAACGTGAGTGCCGTGGGCCTGCCAGGCAGCTTCCCAACGAGCCCCTTACACCCACGGCAAGCCCATTAAACCAAGGCTCCCTGGGTGCCACCTGGGCCCTGGGCTCACTGGCCCCAGGGACCCAAGCACCTCTCCCGCTACCTAACCTGCCTTGCCAGGGCTGCAGGCATGGGAGATGCAGTATCCTCAGTGGCTTTATGGGAAATGTAAGTGAATACAGGGTTTGGGGAAACCACCAGTGTTTCTCTCCACAGAAAACTCTGAGGAGAGATCTGCAGCCTCCCTACCACATTAGGAAGCAGGAGCACAGCCTAAAGATTACTAAGAACTAGTGTGCCAGGCAGTGCCACACTGCCAGGCTCTCACCACATGCTCTGCTCCGCTCCTGGGGACCATACACTGGATGGACATGCTGGATGGACTGGACATGAGGGGCAATAGCCACAAGGTGCAGTTTGGGAAGGAAAAAGGAAAAAATCTTCCCCTGGGAAGGTGATACAGGATGCAGCAGCACTACAAGAGAGGAGGAACCAGCCCTGGTCGGAGCCAACATGTCCTGTGTTTGCTAAGAGCACCAAAGGGGACAGCAATGCTCAGCTTGCTGGATCCCACAGTGAGAATGTGAGCTGCAGTGTGTGTGTGCCGAGCAGTTTGTCCCAGGGTAGGCACTCCTGCAGCGCCCATGGGCAGGATCCTGCCCCTGGAGCACAGGCTGCAGTGTGGGAAGGTGCCCACAGGAGGAGCTCCAACACAGCGACAGCGCCTGCCCACCACGCGCATATCCAGCCAGGGGGTTCAGCCTTCCTTCTACTTATTTAATTCCATTAATCCCACACTGTAAATTCACTGTAGCTTTCACTGTACACTAAAAATGAAATACTTTCCTCGTGCAGCCAGGCCAGAAACAGCTGCCAGACCCTTGTGCCCTTGCTCCCCATCTTGCTGCCTGCCTGTGCAGCGTGGTGGGGCTGTGCTCTGCCCCATGCCACAGCAGACTGTGAACTGTGCCTGCAGACGGCTCAGCCCCCAGCAACTGCATTTCAGCCTCTCCTGCCGCACCAGGGGTACCAGGAGGTACAGCTGGGATGGCTCCCAGGTGCTGGGGGCAAGGGCTAACCCACAGCTCATGAGCTGCTGTCACTGCAGCCAGCTCATAGCTTGCTCTGTGCTGGCTTTGTCACATGGGCTGCATGGGCACACGGGATGACAAACTGGTGTGAGCAATATTATTTATTCTCTGACCTGTGGGAATGGAGGTCAGACGGCTGTGAGAAATCTCTGCCACCCTTCCTGCCCCCTTCCCAGGCATGTGGGGAGGTGCTGACAGGTCTTGTTTCATGTCACCTGTGTCGAGGTTACCCTGCTATTGCTTGCACAGCCAAGGCAAGCGCCAGACTGATGGCTCTAGGCCAGCTGGCCTCAATGGTTAGAACTGCTGTTAAATATTTGCTCTCTGCCTGTGGTGCCACTGCTCCTGGAATGTGAGCCATCTATAAACAGCCCTGCACCCCACAGAGATGTTAGGCTGACAGGCTGCTCTACAAAAACACTTAAAATGCAACTATTTCAAAGCACAATCAAACAGCAAATGGGCCTTGGGGGTTCACCTGCCATGCCTTCCTCCCTTGTGTCTCCCTGCTCAACTGTGCTATGCCCATTCTGGCAGCACCATTATGCCAATGGGGAACAGGGTCGGGGCCTTCACTTCTCAAATTGCTGGGTCACCACTCAGCTCTATGTAAGGTCTGGGGCTCACAGAGTCCCAGGGTGAGCACTGGGACTGTATCAGTGCTTACTGCAAATGCAAGCATGTGCTGAGGTGTGGTTCCTGTCTCTTGGGCTCCCACAGGGGCCGCACAGCCTGCTCCCCTCCCACCTCTGCTATTCCCACATCTATTTCCACATCCTCTCTGCAGATTTACTTAGTCAGCAGCACACACCATGCCTATCCTGCCCTGCAGCCCTGCTATCAAAGGGAAGCTGTTGCCCTGCCAAACCCACACATACAGGGACCAGGATGAGGGCAGACCCGCTGCTGCAGCAATCCTGCATGGGCAGCTGCTGTTCTCTTCAAACTCAACTCAGTCCAGGATTCTTCTCACTGGCATTTCAAATGGGAAATTATTGCATTGATCCCCACATGCCAACAAGGTGTAACCCCTTGTACTTTTGGGTCCATCCTAGTGTCAAACACTGTACAAGCATGTCATGTTCAGCAATTTCCAGATGATGAGGAGTCAAACACAGCAGAATCCAGGGGAAAAAAATTACGTGCAACAATCAGCTACTTAATAGCTGCTTCAACATGAGAAGTACAACTGATTGGTGCTCTCAACCAGCCATGATATTCTAAAGAAAGAGAAATGAGAAGAGAGAGACTCATGAAAGCAGCTAAGAGAATTTACTTAATGCTCATTTTTTCAAAAACAGTTCCCACAGCTCAGTATTATGCTGCAGGCTCTACTGAGCACAGGCCTAGTGTGCGGATGGGAGTGCAGAGACACTGGATCCTGCTGAATCCCCACTGTGCTGCAGAGTCACAGCCTGCCTGTAGCAGAGTGGACAGCCCTGCTTAACATTTCAGTTGGACTGGCAACAAAAAGCCTAAGGCAGCCAGATACGACTGCAGACTTTGGCTCCACTGGCAGGACATACATGAACACACAGGTAACTGCAAGTGAAGCACATTATTCTTTTAAACATTTCCCAAGTCGCAGTGTAATGCTGTAGCTCATCTCTCTGGTTCAGACAGTAAATGCAGAGGGATGCCAAGCCCTCCACTTGGCATCCCAAATCAAAAAAAGAGCTCTGTGCTTTCCTTGGATACATGCAGCATACCCTTTGAACTAGCTGGAATTCGTCCCTTACCATCTCAACATAGAGATCTGCTTTCCCTTTCCTGGCATATATAATCCTACCTTGTGGGCAAATGCTCTGATCTCATCTCATGAATCAGTGTAGGTACGGTGCAGGAAGGGGTGGCCACAGGCACAGGCAGATAACAATTCAAACAGAAGTGATAACACATGCAAAGAACACTTCCCAAATTTATTCCCTCTTTAGTACTAGTGGGGGGTTTATTTACAAGTCCCCTGCAGCTCAAGAGGGCTCTGCATATAAGCACAGCAAAAATCATCCTGCCATTGCTGCTCTCATGGCTGCAGATGAACTTTTCCCAATTTTAAACAGTTGCAACCTAATCATGCAGCCTGGAGAGTGCCAAAAACGGTGAGGCAGCCCTCAGGCAGGTCAGCCCCTTCCTCTCCACATGTGCACCCCCTTGGCAAGTTGTTCTCAGGGGAGGACAGGGCTGGAGGGACTCAGGCTGGGAGAGGTGCAGTGAAGGGGTTCACCAAACATGCAGCACGTGCCTTTGCATGTGAACAAAGGCAGCATCAGTGGTGGATGCAGACAGTACCTACTCAGGGCCTCCACCAGAGACATGAATAAGGGTGGGAGCATGACCTAGAAGTGTAGGCAAGTTTGCAGCTCATGACTGCAGGTCACAGGCAGAGAGAGCTCTGTGCACGGAGGGGAGCTTGGACTACTCCAGGGCAGTGGGACATTAGCAGAGTTTCTATGGGCACTGATGCTGAATGGCACAGGCTAATGCCAGCACAGTCCAGTGGGAGATTAGATGGGGAAAGCAGGAATGAAAACTCAAAAGCATGTTTGTTGGCATCAGAGGATGGTGCAGAGCTCAAAGCTGTGAACACAGATGGAAGTGAATGGGCACAGGATACTGCAGACTGAAATACCTCAGCCAACCTGGATGGAGTGCAGCCCTCACAGAGCAGAACAAAGTAATCAGTGACAGTCCAGGTGGGCAGACACGAGCTCCCACTCACTGCTAAGACCATAACAATGGTGGCAGCATGGCAGGCTGCTGTTCATTCTCCTGCAAGGCCTTCTCCCTGTATCAGCCATGCTACGACTGCTCAAGGAGAGTTCCCAGCACTGTGGGGTTGGCAGGGAGAGCTGGCAAGCTCCCAGGGCTGGCATGAGGACTGGCCACGCAGCATTGCTGCAGGGGAAGCACAGCTCAGCTTTCACCAGGCCCTCTCTGCTGGGGTCATGGCCAGCATCACTCACATCTGCTGCCCGTCCCGCTCCCAGGCTCACCTCGTACTCCTGGGAGAACTTCAGCCCATCGTTGGCCTTGAGCCGGTCGATGTTGTCAGCGAGGTCGGTCACGGGGATGGGGGGGTGGTCACGCATGCCTGCAAGCGAGACAAGGAGGGAGGGAGGGAGAGGAGAACGGTTACAACTCTGCACGGCCAAGGGAGGCTCAGCAAGAGCATGTGCACAGCAAACCCAGGAGGTGGGTGCAAGGAGGACACGTGTGACTATGTGAAGCGCCGGGCGGGATGGACAGGAAGCTGAGGAGCTCACACGGCATGCGGCACACAGTCCCGGAGCGCGCGGGGCGGTGAACGGAACACAAAGGTGATGTGCAGAATGTGCATGACCGGGTGAGCATGCTCGGACAGTACAGCCACCGGGCACACAGAGCAGGCCACGCAGCCCCTGGCAGGAACAGGCCGAGGATACGCTGTCACTCTGCTTCCCGGGCTCCCGCGTGGGCTGAAGTTGAACACACTGATCCTCTGGTACTCTCATCGCCAAGGGCTTAGGCTGATCCTCTTGCTTACCCCTAACAAGGGCGTTAGCCACAAAGAAGCTCTGCCAGACCTGCAGTGAAACCTCTGCACAGCTTTTTGGGTAGGTGAATGCTGTCACAGTCCCCAGTGTGTTAGAGAAGGATGAGGAGGGCCCCACAGAAGAATGGCTGATCCCCGGGTAGAACACTGCACAATGTTCTGAGAGCAGACGAGCAGCTCTGCCCACAGCTGCATAAGTCTTCAGTGATGCTCCAGAGGCAGAGCTCGCTCCAGGGCCCAAAGTCCAGCTCCTCTGGGCTGGCCTGTGCAAGGCACCATGTGCAGCGATGTGCTTTCCAGCAGCTTCTGGGAGGCTGCTGCAAGTTGGGATGCAGCTCAAGCCATGGCAGGAGTCTTGCCCTGGCTAAACCAGGGATGCAACACTATGGCTCATCCTGGGCACAACTGAAGCCCTGCTCAGCAGAAAGGCCCAGAGGAGGGGACCCCACAGATCCCACACAGGGGACAGGTACTGTGTGGGCATGCATGCGGGATTGGGAGGAGCCCTCCTGGGGCCCTGGGATTCAGAGCTTAACTATCACAACCTCCTCTGATGCTGAGATGTTGAACTGGCAGGAACGGGATTGTGAAACATGTCATCCAAATCCCAAGGCTCGTGACTCCATCGGCTGCTCTGTGGGTTTCCCAGAAACCCCACATGGGTAATGATGATTATTAATAGGCTGAAGCTGTTGACTCACACCCAGGGAGACAGGCTGGAGCACAGCCAGAAGCTTCTCAATTGCTCAGAAGGCTGAACACTGCCACAGATGGCAGTGATAGGCCACTGAGGTGATAGAGCGGTCCCCAGGCTGGGTACACACATTTTACATGGTGATGACAAGTCACGAGGTGATAACATGGAAGTGTTACACCTCAGACCTCTGCATAAAACATCTGACATCACTGCACACAGGCAAGACCCAATCCAACACACACTTGTCCTGCCATTACTCAGCAGTGCAGTGCCATCCAGGATTGCCTGAGAACACACAGGTGGAGCACGGAACACCCCGATTCTGCCCTGTGCTGAGGTCCTCCTGCAAACGGTCCTGTTTGCCACTTCACCCATCAGGATGCCCAAGATGGCTGAGCAGGCCCTCAAAGGGACAGAGATGATGCTGGTTTCAGCACTATTTCCTCACTCATGCCAGAGTTCCTGGCTGTAGCTCAGGAGCAGCCTTTGCAGAGCTGTCACTGATGAACACCTGAATGATGAGAACAGTGTGGGACCAAGACAGAAGTGTGGGGCAAGAAGGATAAAGAGACTGGAACACAGCCACAGTATGTGCTTCTTCCAACACAGTTATGTACAAAGCAGAGCCATGGACCACAGTAGAGCTGCAGACCCTCATCTCTGCTGGGAAACACAAGGTGATCTCTCCAAACTTGTGTTTTGCCAGCCAGAGAAATGTTGCAGCAACAAAAGAGCTGCAGGAGCAGGTGGGGAAAAAGAAGTGGTTGGAATCTCATTATGGTCAACATAGAAAAACAGCCACTGACAGTGCAGGGCAAGATGGAGATGTGTACACACTGCCAGGACTTCCACAAGCTCTTCCAATTGCTCTGGTAAGAGGACAGTGAGATCACCATGAGGCTAGAAGAGCTCAGAGGTCTCACAATGCCTGCAGGGACACACATGCCAAAGCCCTTGGCTCTGCTCCCAGGGGAAGTATTTATCTTACATACTTCTCCCATTCCTGTGTGCATACACAGATGCCTTCTACATCCTAGAGCAGGGTGGTCATGCTTCTATGGTTGTTTGAGGATGAACTTGAGATAAGGGGGCACTTTTATCTGCAGGCTGGTACTACTCCATCCAAGCTGCTAGAGCAGTAAGTGCCTCCTTTGTGCCTGGGATTCTGGTACCAACACTGTGAAGCAGACCAAATGCAGGCAGTGCAGAGACCATCATGTGTTCTGCCTAAGGCTATGACAGAGGTGACCCAGCCTAGGGAAACCAGTTTGCCTGAGGCAGGAAGAGAGTGTGTTCAACCACTGAAGAGCACCCTTCAGTTTGTCCATTTGGGGTGTTTAGCTGGCCACTCCCTCTAGAATGGCCAAGGTGAGCAGTCCTCACACAGGGCCAGCTGCAGGCCTGGCACCATGGCAGAGCCTGGCCTATCACCCTGAGGGGGTAGGAGGCCGGAGAGTGGGGGAAGGGCTGCTGAAGAAGCCTCTTGGCAGCCCATCACTCAGGACCTTCCCCTCTGCGCTGTGCTGCGGTGAGCTGCTGTAGTGCCGTGTGAGCAGTACCGAGCCTCACCCCACACATCATGTCAGAAAGTGAAATCACTGCCATTTTACAGTCTGCTGTGAGTGAAGGTGATCTTCATGACATTGAAACAAAAAATACAGAGACGAGAGAAAAAGGGAAAGAAAAAGCAAAAGGTGTTGAAAGATAAAAACAGGAGTCAAAACTAACTTGAGATATTCGGGCAACAGGGGACACTGGCACCTGCAAAGAAAAGAAATGGGGCAAGAACAGAAATCCCATTAGCCTTTAGTCATCATTGCAGAGGTTCAGAGATGGAAAGACAACGAGATGAAGATGAAAAGAAAAGCACCATATGCCACAGCACCGGAAGCTTCCCTCCTGCATAGGACCAACTACCTGGCCCTGGGGGCTGCTCTGCAACTGGCTGTTACACAGCAGGCTCTTGGCTCTGACCAGTGCCATCCCCTGACACTGGCAAACGTGTGGAGCTGGAGCTACCTGTAAGGGAATGAGTCCACAGGCCTTCACGTGACACCAAGAGCTACATTTCTCACTCCACACCACTGGCCCCAGTCCCACACCCTAGGGAAGCCTGCAAGGGCCAGTAGATGGCAGGTACAAGGAGAATCTGTGCTACTCGGTGGTCATGGGGACTGCACTCAGCCCCAGCCACCTCTGCTCAGTGTCCCTGAGCCTCCAGCTTGGTCAAAGCTCATCAGCAGCACAACTCAGTCTCATTTCATGGTGTATTGGGACACTGCCCAGCCCTGTATCCTCTCAGTGACTTGGCACAGCAGTACTTTAGTACAGGGAGGCCAACAGTGGGGAATAACCCTTGTCTGAAGTAAAAACCACAAAAATGAGAAAGCTTAATATTTAATAACAGTAGACCAATTAATTATGCATTAAACAAGTTTTCCCTGCTCAGCAAGCTCCATCAGGGAGACCAACTACCAGGGCTGGTGGCCAGCATCTCTTGTCAATGCATCCTCACAGCACTGCCTCGACCTCCATCAGGTGACAGGGGCAACAGCTTGGGCCCACTGGGCTTGGTGGATTTCATGTGCCTCATTGATGAGGACAAGTTTGCCAGGAGCTGAACAGTCACTTCAAACTGCATGACACCCACTTCTGCCCCTCAGAGACTCACAAGGGATGCAGTGGGGAGAAGGGGAGTAGGACAGAATGCTGTCTCTTGGTAGGGGGGCATTGTCTGGCAGTATCCCACGGTCCTGCTGCTGTCTGGAGCAAACTAGGCACTTGGGCTTGGTTTTGGCTCTTCAGAGAGCTCTGCAAACTTATCAAATGAGCAACATCTTCAGCTTATCCTCACTCACAGACAGGAAAGAAAACTTCCTGGCTCCCTGTCTCTCTGATGGCAGCTCTTGAACCTTGCTACAGGTCTAGCAAGGGACATCCTCGTTGCAAACACTCTGATCTCTCTGAAGATGGGAGCAGATGCAAGCCCGACTTGTCACAATCCTCCACACAATGCAAACCACAAGCATACAGCAAAGATGGCATTTGTGCATACATGGAGACATGTCACAGAGGCCTGTCCCCATGCACAGCTGTCCTGGAGCAGCCCCTCTGTTTTTAACACCATGGTCCTCCTCAAGAATCTGCATGCTCTTGTTGACTGTGTGTGACGCCCCTCCCTAGTGCTGCTCCCAGTGATCTGCCTGTTGAGATGTTCTTCCTCTGGCACATGTGCCTCCCTTGCTCCCCACAGCATTCTCCTCCCATGCTGTGACACCATCCTGTGCTGTGCTGTGGCCAATTAATGTGCCAGCTCTGATGGCAACTACCAGCCAGCTGCTGCTGCCCACATGTGAGATCTGCCACTGGTTCTGCCTGGGAGATGCACTAACTACAGACCCCTGACAGCTGCCCTGGCACAGAAAAGATGTGCTGGTGTAGCTCACCCCAGGTGTGAGCCAGACTGCTGTGAGTGGCAACAGGAAAGGCTGTTCTTGCCCCTCCCAGCAGACGCAGCAGTTTTACATCAGGAAATGGCCCCTTCAAAACTCTCCTGTTAGATGAAAGCTCTTAGATGAATGAGCAGCAGGAGGAAAAGGAAAGTAGGTTAGAGACCAGGAGGAGCTGCAAGTTAGAAGAGAGCTGTATGTGCCTCATTTGCTGCTGAACTGCTCCCTCCATCACAAAAGCCCAAGTGGTCCCTCAGTTCATCTATGACTTGGACTCTCTGAAAGGCTCTGAACGAGTCAGGGCAAGCCTGTCTCTGATCACTACAATGACAGGTACTGTGCTTTCGGTGCCATCAGAGACGTGCAGACACAAAGCAGCAGCACAAGACCTTTCTGCAGTGTGAAGTACAGTTGCCTCCATGAGCTGGCAAAGCTACAGCCTGAGGCATCCCAGGCCAGTGAAAGCAGCATGCAGAGAATGACATTTACTGAACTATCATCCTCTGCACTGAGACCCCCATGATCAGCAGAGTCCTTCAGTGGGCACAGCACTGGCTGCAGAGCACTATTGTCTGCAGGTAGCTCTTCTCTGGAACCTCAGCTGAGCAGAGTAGGAGAGTCAGCACACCAAAGATCCCAGAACGAAGCTGCTGGGACACCCTCGGCAGTGTAAGAACTCTGTGTACCTCCTGACTGCCCCAGATGCAGCCCATGTGGCCAACACTGCACCACTTGTGCTTGGCACCGAAGCTCAGCCAGAGTGAAGCCAGTTCTGCACCTGGGAGCATCCCAGGTATGGACACTCCCAACTGCGTGGAGGCTCCTCCCAGCTCAGGACAACTGTAGTGAGCTTCACACCGTGTCTGACACACACCACACAACAGGGCAGCCCCATCCAGGTTCCCCAGCCTCACTGCCCTGCAGTGACAGGGCCAGGGAGAAGCATCTGCAACCCAGAGAGCAGACACCTGGACATCCTTGGTCTAAAGCCCACTCTGTGTCACTGTGACTGAGAAGGTGTGGATGTCTTGGAGGGTGGGGAGGACTGAAACTCTGCCTCTGGCATGGGGGACATGGAGAAAGGCAACCAGAGGAAGCAGGATTCAAGAGGATGAACTGCTCCTTACCTGGTGTCTGGTAGTTGAGCCGCCTCATCTCAACTGGGTCAGACGAGTGGGCCAAGAGTGAGTCCTTCAGGCCAATGGAATGCTCATCCTTGGAAGAGGGGGAATGTGCCCTTTTTCTGTGGACAGAGAGGGCAGAGACAAGCAGGTGAGTTCTGGCAGAGACTGGCATGAGTCACCTTAGGAAGGAGTCTGGGTCCCCATGTCCCAGACACCTGGGTCCATCCCAGGGTCCCGAGGCTCTGGCTAAGTCATACCATCTTCCGTGCCACCAATTTCCCATCTATGAAACAGCAAAGATTATATACAAGCAATGTCAGGTATTTGATTAGTGAGGCAGTTTTGAAATGTGGTATTCTGCACAGTATTTATTAGAGAAAATGCAGATAGATGCAAGATGCTGTTTCCTCTTACTGTCTCTAGGAACTATTTCCTGTAGTGGAAGGATATAATAATTTTTTTTTCATGTATTAGAAATATTTAAATATAGAATGCTGTAATATAATAGTGTAAAGGCTCTTCAGGGTGTGTTTTATTGGGCCATTAATACATGTCTTGAATGGTTGAAGGCACCCAAGGCGTGAATTAATGGAACAATAAAATACAATGTTGTCTCTTCATGCTATATTTATGCCTAAAGCGATGCCACCAGCCCAGGCTCTTGCTGGAATTCAAAGGCAAAGCAGGGACAGATCCAATCAAAAAGTGGACAAGTGAATATTAAGGAAAATATAATATTGCAAGCAGAGTTTCTAGTGAATCTCTAGGTCCCACTTCTAGCTCTAGATTACAAATATGGTGGGTATACCCAAGGGCTGCAGAAGGGTGTTGGGCAGGAGCAGCACAGCAGTTCTCTCTTCTGAGCCTGTGCTGACCCTGGCACTTGGCTAATGCACTGAGCATGCAGGAATACAAAGACACTTTGTCTTTTGGCTACAGCCCCCAAAAGGATTTTGCCTGAGCCCCTCTGCTGACCTGATGTTTCCTGGAAGAGAGGGAGCTGCAGAACTGCTGCTCTGGACAAATGCTGGCACATTTACCAGCCTGCAAACGACAAAAGTCAGTCTCTGCTTTGGACCTCCTTGCGAGGCACCTGGAAGTACACTGAAGGGCTGCCAGGTTCTGCACAAAGGCAGCTGCATCCCTGGGTGGTGGAGACCCTGAACCATGCATGATCCCAAATGCTCTCACAGGCACAGGGCACTTTCACTTCCATCAGAGGCTGGGCATGCTGGGCTGCCACTAATGAGAAGCACTTAGAGAAAATTTAGTGCATAAATCATGAGTGAAACCTGCGTGTGTTCCTTGTGTGGCCCAGCCTGTAAGCAAGCTCCATCTGCAGCCTGAGGCTGTAGCAAACACTGGAGTTGTTCAATGGGGAGAATCAGCTTGAGAGTCTGACACTACTCTGAGGCATCTCAGCATCTCAGAAGCCTTCCAGCTGCTTGGACCAAGACAAAAGAGCTGAAGGACTGAGACCATTGGTAGAAAGAACGGAGAATACACAACCAACAAATAAACCTCCTATCAGGAGCACAGCAGGATGTGCAATGTGCTACTGTGTACCAATCCTCAAGCAAACTGGGCCATCTTTTTTGGGGAATGGGCACAGCACATAATTAAACTTTGTCTCATTAGCCCCGTCAGGGCAACTGCTAAACTATTCTCCAGATCCCAAGCTATCCACTGCTGTTCAGCTTCAATTCACTCCCATTATAGACTTGCCATTGTGAATATTACACACAGATACTTTTGGGAGAAAATGCCTCCACAGGGAGGCTGGACAGCCAAAACCACAGCATCACTCTGAGCACATGGGTGGTGCTGGAAGAGGATATGCTCCTCCTCCTCGGGCTAGGATGCAGCAGGGACATATGTCAGGTCTGGGCACTGCAGGCTAGTGCTTCCTGGTGCTCCACCCACATGGCTCCAGGACAATCAAAGCTCAGGCAAGGTGGGAGTATCTTCTATGGGGCCCTGGTACAGAAACCCCCTCTGGGGCCATTTTCTCTCATTAAAGACCAGCAAACATGTTGTTTCTTACAGCTGCCCAGTATTCCCTCAAAGCTCCCTCATTAGAGACTGCAAGAATGCACCTGTATTCTTGAGGGAACAGCTCGCAGTCTGAAGTGACTGGGAAAACAAAGGAACCCCTATAACTGCTGCTATTGTTGAGTTTTTTTGGTTTTTAATTTAATTGCAAAAGCAATCTGGGAAGTCTTTATGTTGGAACTTCTCCCTGAGAGCTGTGAGAGGCTGACAACTGCTAGGATGCTGATACCTTTGAGGAAACAAAGTCTTTGTAAACTCCTAAGGGCTGGCATGCTCCACACTCCCAAAAACAAAGATGCCCCTTAGTAGCTTCAGGCTTGGTTTCTAAAAAGGGAAACAGACTTGAAATTTTAGGAAAACAAAAAGATAAAATGGATTCATACCTTTCTTGCTTACTAGATCCAGGGAAAAGCAGGAATAGAAGAAAGGAGATGATCACTGACACAGAAAGGCACTGACTGCACATGCACAGCAGAACTCCATTTAATCAGACAACAAAGGCAGCTCCCTTCCCCAGCTAGAGAGACATATATAAATAGAGAGCCCAGGAGGAGCAGAACCTCGGAGCTGAGCTGATAGAGAATGACCTACTGTAATTGAACAGGCTACATGAACACATGCAAATGCAACCCGTGGCTCCTGAGGACTAACAATCATCACACGCTACAGTTACAACTGGAGCAGGACTGCTCTGCCAGGCAAAAGGAGGTGTCTGCTCCCACGGGGAGCACAGTGTGAGAGTGGTTCTGATCCAGTAGTCAGAACTGAGAGGCCCTAAGAAGAGAGCTCCACTCTGATTTCAGCCTGTCACATCTATGCCCTGCTCTCACCACCAAGGTCATGTTCTTTAGTCAAAATTCACAGGAAGAGGGGCAGTTTCCACAGATCAAGCAGGCAATATCTATAGAGAACCAGTACTAGAGAAGTTCCCAAGGCTGCCAATCCAAGTTGTTGTGACCAGAGAGCAGTCAGACTGCAGCTTTAGGGACAAAGCTGCTCTCTTCTGTCACACCGCTCACATGCTTTCAGAACCCAGAGCAGCTGTGTCCTGGGGCTGATATTAACTACCTTCTGCTCTCTTACAAAGCAGCCTTCTGCAGTGCCTGGTAGAAGCCTTCCTCCTCCCCATGGCCACCAAGGACAGTCTGTCAGAGCACCCTGTGTCTGAAGGGTACAAGGAAGGCCCTGAAGGTACCAGCACCTCTAGTGCTCATGCTGTAACAGCCATGTCCCAGACTGGATCTCACCTTTTGAAGAGAAGTATGGCAATGACAATGATGATGATTAGTATCACAGCCAGGACGGGTCCCATCACCCACAGCATCTCTGGTTCATCCTGCTGCTTTGCAGATGCCACTTCCATCACAATCTCATCCGAGTAGGGGCTGGCTGCGTATCTCTTCTGAACAGCACAGGCAGGAGGGGGAGAGAAAAGCAAGCATCCATTATGCTAAAGCAACAGCTACATCCCTGAAATGCTGAGGACTCCCCTTGCTTCTGGCTAGCAGAGAATAGTCATGCTTCTCAAACCTCAGCAACATACCATGAAATACTCCCTCCCTTGGCATCAGTGGAGGTCATACTGTGGCAACAGTTTCTGCCTGGCCTGACAAATTCTGGGTGCCAGCAACTTCGCTGGTGTGAATCAATCCCAGGGCCAGCAACTTCATGACTGACAAACCTGACCTGGGGGTGCAAAATCGAAGAAGCCCAGCTAAGACCCATTTGCCAGCCCGGGATTCTCTTGGAGCCAAATCACAATCTTTTGAATCCCAACCAATTGCACAATGGGGCTGGTTGTAGATTCCTAAGTGGTTTACAATACCTGCTGTGCTAATATCAACACACCTCTTCAGGATAGAGTTATATTAAGAAAACCCCCACTGGGAGAGGCGGGTTTTCTTAAAGGAATGAAATGACAGGAACATTTTCAACCTGATGTCTTTGATAAACAGAGCTTAGAAAGAGGCTCATTCTTACAGGTTCCTTTCCTTCCTGCCATGTGGCAGCGCAGTGATTTATAACCTGAAGGGACAGCTTTCTAGCCCCACTAGCTAGACAGAATCAGAAGAGACCCAAACCCTTCTTGCAGAAAAATGACACTGCACCTGATGTTTTGCTGCTGTTGCTAAAGCTTATGGGAGCTGTGCTGCACCTTCACAGCTCAGTGTTGCTGGGTCAGAAGGGTTAAATGCTGCAAAAACAAATCCTTTCCCCCTATTAGAGAGGGCCAGAGCTGTATCAGTTCTGTGCATGTGGCTTTTGAGCAGCACCTGCTGCCAAGCATTAAGGAGTCAGAAAGCTCTGCTCCTGCCATACAAAGTTTCGGTCACAGAAGAGGCGCCTGTGGATCTAGAAATCTCCTGCTTTAAGGCTGGGGTTTAAACATGCACTTCATGTCTTCACATATGTGAGGAGAAGAAAGGGAAAAATCAAGCCTGCTGGTGTCACACAAATGCACATCTTGATCTACTCTCACAGGTGCCCTTGATCCCAGCCAGGCTGGTTTCAAATGTGTGGAGTACAGAAAATGCTCTTATCTGGGACATCCTTCTGGCAGCACACACTAGTTCAGCATCCTAGCTGCTCTCCTCACATTTATCAGCAGAGGTGCCACTGTCAGGGAAACAAACGTGGGGGGTGGTTGCCACTTTGTGAAACCTTTCAGCCCTATGAGACACTTTTTCAATAACTGAAATAGCTGCTAGCTCCTGGTTTAATTCTGTTCTTAGAGGAAGTCTGCACAGGACCACTGCAACCCATCAGACTGTTCCTACACCCCTGTGTCCAGTTCAAACACCAGGGCAGGGAGTCAGCTACAGCTCTGATCGTGGCACAGACAAGGAAGCCTCTGACTCCCCTTTCTTGGGCGAGTGGTTACCCTGTGAGGGAAGCAAAAAGGCTTTGCCTGTGACTCCCCAGGAAGGCCAAGGTGCATCAGTGGTGGGGGAGGGAAGGAGCATATGCTGATGTGCAGCAAGGTGTGACCATCTCCAAAGCTTTGTGCAATGGGCAAAGATTCGTATTTTTTCAGATACACTTTGGAGGCATCACCTTCCAAGAGAAGGCAGATGCAGAAGAGATCAGGACTGTTATCTCAGTGGCATTTCCAAAGGCAGACTGCGAGGTGCAGGTGCCCCTGCTCCCAGAGACAGTATTTCAACCACAATCCCTCTGCCTTTGAAGAAGGGCAATGTTTTGCTCTACTGCTGACACTAGAGACACAGCAAGCAATTTCAGAGGAGCTGGGTGGGGGAAATAGTGCACAGCCTCGGAGAGAGTGCCTCATGCTCCAAGTGAAAGTGGATGTGATGCAGGAGGGGATGCAGAAAGGTGGTCTGCAGGAGCAGGGTATATAGGAGGTTTGTAGGAGTGCTACTGCTCACTGGTGGCGTACTAGAGGGCGGTGGCAGGTCTATGCTAGTGAGGAGATGATGATTATAGTTGGGATCAACTAGTGAAGGTCATCTCTTCTTGAAAGGGATTGTCAGGATGGTGCATCTCAAGGCCTCTGCCTTACCTTGTTGTTAATCTGTAACTCTTCTTCCCTCACTGGTGTGCACACCTTGCCACAAGAACATGTGAGCTGGATGAGTAATGAAGAACTCAACCAGCCCTAATGAGCAAGCAAATGAGGCTGAGGAAGGAAGCCACAGCTTGGAATCCAACCAAAGGGTTCGGTGCATCTCTATTATTTCCATTATTTACACACTGGTCACTGCTACTACTGCCACCATCACTCCTGCCCTGTGTTTACAGCTGGGCATTGAACACAACAAGGTCTTGCTGTGCCGCTCCTTGCTTATTGCATCAGCCTCTCCCATGCCCAGGCCCCATGTGCTGCTGACTTCTAGCAGGGAGACATGCAGGAGCAGGAATCCCCACACAGCAGAAAAGTGTGCACCTTTGCCCTGCTGATAATCCACTGCGATGGGAGACAGTTTTGCTTCTTCAGATGTCACCTCCAAGTGAAATTCTGGGCAGAGGAGTGCCTGTCAGAACAGGCTTGCAGGGGGAACATCCTGTTCACTGCAGAGTCTCAGCAGTCACTGTGCAGGGTAGGATTTTGTGGATTGTTTTCTACAGACATTTACTTGAACCAAAGCAGAATGAGAACCCATCCCAGCCATGTGCCAAGCTCTGCTCTGAGCACAGCCCAGCAAGCCACAACTGAGCTTGTGCAGAACGTGTGTGTTGACACTGTCCTCCACTCTCATCTGTTATGTGGAACACACGGTGCCATTTCCCTCCAAAAACACCATTTATCAAGTCAATTCCCACAGCTGCCTCAGCTTATTCAGGCCAGCGATGCAGCCTCCCTCCTCCCTTCACAGAAAACTCTGCCATGCTGCCTTGCAGCAATTGCTCACCCTGCCTGCACTGAGCCCAGCTCAGCTAGGACAGGCTGTGCTCCCCACAGAAAGTCCTTACCGTGTCCCCATCCTCCAGCGAGGCCAGCACGAAGCAGCGATAGCTCAGGTCTTGAGACAGAGGCTTGTTGTAGAAACCTTTGTAGTTCTTCTCATCCCCCAGGGTGAAGGTCTCAGGCAGCACATCCACTTGAGCAGCAATGTAGGGCTTGAGTCTGTCTGCCTGGCGTCGCTGCCTCCTGCTCTGGCTCCCTTGGCTTATGGCCTCCAGCAGCTGGGGACAAACAAAGTGCCATCACTACTGCTGACAGCATGATACAGCCTCACGCTGTCACCTCACTGGCTGTGGCACCCGGCAGGGGTGGAGGGGAGGGAGGAGAAGACAACTGGGTTTGATTTGTATCTGGTGGTACTAAGGAACTGGAGGCAAGTACTATCCATTTAGGCATTGCTGGGGCATCTGTCTGCAGAACGTCGCTGCCAGAACCTCCTCTAGGATCTCAGCTTTGGAAGTGTCCTGAGTCCTGGGAAGCTGACACGGTAAATGTTAGGGCTGAGACAGCCTGGCTGTGACTGTCCCCCTGAGTTATGTGTCCCAACGGGCTGTGAGGGAAGCAAGCCATGTTCTATGGCCTAATTATTGGTCTGGACAGCAATTCACACTCCGTGGACACCGGATGTGAATTATAGCTGATGCCGATGTTTAGGGAAAAAGTGACATTTGCTGTGTCTCTTTTCCTTCTGTCAGTGCTTCTGTATCTCACCTGCTGCTGTGTTGCAGGCAGAGTTTTGTTTAAACCACACAGAATGGTAACAGATTTCATGGAATGTTCAGAGTAAAAATGGAAAATTTCACAGTCACAAATTCATGAAAAAGCATATAATGCACAAAAATCCAATTGCATTGCTAAGAATGACTCTCGAAAGTTTAAAGATCTTTTTTTTTCCAGTGAATAAAAATGAACATCAAGCTGGGAAGAGAAATTCTAATTCAAAATGAAGAAGGAGGGATGAAATACATCTCACACAGAAATGTATCAATGCAATATTGTCAGGGCAGATGGGGAACATCAGAGGGCTAGGGACAGTGATGTACACACAAAGTCACACTGCTGAGCTGGGCCTACTCCCCCAGAGGAGAAGAAGCTGGGTAAGAAACCCCTCACCCTTTCCCCTTCACAGTCCGTCCTTGTCCTCTTATCAATACTCCCAAAGAAGCAATTTAGGAAAAGTATACTTTGTCATTATACTATCACCAGGACAAAAAAAAAAAAAAAAAAGGTTGGAAAAATTTTAGTTTCACAAATGTCACTGCAATCCGGAGGGAAAAAAGCAGAAAGATGATTTTTGGAGTGTGGAGTTTGCTTCCTA
Source organism: Trochalopteron elliotii (assembly GCA_024734555.1). Lineage (NCBI taxonomy): Eukaryota > Metazoa > Chordata > Aves > Passeriformes > Leiothrichidae > Trochalopteron > Trochalopteron elliotii. Next base: position 843,610 of record JANPWX010000010.1, read on the forward strand.
CACCCATCTCTTGCATCTGGCTGAGATTACAGCTGAGCTCTTTGGGGCAGAAAGTGCAGCTCTATGTGCATGTACACAAAACCACAGGGCTCCAGTTGTGGTTAAGGTTGCTGGAGGCTTCTGCTGCTTATACATGTAATGCACAGCAAAAGACTGCATCAGAAAACTGCTAGGCCTGCAAAGTTCAGATTCTGAAAAATCAGAAAATGAATATTGCCTGTGCAAAAATTAATTCAGCTGTCTTATGTACGTGCATTCTGCTGCACCCTTGACTGCAGAGTCACAGACTATCTTTTCTTTAAGTCCCCTGCTTTGTTCAATACACAGGACAGACACTGCTTAATCAAAAAGCAGATATTCCACATTTTGTTTTCTTCTTTGCATTATGCAGCCTGAGGCCTTGTTTATTGCTTACTATTCAAATCCAGCTCTGAGGACAAAATTAATAATTTCCTCATGGGTTTTTCTATGGTGCTGATCACTATACTATTACAAGTACTTCACATTAATGATCTTATCTTCCAAACCCCTGTATGAGTCAAGATAGAACTGATTATCCCAAATTTACAGACGGAGAACAGAAACACTGCAACATTAATGTAAAAAATGTCCATTAAACTTGAATGTCAAATTGAAAAGACACCAGCTTGTTTTGTTTTTCAAGAAAATTTAGTATTTTCTTCATAGCACTGACTTTATCCAGCTCTTATTGACTTTCTCTGCAGCTGGGGATGCTTAGGCTTTGCAAATGAGAGCTCTAGGATCTCAAACTGAGCGCTCAAAAAAATCACAATACACAAGACACTGGCTGCTAATGAAAATTTTGTCTTAAATCATTTGCCTGAGGCTGGATGAGACAGAAACTAGTTCTTTTGATAGGTTTCAACCATCTAAAGCTGAAAACCAAAGCAACCTTCTTCACGATGGTCTTCTTTTTCTAGTGACATCTGTGATGCTGGAAAACTTCTGCAATGAAAATATGCAGGAGACCTGTGGGTGAGGGTTCTCCATCACACAGCTGTGCTCCCTTTGCAGAACAGAACCACAAATACACACTGTGGAGCTGGAACCTCACAAAAACGACTGTGTGATCGTGGAAATAAAGCCAAGGGCTGAGTTACAGCTTCTAACCGTCTGCCATTTCTGAGTGCTACAAGCTTGCAACTTTATTCTCCTAATGGATCTTTTTGTGAGTGATTTCTTGGAATTTTTCCTTTACACTTTAGGGGTGGTGGTGTGTGTGGGGAAGAAAGAGGCCACAAAGCCCTTGTGCAGGAGCCTCCTGACACCTGCACACGTTCCATGCCTCGAGTGTCAGAGCACTCCTGGCACAGGACAAGCTGCATCTTGGGGTAATGGCTGGTGAATTCTCAAAGCCTTTCACAAGCAGGTGTGAAGGGAGCTTTGCAGGTTTTGTTAGATACAAGAATGAACGCTTTATCTACACTGCAGGCTTAGGTACTGTCCAGAGAGAGGGAAAATGCCTCCTGACAAAAAAGCTTAATAAAATGAAACCAGTAATTTTCTCTCCTAGTCTGTTTTCAATATAAGCATGGTCATTTCATCTGGAAAAGGCTGCAAGGACTGTACGACCTGTAACAGGATCTGTCCTGGCCAGAGCTCAGAGACACTCAAGTGTGGTCTCTTAAGGGAGCACGTTCTGGGAGGTGGCTCCACCTTAGCTTTACTCCAGCCTCCTTCCTACACAGTGTCATGAAGAAAGGCTGAGCAGGCACCCATCCCACAGCCCCCATCCCTGATGTGCAGCCTGCACTTGGGTTGCTGCATCCATGCTGCTGCCAGGAGGCCTGGGCAAAGTGTGCTGGGCAGCTTGGGAATCACTTCCATCACAGCAGCTGCTACAGGTTCCTACCTGATCCAGCTCCATCTCATCAGGTGTCCGCCACCGGGCAGTCAGGGTGCTGGTGCTCTGGTCTGCTGGCACAACCACGATGTAGTACCACCTGGGAAGGAAGGAAGGAAGTGTAAGCACTGGACTCTGAGCCATCTCTCTGGCAGGTCACCAAATAATGTGTGCCATATCACTGAAGGATGACCTACTCCTTTCCCTGCCCTTTAAGCAGCAAAAGGGCTCAGTAAGGAAAAGGCTGGTTTCCAGCTGCACCAGAGAAGAGAATATTGCCATTAGCACTCATTAGGATAATGAGGATCTACAGACTGGGTTCCAGAGGGTGGTGTAGGAGCTGTGAGAAGGACATTTATATAATCGGATTGTAGCAAGAACCCTGGGGAAATTGTGCTTCAGCACAAGGATACCACAGTAACGAATAAGACTTCCATAAACTCGCTTTTTAAATCTCCTTGAGGCTTTAGGCATTATTTATTTAAAGGATATTATACAGTGTCAGAGAAAGTCCCTCCTGATCCTCAACTGTATTTTTGCTGGTAGCATCTGGAGTATACCCACGAGCGTGAGGGCAAACTGTCAGAGAATTGTCTTAATTTTATTGCACATCAATATTTGCTCAGAAAGAGCCAAGACTGTGATCCCATGTTACGGCTATATGCCTACCTCTGTATCACAGCCTGCTTGGAAATTCATTCCCAGGTTACAAAATCCTCATGTTGGCAGAGGTCTGCTCTTCCTTTCTCTCCCCACCCCTAGCCCCCCACCCAGCCCTCTCCACCCAGGCATGGCACCTACCGAACTGGCACAGTGGTCTGCACTTTGGGGAGAGTTAGCGTGAATTTTCCTTCCTGTATGTACTTGTTTGTGGCGATGGGTTTGCTTTGCAAGACATCAGGGGCAGTGCGGATCGAGACGAGGTGCTGGAGCCCCCCTGCACTGCTCCCACGGTTCATTAGCACAAAAGAATAGTCCGTGTCTGGCTGGAGGTCACTTATGAGCTTCTTCATCGAGTGGCCGTCCACCTCCACACTCTGGCTATTGTACAGAATCTGAAACAGGAAAAGGACATGTTCATGCAGCTGACAGCTGCTGCTGCAAACTCACACTCAAAATAGCAGCGCTTGAGATGACAGTTTGGCTCTGGGCCCTCCCTCAGGTGGTTTGGCTACTGTATGCTTTGTAAACAGCCATAAATCTTTAGCTAAAGAAGGGCAACCCCCAGCAGAGGGTGAGCTGTGCTCCCTGTGCTTCACAGTGGTGGAGCAGAGAGGGGTCATCTCAGCCTGGGTGGCCAGGGCCAGCAGAGAGGCTGGTGGTGCCCCATGCACTCCTTTTCAGCACCTACTTGGGGGAGGAACCCAGATGGCTGTGCTTTGTCCCCATGTGGAAGTGAATGGGTCTTTGTTTCTTGTCTCACGAGGCTACAACACGCTATAGGCTTCTGGTGTAAAATCCTGTCTGCTTTAAATTGGTGTCACTCCCATGTCTACCAGCTGATGCCTGGTTGGATGCTTAATGCAGATCATCCCCCTCCCAGCAAGGTGACCGGGGGGTTACACGCCTCACCAATGATCCGACAAACCCGGCACAGGGCTCACAAACTGGTACCCGGGACGGCGGCTCTGCAGGTGTGACACCCCGTCGTCATGACAACAGATGCTGGCGCCACACAGCCGTGGGCAGGAGGTCGGAGCTGCTTTTTTCTGCCATGCCTGCAGCAAGGGGCTGTGGGCAAGGCAGGGCAGAGCCGCCAGGGGCTGGGGACAGCCCCCCATAAACAGCTTCACCCGTGGACCCCTCAGCTAACAACATTTCTCAATGCCCTGTTGTAGACATGCAGGATCCCCACCTCCCCCCAGGCACAGCAGCCAGGGGGACTTGCTGGATTAGCTGCACCCAATAGCCCATTTGCCCTGGGAACCTTGATCCTGATCCTGCTGGAACTACTCCTTACCCCAAAACCCTGGGTGCTGCCTCTGCAAAGAAAAAGCTCACATAGCTCCCAGAGACAGAGACAAATGGGGTGTAGACAGCTAGACAGGCCATTGTGTTGTGTCCCAGCTGTGAAAAATCAGCATCTTTCTTTGCACCAGGTGACTGTCCAGCATGGCAGGGGAGTGCTGGATTCCTGACAGTGGTGCAGAGACACAGCATGCCAAAAACTGGCAATGGCAGAGCTGGAGCATGTTAAACCACGCCAGTTACTAGGTGTTACAGGCAGAGACCACAAGGTAAAACGTGCTTGTTTCAACAGTGGCCCTGAAAGAGAGAGAAGACAGCTCTGTGGAAGACTAATTACTTGAAATAATTTTTCACCAGCTGAGCCCACTGTTCAGGCTGATGCCGGCAGCAAGGGAGGGACCAAACTTTCCTTCAGGTCCCCTTTTCAGCAGGTGGCTGAAATCTACAGAAAGCTGCCAGTTTTCTAGGACAAGAGCAGTTGATTAGCACTGCTCTAATGTTCAGTGTTGGAGCTGGAAGGAGAAGAGAGATCCTGGAAAGAGATCTGAGGGACAGTGGAGCACAAGGACCTGGCTAGGTCTAGAATTTGCAGCTCAGCTTTTGTGTTATCCAAACAGCAATACCCACAGCATGCTTCAATCCTCTTCATGTCACTTTGCATGGAGGTCAGGACAGGAAAAGAGCTTCAGCTTTTTTGCTGTTGAGAAAAGACTCCCAATAGGTAACACAGCAGCAGAGAGAAGCCAGCTATGGAGATGAGATGCAATCGATCTCATTTGTTGACGTGCTTCAGTTTTCAGGAATGGACTGCAAAAGTAACTAAACCAAGTAACTAAAGTAACAGGTTTGGAGGGACAAAGGCCCTGCTGCTGCTCCACCTGCGGGAAAGGCTGTCAAAGGCAGCACAGGAGAACAGCCAGAGGGAATTGTTTTCTGTTGTCACTCCTCTTAATGGTATTTTCTCCTGGGCTTTAATCCCTTTCTCCAAAGACATGTGCACCAGCTGAGTGCTAAAATGAGTGAAAAGTCAAAACGAAGAAATGCCTCTTGCAGCACTGGAATATCAGACAAGTAGTTGCTCTGACACAGAAGTAGGCACACCAAAGACAGGACTACTAGACTTCCAACCCTCTTAGCAGCTTTGCTGTTGGGACCAGCACCACCCTTTCCAATGACAATGGCACTGCAATAGTACAGATACACCAGATGCCAGTAAGTCAGGGCATGTCCTGAGGGAGCAGCCAGACCTCTCTTAGATGTGCTCCCACACAGACTTAACAAAACCGAACTTCCAACATTAAAACCTATGCTGAAAGGATGAAAAGCCCACAGAGTTCTGCTGCCTCTTGGATAAGATTTCTCATTATGAATTCTTCCCTAATAAAGGCATCACCAACTGCTTCTCAGTGTGCTCTAGGGAAGACACCCACCAACTGCCTGCACACGAGCATGTGCTGGGGACAGAGCCGTTTTCTTAGAGCAAGAGGAGGCAGAAGAGTTGGTTAGCATTTCAGTTCAGAGTTTTCCTGCTTGCTCTGCACTGTAACTGGCAGGACACAGACTCTGATTCAGTGCTGACACCAGATGATGATTTTTATTGCCATGCACAGGAATTTGCATCCAAAGACAGTGAAATTGGCATTTGCAATGCTTTCCTGAAGCATTCTCTGCCATCCCTCCTTTTCACAGCTGCTGCAGCAGTTCCACGTCCCTTTACCTGCCACGACACATTGTCTTCTCAAATGTTATGCACCATTAGTTAAGGCCTCTACAGAAACCTTACACTAATGTAAGGGCTCAGAAACAGTCATTCATGTGCAGCTGGAAGATGCCTGGAAGCTGAAGCAGGAATGCTATTTAGAGGTTGCCTCATGGCCCACTGGTAACTACCAGAGTCAGCAGCAAATCCGGCCCAAGGGTTCTGAACTGCCAAACAGTGCTGACTAGCCCACAGATTGCTGTAAAATGTCATCTGTGCCGCTCCTACTCACAGGAAAAGATTTGCAAAGCTAGGTGGGTCCAAATGTCACTGCTGAAGGTCTCACACTTGATTTCAAGGCAGTATAGAATGTATCGAACTAAAAGATGAAAAGACACAGTGTGCAACTCTGGGAAAGATAACAACTCGATGGAGAAGTAGACAAGGCTGGAGTATTTGCAGGCAGGAGTAATTACTACTTTCCATGGGACACACTGTGAGAAAGCACTGCCCAGCATTCTCAGGGGTTATTTCCAAACCTGTATCATTATAATTTTCAAAAGGCGACGTTCCTTCTCCCCATTTCTAAAATACTTTGTAATGCCGCCTTTAACCAATATATCCTCTGTCCCACTCTTAAGCTGAAGAATATGTCTCAGTAAGATGCACTTTCCCCAAGGAGAAGGTTGTATCTATCTTGCACTTTCCATGAAAGCTCCAGAACAGCTTTCTGCAGGTGGAATAAAAAAAAGGAATAGTGCCTCTGCTGTACCACAACTGCTGGGCAACATTTTATGAGGAATTTATCTCCTGGACCAGAAGAAGCTATGAAAATTCCCCAAAGAGATCTCAAAACTTCATTATTGATTTGGCAGCAATGAAAAATCTTAAGGTCTCAGTTCATTCTCTAATAAAAAAAGCACCAGTCCTGCTTGTGCCTCACTATTCATTGTCGGAACAATATCTACTTTAATTAAATCTGTTAAAGTAGAATATGACACCCTTTGGGACATAGATTTAGCATGAGACTGTTTATCAAGTGTAGATAATACTAATTGTTCCCATGGAGATTTATCTGCTATGCTAGTTACAGTACTAGGCTCTGGCCTCAGCATCCCATGTGCCTGAATTAGAGGAGAGAGGTGAACCTTGTTTATAAAAACACAAAATCCTGAAGGTTAAGGATTTCTTTCAACTGCCACAATCAACGAGTTAGAGTTGACCCTCTTAAGCTCCTGGCCTTGACTCATGTGTGTCTGCAAGTCCAGGAATATTAATAAAAAGAAGGCACTATTAGAGAAATATCCTTCTAACATTCTGGTTTGCATGACTGCTCTTAAGTTAGCAAGTGGCTAATGCCATCTCCTGTGTCAGCTGAGGGTTAACCTGCAGCAGGGGCAGACCCTGAGTCACCTTGTGATAGCAATCACAGCTATGCAGCTAGGAGAGGAGACAGACAGGGCACCAGCATTACATCCCTGGCTCCTGGCTACCTCCAACCACTCCACCATCCCTGCATGGCAGTAATGCTCCAAGGATCACACTGTCCCCTTTCAGCACCGTGCTGTCAGACAGCGCTGTGGGCTTTGGGCCACAAGACAAGGCAGAATGAAGCACTCTGGCTCTGCAGCAGAGTGCCAAGTAACAGGGCTCTGTGAAGTTCCCTGCAGCCAGATATTTGAACACTGATCCTAATGCACCTACATCTGGGACAGCTTTGAATACCACAAGGTCTTCACAAAAGCCTTGTCTGCTTCAGCTAAACTGTATGTTAACAAGTGCCTGCTATTGATCAAGGTAATTCAGCTTCAGGGTTTAAACAAGGAGAGTTAGTAACAAGGAAGGGGAGGTGCTCACACACTTTGATGTGGATGCAGTTCAAAATTTCCCCTCATTTCCCTGGCCATGGATCCCCCACAGCTCATACGGGCCTTGTATTTGCACTTTAGGCACAGCATGGCAGGGGGCACATGCAAGGAGAAAGAAAAGTCACACTGCTTCCACCCTGGCACTTTTGCAGAGGCAGAAGATTGGTGCTGACACTGGGAAGATTATCTTTGATGATGTGACATGTTGGTCCTGTTTCTTAATGGAGAGAAACTGCACTGAGATCTACAGACTCCAGTCTTCTACCCACATAAGTGACAAAGTACTGGGGGTCAGACAAGAGCAGGAAGTCAGGGTCATCAGTGTTGTCTGCAGCCTGCTGGATGACACCACATCCAGAACTGTACTGGTGAAAAGAGAGCAGCATTCCTACAGAGTTCCCTCTGTATTGACACATTTTGTGCCACTCACACCTCTAAGACCTTCAGGCAGTTTGATGATGCTTTTTCCTTTCACCCCCTGAGGTTATGCATCCACCCTGATGCTGTGAAGTAACTCGTGAAGGTGATAGGGATGTTTGAGACCGGACATGTGGTGCAAGGAGTTATTCTTCGTTTTATTCACTGGCTGGTTTTCAGACCACTTTGTCCTGCTGATTTCTTGTGATTAAATCAAATTTGTAACTTTTCACACCTCAGCTCCATGTCAGGCATCGGGACAAGCTTGTGTGACCACCATCACAGATCTACAGTGGTGAGCCTGACTGATAGGACACAGTTGATGCTGCTATCCACTGTCCTGCTCACTGCTATGGGTGGAGCTTCCCGTCCTCAAAATCCCACTCTTACCTTAAAAGGCACTGCAGATTTATAGGAGTCAGGCACTTCCCAGCTCAGCAACACAGATGTTTTCATGACGGCATTGACACGGAAGTTCTTAGCAAACACTGAAATGAAAAACAAGATATTTGAGTGCTGTAAAGCCAAGTCAGGGGGGACCCAGGCAGCAGCTCGACTCCAAGTCTCTTTGTCTAACTCAGCAGCAGAGGTCAAAGAGTTCAGCTACAGCAGAGAAGTAAGAAATGAGGAGAAGAGAGCAGTAGCCTTTTACCAAGTCTATCGTCTCCAGAGGAGTTCTGCTTTTTTGACTATATTTTTCAGCATCACAGAAAGGAAGTTATAGGCTGAACTGCAGCTTTTCTCTATCCCCACTTCACTCACACTCCCTTGGCCCTTCGTCATGATCAAACAGCAGTGTTATTCAGGTACTGGATCTGCCGATGATCCTACTCAACCACCTGCTCCAGTTCAAGCAAGAGCCTTTCATGTACAGTTAAAATATCCAAGTGTGCCTGTGGATGCAATTAAGGCACCACCAACGTCCCTCTCCCCTCAAATGGCAACTTTAGAAAATCTTTGCTGAGCTTTCCCTCGCTGAACTAGTTTTAGACTAAGGAGCCACACAATACCTGATCACAACAGTCAGAGCAGAGCGAAGCCTCATGAACCAAAGGAAAAGTCCCTGTCCTGGAGGCAGAGCTTCCTGTCAGGATTTGTTAGAGGGGCACTTACCTTGCTCTACAGGCATGGTCCGGGACTGGATGCTGGGGCTGAGCGGCCCAGCCCCCTTATTGGTGCGGGCCCTCACTTTGATGTCGTAAGTGGTATCAGGTTTCAAATTTGTCAAAATGATACTTGTGTCCTTGGTGATGTTAACCATGTCCTGCTGGCTATTTATGTCCCTGTATACCACTGTGTAGTTGACGATCTTGCCATTCCTTTCTGCCAAGACCGGGGGGTCCCAGGCAACTTCTGTGGTGGAAGTGGTGAGACCCACCACACGCAGATTCTGTGGGAAGCCGCTTGGCACATCTTCAGCAGTTGTGATCTCCTTCTCAAACTCCTCTCCTGGGCCAGCTCTGTTCTTGGCAGACAATTTGAAGAGGTACGTGGCCCCCTTGTGCAGGTTAGTCACTGTGTAGTGATGGTCTCTCTTCCCGAAGTCTATCGTGTTCATTTTTTCCTCATCCAGACGTCTGTACTGCAGCCGGTAACCCAGCAGCTCCCCTACCATCTCCTTGGGTGGGTGCCACTGGATGAGGGCTGTGTTCATGGCTGTCGTGCTAATCATCATGGTGGGCTTCCCCGGGACTGCAACATAAACACACAATGACCATCTATAGCCTGGGAGGAGGGGAAGGAAGGACCCCTTCCGTGCTGCTCAGTCCGTGAGGATTGAGGAAAGTGGGAAAGTTCAGACAACAGGGTGAAGAGGATGACAGACAATTCACAGGGATAGAGGCAGACTGACCCTAATCCAGTGGCGAGGGAAGCTGGAGCCAGCCAGCTCTTGGTTGCCATTTTCCCATGTGCTGCCATTTAAACTGGAAATAAATTCAGCCATATCCAGCCCCAAAATTCATTCCCTTTTACAGGAAACGTTTAAGTACCTCAAAGCATCATATTTATCTCAGAGAAGATCTGAATCCTGTCCTCCCAATCAGTGGTCTTCAGATACTCCAGCCAGTGCACAGCACCAGGCCATGCTGGCCCTGATGCACTGTACCACAACAGACACCCTGAAGCCCGATTCCAGCACCCTGGTCTGTCTGGAGGCAGACAAATTTCATCCTGAAACCTTGCAGTTTTACCATCTGCAGAGGCAGCGAGCAGAGCTGGGTGGGCTGTTTGCCATCAGAATATATTTTGGTTTAGTTGAGAAGTAGATTCATGATGTCAGTGTCGATGTGAGAGGTGAACACAAGCGTTCCACAGGATTTTTGCTTATGCTGCACAAGTCAAGGGGTGTTGTCGTCACTGGTTAGGATCTGATGGCTTTAAATTGATGGCTTAATACCTTGATCTCCTTCAGTTAAAAAAAGGATGCGTCTTCACATCAGCTCAGATTTGTAAACAAATCAACTGATAGGGAAGATACTCAAAATCAAAGGCATGGGGCCATAGATATGGAAAAAAAACCAACGACAAAAAAACCGGGATTGCAGCCAAACCTAGTTAAATATTCTTGCAGTTTTTTGAAATGTATGAGCCCACAATCAGAGAAAAGAGCAGAAGAGAAAACCGTAATTGCCAGAATTATGCCCCCTTTATGCCATCAGAGGGCGACACCAACACTCCCCTTTGAGGTCATGCCTGCAGTCGAACCTCTACAAAGGCCCTGAGGGCGGTTTTGTAGGTATTTAAGAGATACTATTACATTCCCATTGCCACTGCCATCCTCCTTGCACTCATAATACAATGTCTAACAGCAGCTAGTATTAAGGGACACAGTATTTTCAAAGCTGACTCCAAATATTAACCTTAAAATGTTCATCATAACATGGGAAGATCCACTGTGGTTTACAGTACAACACTGGGATGTTTAGGAAGCTCTTCCTGTTTATAGGACAGCTGTAGCAATTTGATGAACAGAAAATACATCATGGCAAGGCACCAGGGAGACAGCATTTGAAATTGTGACAGTGGAAACTACCTCTGGAGCTCCCCATATGCAGTGTAGAGGAGATAGCAAGCTGTTCCTTGTTTAAAAACACCAGGAACAAACGCTCTCAGTTTGCACAAGCTGCATTCCCATAATAACAAGTGGTAAATACTGCTCCTGTGGCTGGTGTGAGGAAGCAGCAGGATTACTGGCTGTAGGACAGGCTAGTGAGTGGACAAGACTGTGTCAACTAGTTGGTACCACTGCCAAAGGCAAGCTTGAGCACACCTGGAGGGAAGTGCCAGATGACTCCTGGGTGCCCCTGCTCCAGGCACAGGTACGATCTACTGAGAGACAGCAGAACCAAAACAGCTGGGATCACCAGGACCTAGAAGTTGTGTCTGCAGCACTTCTATGGCAGATCTGTTGCATTCCAGGTTTTACCGTGGCTCTAGGAGCAGGCAGGCTCAGCTATGTAAGCAGTATCAATTGCAGAGGGGAGCTGAGAAGCACCTCTTAGGAGCCCTCTGTGCCAGAGGCCCTTCCAGGTGGCACTGCAGTCACCACAGGAAGCAAGAAATGGCACTTGCCTAAAGGAACAAGGTGAGGATAGGCCAGGACTCCAAAGCTGAGGGAGGGCCTGGACTTGCAGGCTTGCTCTTCCCAGGTCTCTGAACTATGCAGATGAGCTCAGACTCATGAGTTTCACTGCCCTCTCACCAGCCCTGCTAGCGTCTCTCCATCAGTTTGCTGGAGTTTGCTCAGGTGATCCAGTGGCAAAGCCTGTTAAGTATGGGCTGGAGATCACAAGAGTTTGTACCTCTGCAGCATCTCCAATCCTCTTGCTTCCTCCTGGCCTTGGCCATACTCCCCACGCACCTCTTGGGAGGTTTTGCCACCACCCCCAGGAGGCTGTGACACCTGCTCCCCACACTCACCTGCCCCTGTGGTGGTGATGACCTTGGGCTTGCTGCGGGCACCATCTCCTTTGGTGGTGTAGGCAGCAACTGTGACAGAGTAGGTGGTTTCTGGCAGCAGGCCTCCAATGACTGTCTCCTGGGAGCGCATTCACGAGGCAGAGAGGAGGCAAACAAGAAGAGCAAATACTTGTTACTGGAGTGAGCAAAAGGAAGGCACCAGGGTCAGTGTCTCCAACAGCAACACACTGACAACACTCCCTGGCTCACACTCGCGCATCGTGCTCAAACACACACGTTGCACAGAGCCAGCAAACAACTGCTGCCACTCCAACACTCACCTGCCTCATTTCAACCCCTGCCTTTAACACTTGGCCTTTCCAGAGACCCATCAGCAACCCATGTCAGCAGCTGTGCTCTCCCACGGCTTCTGCCAAGATGGAGATCTGATCCAGATATGGTTCTGTGTGAAAGCTAAGTAAGAGGACTATGGAGCTGTGAACCAGAGCAAAAGCCAGTTCACCTGGCTATGAAAATCTCTTGGGGGCTAATTCCAGGGTTTTTTAAGTAGTCTCTTGCAGCAGAGCCGTGGGGAGCACAGGGAGGCAGTGCAGGGGTGGGGGGCCCTAGGCAGAGAGCACCTGCAGCTCTAAGCACTGTGCTCACCCTCCTTGCCAGGCACTGGGTGGCAGGGATGGGATAGGTCAGTGCAAGGCCCTGACAAGACCTGGAGGGAAAACCTGCATCGTGGGAGGTCTGGGAGGGGGCAGACTCACAGGGTGCATCCTTGCATGCTCTGGCTTCCTCTGGGCAGGAGGAGGGCATGGCTCCACACTTCAATTTGAGATCAAAGAAAGGAGCAGCGCTCCTCCCTCCTGGCCTCCAGCAGCAGCATGACTGGTGCCAAGCCTGGCTGGCCAGGCCTGTGAACGAGTGAGCACAGCAAGCCCAGCAGCTCCCAGCAGCTCGGGCAGGTATCCCTGAGCAGTGTTCATCTGTGGGTGCTGTGGGAGTGTCTGGGCCATTAGCACTAATAACCCACTGGGTCAGGGAGCAAGAGATGAGCAGGCTGGAGAAGGGGCTGGGAAGGGCTTTTGGAAAGGAGGCAGAGTCAGAGGCTCCACGTTGGTTATTTACCCCTTCAGACAAGGAGAGGAGCAGATATGGAGAGGGTTAAGTTTGAGCTGCTGAGAACAGGCAGTATGGGCACTGTCAGAAGATGCTCCAGGGGTCTGACCCCTGTCTGGGGGATCCTTGCCAGCCTGAGGGGTGCAAGGGGTGCCTGTGGTTGCTCTCAGAGCGCAGCCACTCTCCCATCACTCACTCACTCACACAAACACCCACACTACTAAACCTGCTCATTTCCAGTCAGTGCTGCTGGTTCAGGTTACCTGCCCAGGCTTACTCATCAAAATCACCACGTTACCATTGCAGAACCAGCCAGCCCAGAGAAGTATCAACAAGCACCAACAAGAACCCCGCCAAAATCACCGTGTGAACCAGAGTCCAATCCCAACTCCGCCCCTGCAGCAGATCGTGTGTGCGGGTGAGTGGACGCACAGGCCCATCGGTGCCAATGGACCCGCGGGGAAGCACTCTCACAAAACCTGCAGACTCTGAACATCCCAGGAGAATTCACTCCTCCCAAACCCATGCAGAGAGAAATTCTCACGCAGAAGCATGCCACCGGGAGCAAAGCAAGCAAGCTGGGAGGAGGGGAGAGAGATGAGGGATGGATGAAAGAAGGTCTGATTGCATAATGCAAACACAGTGCTGTCATGACAAAGCCACTCCGAGCAAGAATGCTCCGTATAAAGCAGGAGGAGAAATGCATCGTGCTGGGGAAGCTCACAGTAGGGCACATAATTGAATTGCTGACTCTAAAAAGGTCATTTTCTAGTTTGTTCCTCCAAATTTATATCTCTGAATTATGTGGGGAAAAATTGAATTTAACTGTTTAAATGTGATTGTTTCCTTATTACTATCTGTGTTTCAACCAAAGGTCATGGTTGAGGGTGTAGGTTATTTCTCATGACTACAATCAATGTGGTTTAAAGATTATGTATCTAATTTTACCACATAACTTGGTGGGCCAGCTACTGCAGGATGAGCCTCATGAGTCGATCACTTGAACCTGCCTAAAACTGCACTGCAACAAACTGGAAATACAGATTATAGGAAATGTCAATTGCTTTTCTGCATTTAGGAGCTATCTAAATGCCAATTTTCTCTGGATTTGCTGCTTGTGGAAGGTTTCACAATGTAACTCTCCAGCCTCATTAAGGGAGTGAAAGGAATGTTTTGACAGTACTGTGTCTACAAAATTCACAAATCGATTTACCAAACCCCTCTCTTCCAACCTGGAATACACACAAGTGGTACTTACATGGTCGACGGAGTCCTCAGCTCTCCACTGACGAAGGAGAAAGGAAGGAGGAGAGAAAAATGGAGACACAGAATTTTAAGGGGCAACGTGTAGGAAAGGGATGACAATGACGACAACGGCAGGGGTTAGCAGAACTGGGTTGGGGGAATTACAACACTTATACACAGAGGGTCACTTGATACAGGCTGTGCCAAGGGAAGAAATGGCATAGAGCAATTTTTGACATGCCGCTAGCCTGCACAATGAGTCTGAGATCATTCACACAAACAAAGAGCTTCCTTCTCACTTGGGTGGAGAGGTCACTCCTTACTTTTTGCACTTTGCAGTACTTTCTGCTTCTGGCTTTGTTTGCATTTTTCTGCCTTTTCCATGAGAAGAAGCAAGAAGGGATAAGTAGTACCAACTAAGCTCTGAGGGTGACTGCTGTCCCACAAGTCACTCTCAACAGTTCTGCTGCCTAAACTCCAGTTTCTGTTCTAGTGATCCGCCAGCTACTATCTCTTGTTGAGAACCAAAGACTTCAAGACATAAAACAGAAGGACTCTCTGCAGGGAAGCACCAATGCAGCATTTCTAGAGCTTCTTTTTCCCATATTATTTGCAAGAAAATGCTCTGGGGACTTCAGAAAACCGAAAAGTGCCATCTGTCATCAACAGTGCAAGAGAAGCTGAGATCTCGCACAGAGTTTCACACTAAGTTGCTCCTCTCCAACAGTGGTGCATGACTTGGAGAGAGGTTCAAACTTGTGCATGTACTGAGGAAACAGCTTCTCACTCCCAATTACACAACACGAAACGGCAAACACTCATTTGGCAACAGCAGCCCTGCAGGGACAGCTTCTTCCCACCAAAAGCTCATATGGATTCCTGGCCATGGCAGTTCAATACAGACTCTGAACTCTTCTGGCTGGATCTGGGGTTGTAGGGCATCAAAGCTGCATTGCGGTGGTGAGACAGTAGATCCTGACTGCTGCCACGCATGCCCACAGCAGTGCTCTTTGTGGTTGGTGCACCAAAGGAAGGCTTGCAGAGATCACACAGAACTCTCTCAGCCAAGGGGATGTGTTACAGCTCACGTTACTAAATCTGCCTGGAGGAAGCACCGGGCTGTGGGTTCAAGCACAGAGATGAAAGTGAAGATAGGTATTATTGCCCCTGATTCACAGTGTGAGCCCTGGCAAACCTTGCTTCTGAGCCTGACCTGCCAGTTGTGAAACTGCAAAGATAC
The DNA here is from genome assembly GCA_024734555.1 of Trochalopteron elliotii. Taxonomy (NCBI): domain Eukaryota; kingdom Metazoa; phylum Chordata; class Aves; order Passeriformes; family Leiothrichidae; genus Trochalopteron; species Trochalopteron elliotii. The sequence goes on from JANPWX010000010.1 coordinate 858,939, forward strand.
CAACTTCCTCAGGACCCTGGGAAGCTCAGCTAACACTGATGGAGTGTTTGGGAACCTGCAAGTGCAACAGAAGCACTAAATGGCATCAAAGATACAAGTTGCCTTGTGAACTCAGGCTATTTGAAGCGGCTTTCGAAGGCTGCAGCCTATCACAGTGGCATACTACTCACCTCAGCAGTAAAATACATGGCATACTTTCAAAATATTTGTTATTTTTTTCTCTAAATTCAGAGAGAAGCTGTTGGAGAAATGTTCCTCTAAGATTTTATTATAGTTCACTTATTAGATGCCGTGAGACTGCAGTACAATTATCCCCTAAACCATCTTAGCAGTAAACTTCATTGAAGAAGTGAAGTTGCCTCTAAATACTTTTTATATAACCAAGACCATCACTAAGTATTAGGGTGACTAAAGGCTCTCTATCCACACACATCTCTGTGGCATTTCCACTGTTGCACACTTAGCTGAACCCATGTCATTGCTGTTTATGTCCCACCTGTGGCAGCCAGCCCACACCATGGTCAACAGCCACACACTCCGCCCTGCTGATCTAAAAGCTGGCAGAAGTCCTGCCATAGGAAGGATCCGAGGCTTGGTACTCACTTCTCCTACAAAAGCACATCCCTGGTGGGTGGAAGCCATCTGTCTGGGAACACCCCAGCCTGCCTCCATGTAGCTACAGGAGCAGAATGTGACACCTCACTGCAATGAACAGCAGAGCTGGGCTCAGGAGGCCTCTCACACCACAGCAGGGAGTTTATCATGCCCTAGGATTTTAAACCAAGTGTTTAATGTTCAAACTCTGTTTGCTCTAATGTTTCAGTGGACTTTAATCTTGCATTAGATCAGAGTGCAAAGAAATGCCTTGAGATCTGTGCTGGAGTAACAACTGTGAAAAGCCAGCCCTGCATAAATACCTTCGTAGAAATTCAGTTTCATTACGAAAATTTAATCTACAGATCAAAACATTTCCTTCCTTAAACTAGCTCAATTGCTTCTTAACTGTTTAAGGTTGGTCAGTAAGACAAATTGATCTGAAAAGCCCAGGAGCAGTCATAAAAAGAACTGAGAGAGGGCTGTGTGCATGAGGCAGGATGGCTCTGGGAAGTGCTAAAGCTAACAGTGTGTATTTATGGCAGCTGCAATGCTTTAATGTTTCATTTTACACTTCAACACAGCATAGTCATGTCTCACCAGGGAATGGCTGTTTTCCCTGACCAAGGCTCTTGGAAAAGACAGATTCAAGCCCTCAACAGTCCCAGCTATGGGAAGCCAATATTGGTTTTCCTGAAGATCCCTCTCCTCTCTGCTTCAGTGACTGTGGTGCAACAGTGGAACTCCAGATATAAACTCAGGTACTCAGTCAATGAGATGCAGAGGGGTCTGACTGTATCAGAACTTTACCCTGGTCCTTTACTGAAGAGCCTCTTGGATGATGCCTTACAGTTTTGCTCCCCTTAGAAAGCAGAGAATATCCCACCTCCATGCCAGACTCTCACCTAGACAAGTACACATGTATGAAATGTTCCAAGTACATTCAGAGAAAGATCCTTGACTATCACACAACGAAAGAGGGAGGCTGTGAAATGCTCTGTGTTGTGCCTGGGGTAGGTACTGCTCAGGGAGAATTGAAGTCTCTGCTTTCTCCTTTGATCTCAATCCAATAGCTTGAAGTGATTGCCATTTCTTCTTCCTGCTCTTCTGGAGTGAGCTGGTGGGATGTGCACACAGTTTGCATGCTGGCTGGTGAACTGCTCCCTGGAGAGACCACACCACCCTCCTGTGAGCCTGCAGCCCTTCTTGTGGGCAGCACATACCTTTCCTGTGCCATGACTCAGTTTGCACAGCTGGAGGAGGGTGGCAGAAGTCTCTTCTCCACAAAGTCTGACCCCTGTATACCCAGCTGTCCCCAGCCAGCCCTGCAAAGTTGTTTGGGCAGGCTGGATCTGCAGGTGTGGATGGGTTCAGGCCCACTGCCCCTCCTAACGTGCAGCAGCTGCCCAGAGATTGTAGACCAAGGAAATTAGGTGGACCCCTGCCTGCCCCTGTCAAGCTTAATGTTTGTGTCCCATGGCTCTGCTATCCCTCGCTCCCTTGAGCTGGCAAGGACTAGAAGTAGTGGTGGAGTTCAGCTCCTGCACTGGGCTCCTTTGAAAAGCCCTCTCTTGGTGCTTGGATGTGCAAGACCCAGGACACAGAGATGAATCTTCTGCCATTGCCCACCATGGGACCCAGCTGAGCTGTGACAGGCATGGCTTGGGCAAGAGCTGCTGCAGGTACCTGATCCAGCTCTGCAGCTGCACACACCCTGGGAGCTCCTCCACAGGGTAGGGTCACATTTGCTTGTCCATCAGGCTGTCAGTAGGAGGTGAGAACTCAGACTGGAAGGCGCACAGAATCCTGACAGAGGTAATCAGTCACAGGCACAGCCACAGAGGGGAGGGAGAGGCCTCAGCTCCATCACAGGACCTTCTTAACAACTGATTACTCTGTCCAGGCAGGAGGCTGTAAAATAAAATGTGATCTCTCCAGCACCAGGGCCCCCATGTCTCTGCTGATGTTTTAGTCTTTTCCGCTCAAACGGCTTTGAAAGCTCAGAATCCATATTATCTGCATAGCTAACATCTCCGTTCCCTTGCCTTTTTCCTTTCATCTTCGTTTACTCTCTTTCCATTTCTCATCTTCAATAAGGAAAAATCATGAGTCAGCTTTAGTATCAGTGCCTTCACACTGTCTGCAGGAAGCAGATTATGTGGTACATACCTACTTAAATCAGCAGACAGCCTGGCTATGCAGGAGGAGGGGCTCTGCCTACCTGTCCGGAGATTTTCTTCTCTGACCCCAAGGTTTTCAATCCATTTAATTCTCTCCCTGTGCACTGGTATAAATGTTTGTGAGTGTTTATGAGTACTGAACTGTGGCCATCTTCATCCTATGGCCTTCAGGGGCAGGTTTTCCAGTGTATCTTTTTGTTTTCTTTCATAGGAAATAACTCTTCCAAGACTACCCGTTAAAACTTCATCTGGGTGTTTGCAAAGACACGCACTGCTGTACTGAAAGATGGCAGCTCTTACAGGGTTCTTCAGCATCTGGAACAGATGTATTTCATCACAAGCACAGGTCATGCCTGGCTTCTCACTCTTTTGGGAAATAGAGATCTCTTCTGTCAAGTCACTGAAACCTCTTCCCTGCAGGGTCATCATTAGTTTATCCCAAGAGTGACATGACTCTTTTAGAGTAGTTGCTTCTCTGCAACTATCATTTTCACTTCCACCCAAAAATTACACTGTATGAGTTCAGCACCATACACAGCAGGAAAAAATATCACAGAAATCAAGAACTTTCCCATATAAATGCACCAAATATGGAAGACTGGCAAGGGGCCTGACAGGCCAGGAAGCTTCTAGGAAGTTGCCTCCTTGATAAGCACATTCAAACTAATGCAAAATCCAGCACTCCTTCAAAAGTTTCTGGCTCTGGCATCCTCATTCTGCACATCAGCATGGGATTTCTCTCTCTGAAATGTATGAGTAAGGAGTGAAAGCAGAACTGGCTGGGCAAGCATAAAATATTTGAAAACACCAAGAAGAAAAACATTGCCAACTTCGCCCACCTACACTTGGGACCAACCCATTAACTCCAAACTCCAGCTGAACAACACAGCCTCAACTGTTCTAACAACACAGAAGATCACATTCTCCTGGCATAAGTTAAGGGCGGTAAGCAGCTTCCCTAACTATTAAAGCAACATCTGAAATATAAACAGATGTGCCCCAGACAACACTGCAAGGACCCTCAAAGTCTTTTCTCTCTTTAAAGTTTCCCCTTCCACATTATTATTGAGTTTTATCCTTTGGAATATGAATGGGGAATAAAGTTGCCTCTGTGCACTGCACTCCCCACTGACAAATGCATAAATGATTCACAGCTGCATTCAGGAGACAGATCAATTAATCGTTGCAGCTCTCCAGTATTTATACTGGGCATCATTCAAGCAAGCCAGCTCTGAATCGATTCCTTGTTGCTTCCAGCAGCAGCAGATCCTGTTCTTCATTTATACGATTATCTTAGTTGAGAACTAAGCATGGGTCATCCAGGATGAAGGACCCCTGCTTCAAAGAAGAGTTGTATTTCACAGCACATGGGGCACCACAAACTTCCCTGGACCTTGGGAAAGAGACAACTACGCATTGTTGGGCTGTGCAGAGTGCACAGCCATGCCTGGAGCAGTGTGTGGGAAGAGGGCTGCAGCTCACAGCCAGTGAGGTATCCAGGAGGTTGCCTAAGTATGAACAGATTGTTGTATGGGGATTGCAGAGGACAAAGTCATTTACAGGGGATGTGGCCCTCCACCTCGCTTTCTTTCTTCCTCCCCAGCCTTTCCCAGACTAAGCTGGCTTTACCTACAGTTTTGTTTCAAGAAGCAATGCAACGCCAAGTCCTTGACCTGCAAAAGCAGGAGGGAGGGGAGGCTTTGCTGAGCCAGGAGTGCTGTTCTGCCTGGCATGCTGTGCCCATGAAGGGGTGCAGAGCCACCTTGTGCCCCACAAGGAAGCAGCACCCAGGTGGATGCTATCAAGAAAGACACTTTGCCCTGAACATAATCAGCATCACAACAGAAACAGATTCAAGGCCTATTTAAAACTTTCTGACCATTTATAAATGGACTGGCAGAGTGCAGTTTGCTCCAGCTGGAATCTGCACAGGATGTGGCAGGCAGAAAGGTATGTATCAGGGAAGGGGTAAGAGAGGAACATCATCCAATACATCATCTTTTCCACAGTAATTCTTTTCTGATTAAATTTTTTACCCATGTTTAAGCCACAATTTAAGGATAAACTGTTTGCCTTGCTCAGGCAGGCTAAGTCCTATGCTCTGGAGCTGCAAGAGGAGGCCAAGAAATACTTGGATCCAGCCAGCCTGCCCTCTGCAGAGAGGGAAGGTGCCATGCCCACCATCTGGTGGACCCCACACTGTACCTGTGCTTCTGACAGCATGACGTCCTTGATCACTGGCTGCCCTCGGGGCTCGTTGTTTTCCAGCTTCACATAGGTAACCTGATACCCACGGATCTGCCCATGCTGCTTGTTGGAGATGGGCAGCTTCCAGCTCACCCGGATGGCAGTCGAGTTCACAGACTCCACCTCCACCTTCCGCGGTGGGGCACTGGGCACTGCAACACACACGGGACAAGAGTTAGCAGGTACCACACAATCACTGTCACTACCTCTCACTCCTTTGCTACCTTCCCCCCAGTTCACTGCCAGGACGGCCCTACTGGTACAAGCTTCCTGCACCTGCCCAGGACATCACACAGCAATCTTTCAGCATGACCACATCTCTGACTCCTTCCCTTTTGCTACTCTCAGTAGGAAAGAGCATAACTGTAATATGCAGGAGTATCCCTAATAAAAGTAACTGTGCTGAATCAGACTCAATGTCCATCTATCCCTCTCATCTCCAGCAGTAGGGGAGCAAGGAAGAATACAAGAATACAGCACAATATAAAGAATATCCCCGCAGCTCAGGGTGCCCTGGGGCACAGGCAGGGGTTTTAATGCCTTCTTTGCATCTTGCCTGACTCAACGTCTCCTCTCAGACCCATCTAAACAGAGTCCAACAGTCCCAGGTAGCATGACTGGGTGCTCAGTCTGTTTTGCAGGGAGCCCAGGTACCTGCCACCAGCCAGAGCACACACGTGCTCTTCCCCTGTGACAATGAGAGGTTAATGAGGGGGAAAAGCACCATCCTAAAACAATAACCCAGAGCTCAGAGACAGCAGTCACTGAACTCAGCCAGATAAAGGGCCTGTGGGGATTGTGACAGCTCTGGGGACTGTATTTCATGCATGGCTAGCTTGAATGCTTTTTGATAATAAAATGAAAAATTACACTGCCCAGAAAATATCAATTTTCTTGCAAGGTGAGGCCCATTTAAAAAATGTATTTATACCCTATTTACCATTTGGAAAAATTACCTCCTTATTATATTTTGCTCTTGCATTGACTGTGACAAAAATGTCAATTCTAAAAAATTAGCTTCTCAGTTGCTCCTGGAAAGCTCCTTCCGGCTGAAACAGCTGGGAGTAGAGGTGTGTGCTCTCTGTGGAGGATATTGATGCTACCTAAGTGCCCAGTATCAAGTAAAGGACGTGGGCTTCATCCTATCACCTCATCTGCAGGACCCTTTTCACCTTCCACTACCCTGGGAAAATCCAGAGGTTTGGAACCACATACGCCCCAATTCTCAACACAGCAAGAAATCAGTATTAGATAATTAGGGATGGATACCTGACAAGCAGACGTAATGAGTATTGCTATTTCAACCAACTAAATGGGAAGAAACAGCTACCCAGCAGGTAAGCACAGTTTTTAAGCTGCAGGGCAATTCATTATTTTTCCCCAGATGTCCTTCGTAATTGTAGATAATTTAATAAAATAGAGAAAGGGGGAATGCAGCATTTTAGCACCACGAGGCCAACTCAAGGTAACGGAATGGAGGGTGCTGTGCTTGAACAGTTACCCCCTTCTGCCTGAAGCAGGCTATGCTGTAATCCACAATTCACTTAGTGCAGTGACCTTGCACAAGCCACAGGGCTCTTCTGCCCTGGCAAGACACCTGCCCACACACACAGCTGGGAGTCCAAGCGGAAAACAAGATCCTCCCTGAGAACCAGACAGAAGCTGTGTGTCAAGTTCTGCTGTCTTGAAAAGGAGGTAGGACATGATATGGGGATGTTGCAGGGAGACAAAAAAATGTGAATATGAGCAGACCACAGTGTTTTGAGGAACTCTGTCCTACACCACTATGGGAAGTATGTGCTGCATCTGAGATCCAAACAGGGAAAGTTCAATTTGTTTTACTACAGTTTAGCATTTTTCATTCCTTCATCATGGGTATCTACTGTGCGTCAGTATGTCAGAGGAATATAAAACCACTCCTGACAGCTAAGCTGGAATGTCCAACCACGGTGCCCAAAAACTAACTGAGAGAGCTTGTTGCGACATTTCTGGGGTAACAGCTTCCCTTGGGCTACAATTCTGCTGAATGAGAACTGAAGCAAACAATACAGGCAACAGGACACACACACAGATGTGTTTGCCAGCCCAGGAATGCAGTCAGCAAGCATTCCCAGACGCCACTTTCAGAGCCATGGAGACATAGGGCACAGTGGCAGCCCATTTAGGGAAACTGTAACATGTCTGGTTTCAATTTCCTACACTGATAGGGCAATGCAGAGATCATGCTTTCTTTGCCTGGACACTCCATCTCTTTCTTCTCCCATTAAATCTGCAGCTTTCTTGGGTCAGCATGAAGCCATGGGAGCTCCTACTGTCACCCTAAGCTCTGGCACTTTCAAAGGAAATGGCTTAAATCATGGTGACATAACTGACAGCCCAGCTAATACAAAGCAATTTCTCTTTAAAGCTGTCGTATCCAGTAAAGTGCTCTGTACGTGTGGTATTCTGACTCTTGAGTGGAAGAGCAGCTTTATATAAGCTGTGGCTTGCCTGGAAGCCGGAGCAGGAAGCAGCTTTCCTGCAGGATCTACAACTTTCAAATGGATTGCTTTCCCCCTCTTTAGTTTGCTGGATTTCAGGTCAACAAGTAAACTTTAAGTCCTTATCTCACAAGAGAAGCCTTTGGCTGGGAGAGCTCATTCTACCTTCAAGAAAAAGGAATCCACCACCCCCCACTATAAAACCACAATGGAAAGCAGAGCAATGCCTCCCTGCATGCACAAGAAGCACTGGTGACATAAATAGGACCCTGAAGGACCATGATGGGATATCTGACACAACCTGGAGGCAGAGCAAGGGCCAGCAAAGCAATTCTCCAGCCCCACTCCAGGGGAACTGTTGAGACCTGCTCCCCGGAGTTTTGCTCCTGACAGCCTCTGGTCTGATTGAAAGGTGCTCCCAGGTCAATGTTCCTGCTCCCTTTCCCCCCCTTTCCAGCAAATACAGTGAGGAGAATCCTGGTTAACCCACAGCAGCAGCTGAAGGAGCTGTTCAGTAGCACCTACCGTCCTCGTCAGTGCGCACGTGCACGGGGATGCTCTCCGGTCCTGGCCCCACATCGGTGTGAGCCCTTACCCACACCTTGTATTCGGTCCATTTCTCCAGGTCCTTGATCTCCCAGCTGGAATGCTCCCGTCCAATGCCATCCACCACATGCTTGGTGTTGTCATCTCCTTCCACTGCCTGGTAGGCAATGGAGTACTGGGTGATGACCCCATTGCGGCTCTGGGCGGGCGGTGGCACCCAACTTACCCGGATGGTGGTGGAGCTGGTGCTTACACACTCGACCTCTTGGGGTGGGGCGGAGGGGGCTGGGGATAAATAAATGAAGTGGGGAGATGAAGGGAAATGAATGGAAGGACAAAACAAAATGCACAGGGAACTTTTACCCAGCCAACGAAGCACTGAACATACACGTGGACAACTGCCTGCCATCCTCACAGATGATCAAAGATGGCACCAGGGGGGCAATTTGTATTTGAAGGCCAGATGAACAGCGTGGAGATGGAAGTGCTGTTCTGCATCAGAGAACACCTCTTCCCAAAGCAGTTCTGGACACTCACTTTACCAAACACAACAAATGGCAGTAAGGGAAGGGGGGCATGTGGAGGGTGCGAGAGAGAGACTGGTAGGGAGAAGAAAGACACTTTCAGTGAAGATCTGAAGCAGATGGAAACCAGAAGAGGTAGGAAGCTGCAGAAAGCAAGAGTGGCAGAAGGGTAGCTCACACACCAGATTGTAGGAAGGCTTGTGAAAACTCACTCCTAGACAAGCGGCAGAAACAGAAGTGGGTAATGAAAGCAGGTGACTGAGGTTGCAGGTAGTTTGTCCTGGTAGGGTTTAAAATCATGACCACCAGCTGTATGCTGCATCCTAACCAGATGGGAGCCAAGCACCATGTGGGAACAGGAGATAACGTGGTTGTGCTGCTTTGCACATGTCCCTGGAATCTGGGACTGACTGCTTCATGCCTGCCACAGTGGCTACCAGCCTCAGTAGCTTCCTGGCCTATGGATTTGTACAGTGGAAGGTAAGCAGGTCTTGCCCCCTCCCAGGCAAAAAAGCACCTGCGGTTTGCATTAACTTCTAAGCCCTGGTAATGTTATCTGTCCACAGGAGGAGGAATGGGATCCAGGCAATAGTTGCTTCTCATTGGGATCATTGGGAGAGAAGTCTCTCCACACAGCACAACAGGGAAGAGAGATCAGGAAAGGAGAGATGATCTGGACAAAGCAAAGCATCCCTAGGACATCTGCCTGGTTCATTCCTTTCTCCAGCCTTGCAGATCTGCTGTCTGGTTGGACCAGGGCTCTGGCAGCATGGGAGCCCTCTCACAGCAGCATCAGGCCCCTGTCATTTGGCCTCTCTGCCCTGGGATGCTGCAGACAGCATGCCTGCACAGAAGGCAAGAGTGGAAGTCTGGAGAAGGAAAGGAGCCCACATAGTCAGGCAAGGAATGAGGGACATGGCTCCATCCATGGGTGCTCATCCAGAAGGAAATACCCCTAAGCAGAGGGGCAAGGGCATCATCACCAAAAAAAAATGCACACTGTTGCTCTAAGGCTAGAAAGCTGTGTGGCCAAGCAATAATGGAGTACAAAGTATCTTGCTTTACCGTGGCAGGTGAAAGGCAGTTTCCATTCTTCACTGCACCAAGAAACATAGAAATGCCTGAAAAAAGACTGCTGCCCTTACCCATGCTTCAGTCCTTGCAGCCACCAGTGCAGCAGAGCCAGCCTTGCAGGGGCACAGGAACAACCCTGCCTGCTCACTGCTTGTGCAAAGGTGAACACAAGCTACATTACTCCACATGGCAGCAAGGACCTCAGGTAATTCAAGCACTCAGCAATGGTGCCTTAGCTTTGCTGGGCACAGGTTGGCAGTGGCAGAAGATCTGAGAGAGCAGAGGGCAGTAGGATCTCCCAAAGCCACCAGTGACCTCTGCTTGTTGGGAACAAGGCCCACTTGCTTGCAGAAACAGTTGCAGACTGCATGTAACTTTTAATTCCCACTCCTGTGCTCAGAGAACAGGGAACATTCCTGATGCTCGGGCTCAGATGCCTGGAGAGATGAAAGATGGAGGAGAGTGAGTAGTGATGGAGCTGGAAGTGACGACGCCTGAGCAGTCAGGTTGCTGCTATGGGAGCTACACCGGAGGAAAGAGAAGTCCAAACAATGCGTGGAAGCAGACAGCACAGGATCAGCATGGCCATCTGCTATAGTGAAAAGGACGCAGGGGTACAAAGTGAATCCTCACACTCTTTTGGTTAATCAGCAGAGAAGTGGCAGGGAAGAGAGTAGGAAGATACAGCACCAAAGCCACACCTACAGTGGAGGGCATAATATAGACAAAGTGCCTGGTGGCATCCTTCAGACAGGACAGCTGAGATACAAGGGACTTGGCAAACCTCTCCTCTGACACTGTCTGCAGACACCCTTCACAGAAGAGACATGCTTTGACAGAACCTCCACAGCTTCCCTTGGCATGCAGCAGTGAGCTCCTTCTCCAAAGGCAGCTTTGGATGGCAGTGTGGGCAAATCAAAAGTTGGCTGTTGACTGGGTAAGAGTCACACATATGATATGCAAGGCAAAAACTAAGATTAACACTTAAAACAAAACAAAACTTGATAACATGAGCAGGATCAACTTAAAATGCACACGGAGTTGAAGTGTCCCTCCTGGGGCCAGCAGAGAGCAGACTGGGTGGCCAGCATGCACCACACATGCAGATGTACCCACACACACACTGTGCAAACCTCTGCTGCCTCCAGGCTACTCACGACAGCCTCCCCCGACAGGCCCACAGCAACTCTGTGCACCCACCCAACCCACCTGCTCCTTAGGCTAGGGAAAAAAAAGGCAGACTTAGGACCCACCTCAGTACTTCAAGGGAGAACAGCATTTTAATGCTGAGGCCTAATGGGCACAGAGCTGATGTTTCTCTCTTGCATCATTCCGCTTGCCTGAGGCACTGCAGACTCCTGGAAAACTCCCCCGTGCTCTTCAGGCCCTCACAGCAGCACTGCTTGTACTTTTTGCAGGGTGCCCAGCAACTAAGTGAGCAGATTAGCAGGAAAGACAGCCTAGAAAGCGAGGTCTCCACTGTGCTGCTGAAGGGTTCAAAAGGGCACTGCCTCCCTCTGGCCTTCCCACACAAGCATGCCTACTACTCCTGAGCAGGGGTGCCACAAGAAAAGCAAAACCAGCATCCTTCTCCAGCCCATTACTGAGTCATTAGTGATCACAGGCCTCCTACCTTCCCCATGACTGGTTTGTCACGGACAGGAACAGAGACTGAAGAGAGGCTTTTTGGAAAGCAGGAATCTGACTGCTCCTGCACTTTGTATCCCACCTGAACATGTCAAGCTCCATAATCTAACAGCCTTTCTCAGGGTAACCAGATGAAAAGTGCAGGAAGGAGACCAATTTGAAGCTGGGAGCTATAGTATTTCTAGATTAGTAAGTTCTAAGGCCAAAGGGAACCTGTCCAACCATCTAACACAAGGTGTTGCTAAAAGGATTTCTGCACTCTGCACACAACTTCTGCCAAGGTAAAGCACAGCTTTCTGAAAGACCTCCTTGATTTTGTGCCCCCCAGTACTCAAGGCTCCACAATTGCATTGGGACTGTTCAGACAGGGGTTTGTCACCCTCACTGAATAGCTCAGCAGTAACTGCCAATGGCTTCTGTCATAGAACTGAGTGCCATCAGAAATCTTTTCACGTAGGAGCCTGTAAACCAAGACCCAGGTCACTTCTTGGATCAGAGTAAGAATTCTTAGGTCCTTCAGTGTGAGGAGGGCCTCACTGGTCAAACCAAGGTACTCCTGTGGTTAAATGCCAAATCTCCTCCAGCCTATCTATGCACATTGATCTGACTAAACAGATGCCAGAACCAGTCAGCTACTGCACCACTGGCCAGTGAAGTGACAACCTTAGAAACAGACTGGTGTGAGATGCCTTGTAAGCAGAGAACAGATAGAGTAGGTCATGATAAAATGTCTGCCTTGATGAGTCCATGAAGCAAATGTTTCTCTTACTTGGACTGTTGTGAGACTCTGAAGGACTCATTTATGCATGGAGCTATCTCTGATTAAGTGTGTTCAAGGATAAGAGCATCTACTGATGGAATTAATTTACATGGTAGGAGAATGACTCCAACCTTTGCCTATCAATACAAAAGCTGTCTGACACAGGTATACAAATCCCCATATTCAGGATTTGTTCTCAATGTTCAAATATTTATAACCGCATGATCTGATCTTTCTCCATTTTCATACCTGTCTATTGTGCAGCTCTAAGACATCATTAGCTCACTTAACGAGGTGGAGGAATGCCTGGGACTGGTATGTTAATGAAGCTGAGTTTTCCTCAAAGAGAAGGTCATTCTGAAAGTGAGCAGAGCTGCTCTTCCCTGCCAGAGCTCCCTTTCTAATGGCCATCTCACACTCCTGGTAGCTGTGCATGCTCCTGCCCTCCCTGCAGGGAAGGCTGCCTGTGCCAACTGCTCACTCCACAGAGCGAGTAAATCCCAGACAGACGGTGCAAACGGAAATGTCTTTTTTCCTCCTTTTAATGCTCTTTGCATAATGGCAAGCCCAAAAATCGTTAGTGAAAACGAGCTTATCGCAGGGCCCTTTGATAGCCCTAATCTGCTTATGCGCAGCACTTTGAGCTGCCAATCAGAGCAATGCAAACTCCTGCTCTGTGATCACACAGGGCAGAGTCAGGATGAAAGTGATATTGCCTGGGTCACCTCATTATTGAGCCTCTCTATTAACTGAACTACAGCTTGTTCTGGTTTCCCTTAGCACTGCAGTCCCAGAAGCTGCAGCGTCACTTGCTCACACAACTCCGGCAAACAGCCACTTTTCCAAAATGACTCCTCCAGCTGTCTGACAGCCACAGACACACCTGGCCTCACAGGATGCCTCACCTTGCAATCAACTGTACAGACCAGGGATGGACTCCTGTGTAAGCAAGGTAGCTGGAATGGGGAGTAAAGGGATGAAAATCCAATGGTTTGGAGACAGTCACATTTAGAGCCAAATATCCATATGCCGCCTGTCCAGACAGCTTGTCTGCATGGGAGTAAATTCATAGAGATGCACAAACCCACTCAAATCAATCTCTCCAAAGCAATTTCCCAGCCTGTTTTACTCCTCCATCACTTTTTATGAATCTAGCCTTAGGGAAAGACAGTATGATCAAAGGGACAGGAAGAAACAACTTACCCCTTGGGTGCACCCACTCTGCCAAAGAGCCCTGATCCAAACCCCAGCTGACTTTCCCCATTACTCCCTTTAGCAAACTGCATGCCAGCATCCCTGCAAACCCACAAGGGCAGAAGCACTGGGCTTCTCTGTACCCAGGAGACGGAAACTGGACTGCTTTTAATTTGTCTCCAGCAGTGTTGAATGTCAGGCACTTACTGGATTGGGCAGTTCTGGCTTCCACCGTGGGGGTGTAAACTCCTACCCCCAGCTCTGAGCGGGCACCCAGACGGAACTTATACAATGTATCTGGTTTGAGACCTTCCACAGCATATGAGGAGGTTGGGTCAAACTCCACCTTTTGCTGCCAAAAAAAAGAGGAAACGGATTATTTGGTGTAGTTGGAGGATACATAACCTGTATGTGCAGCCATTCTGGGCCCACAAAAAGTCACAGCCACGCTGCCAGTCCTGCAGCTCCAAACCATGGAGCTTCCTGGGTGACACACCAGGACTCAGCAAGGAAGCAGACCTCTGTCACAGCCAGGCTACACTGTCTGGTCTTCACACTGCACTCACTGGCCTGAGAGCTTTGTGGGAATGCTGGGTCCAGCTATACAAGTTCACAGAAGGGGCACAGGACACACAAGTTTGTTTTCTCCCAACAGACAGTGCATTGCCTGTGAAACACAGTAAAGTCCTCATCCTGTAGCAGTCAGGATCTCTAAAGCACTGAAACACTGCTGGAAAAGGGATTGTTTTGTTGACACCTCACCTGAAAGACACTTATTTTTGGCAGCTCCCATGCCACTGTAGTAAGAGAAGAGGGAGGGGACCATGGGACACTGTGATGCTGTCATGGCACAATTCTTGCTATGCTGTCTTGAAGCCAGCACTATCTTTGATATATTTTGAACTGGACTTCCTTTAGGGAGCTGCAGTAAATGTGGAAAGGCTCTCTCTAGGCCACCTTCAATCTGCTTTTTACATCTAACCAGTCCTGGGGCCAGAGACACATGTTGGAGGCCATTTCAGACCTGCCCAGAAGTGCTACTGTTCACAGGCACCAGCAGTAAGTGTGCCTCAGGGATATTGTCATGGCATTCTGAGCCTTTCCAGTCCCAAACCAGCCACTACTTTGCTGGCATCAAAAAGCCCTGTTGAAGTCACACAGAAACTGGAAGGCCACGTTCCTATTGCACGCCACTGAGGCAGAAGAAACAAAGAAACAGTTCTGTTACCACCCTGGCTCAAGCACACACCCTTCCCAAGCTGATAAACGGCCATGTTCAGCCCCAAGAGCTGCCAGGCAGGATCCTCACCTGAGTGCCATCCTCCCCTTCCCAGTACAGCAGCTCATATTTAGTAATGCGTTCCTGAGAGGCAGGCAGCCATGTCAACAGGATGCGGGTATCAGACTCTGCTTCTGCCTGGAAGTCAGCTGGCTGGGCAGGAACTGGGGAACAAACACAAGGTTAGTGCCAGAGAAGGTGAGAAGAGTTGCATGACTCAGCGTTTCACCTCGTGAGGATCCTCTTTCATTTCTGCCAGAACATCCCTTCTCCCCTGCACTGTGCTCTTATAACATCCCAGGCCACAGGCAAGCACCTCTGTCACTCAGGTGGATGACTGTGGGAATCATGTCAGTCCCTTCCAGACCCTGACTGCATCCCAGATCCTTCCTTCCACATGTATACTCAGACCCCAGAAGGGTCCAGCAGTTACACAGGCGCCGACACCCATGTCCAGGACTTTGTGTCACACTTTTAGCCTCTGTATCTCAGACAAAACTGTGGGCTGTTACTTGTACAGAGATTGATACCAGCTCCCCAGGACAATCTGCCAGCTTAAACCCGATGGCTGTGGGGTGGGAATGTCTCCCCATCCTCTCTGACATGCAATCATTTGAGCACCAAAGTGCAGTTGTGATGCCTGGTGCAGGTCAGGCACTCAGCTGGAGCTGCACACGGCAGGGATGGCCATGGAGCCAGGCTGCCTCACTCCATACGTACCCCCTTGCTGTGTTTTGACCTGGATGATGTCCGAGGGGGGCCCGTCGCCCACGGAAGTGAAGGCCAGGACACGGATGCTGTAGGTGGTGCCTGTGATGAGGCTGCCCACGGTGGTGAGGTGGCTGTCATCAGTGTTGTGTTTCTGCCACATGCTCAGAGGCAGGTGCGGGTCGGTGGTGTAGTACACGCGGTACCCTCGGATCTGTCCATTGGGCTCCTCTGGCTGCTCCCACTGGACCAGCATGGTGCTGGCGCTCAGCATCCGTGCCTGGACTTTGAGGGGGGGACTTGAAGGAGCTTGCTCTCCTGTCCGGGCCTCGACCAGGTCACTGGGGGGACCCCTGCCGATGTTGTTGACTGCGATGACCCGGAACTCGTACTCTGAGAAGGGGCTGAGCCCACCTATGCTGTAGCGGGTGGTTGCCACACCATCCACCTCCTGGAACTGGCCCTCCAGGGATTTGGGCTTGTACTGGATGACGTAATATGAAATGGGGTCAGAGTTGCCTGAGTCCCAGGTGAGGGTCACGCTGGTAGCTGTCGTTTCAGTCACTAATGGCTCTGTTGGAGGTTTTGGCAGTGCTGCAATTGGAAGGCAGAGAGGTGTGATTTAAATAATTCAGTCAGCTCAAACCTTGCAATGTGCACAGGGATAAAAATGGAGCTGCCACCTCCCATTAACATTCTTCTTTAAAAGGCAGAAATCATTTCATACTCTATAACATGCATTTTTATATTACCATATATTGCTTGAAGTGGTTCTTAATGGAAGGATAAACAGAGCAATCATGTTATTAGATGTGCTTGACGCACTTACCATCAGCAGGCTAAATAAAAGTAATTCAACAGGGATGCAGGAATGTTTCTGTCATGGGGTTCACCCAGCAGTGGGAAGGTGCTTGCTGGGTTGGGCTGGGCTGGCCCCAGAAGCCAGGTGCACAGCTGATTTACAAAGGGATACAGTAAAGCAATCAGAGCACCAAAGCAATTTGGAGTTATGCTCTTGCTTCCAGAGAAGCAGTATCTTAGGCCATAGGGAGTTCATGGACAATGCTGTTAGAAGGGTTGATGGGGCAATGCTTTTTAAGTATTATAGTACATGCAGGAAAGATACAGCCAGAGAAATTACCAACTTTCATATCCACTATTTCACCGGGTGGTGTGTCAAACTGCAACCAGACAATAAACTGTTACACAAGAACTCTGACAATGACACCTCTGAAGTGTCAATGAGAACGCAACTACTGCAAGCAAACATTTCCAGATTTGCCATTTTACCACAAGAACCAAGATAAAGAATGAGTGTGTGTGAGAGAGATTTGCAGAGTACACAAATACTTTAGTACAATGACTGAATTAAAATCTACAGTAAGTTTAAACCTCCTACAAACCACTCTAAAGTCATTAGTGACTTGTAATGCAGCCATGCTTGACAAGGAGCTAAGGAAAATGCTCAACCCAAATTAGGATCCTCAAGAATTTCATTCTTTGGCAAAGCCATCAGGCTTCTAGTTTCCACATGGTTCAGCTGAGGAAGGCAAGCAGGGCATTCCTGCTCTAAGTACCAGAGAGAATGCCTTCTCCAGTGCTACTGCAACATGAATACTGAAAAAATCATCAGGAGCTGAACTGGCATGGGAGGGGAGAGCACACAACCCACAGCAAGACACGCCATCACTACCCATGGAAGACTCAGGGAGGGCAATCCAACCTGTACAACAGTATGGCCTGAAGAAACGTATTTCCTACAGCATCCTAGAAACTGGCAGCCTTCCTCAGGCTTTCAAGGACAGATGAAACTCCTTTTCTTTTGAAGAGCCATAAGTTTGACTCTTAACAGCTGTTGGGTGTGCAGCCTCCATGTGAGCAAGGGCAGGTCTGGTACTTTCAATGCACCTAAGTGCAATCAGTTCTGTGTAATCTTGTTTCTACTGTCTGAGCTGAAAATGGTCTGTTTGCCAGCAAGCACAGGAGAAGCAACACTGGGTGAAGGAGTTTGGGACAGAGGCAGTAAGATATCCAGAGTAAAGGTGTAGAAAAAGCAGATGAGGACACAGGGAGGAAGGTGAAGGGCTAAAGGAGCTGAGCAGATTGCTCCCTGTCCAGGGGCATGACATCAACCAGTGAGGGAACGAGGCAAAGGCATTCCAGCTACAAAGAGGTAAATGCTGGGAACCAACAGTGCAGTTCCCACCTCTTCCCTCAAAGACCAAGCCACCATCCCATCATGGCCCTTTTTTCCATATACTCTTGTGTATCTACTATAGCAAGGCAACCACTGTGCTCTGTATGAAAAGAGAGGCTGGAAAAGGTACTGATGAGCAGATGTTGTGCGTAAAGGGAGCTGGGTGTGGCTAAGGTTAAAAGCATCCTCTGACTAACCAAGAGAATTTGCTGCTATCTCCAGGTCAGAGAGGGCTAACACTCAATTCTATGATTTGTTCAAGCAGGAACTCTGTGCTAAAGGTGGCCTTAGTGCAGGAAGGGGCCTGCAAGAACAGACAGACTCAAAGATGACGTAACTGTGGTAATCTGAGCTACAAATCAACTGCAAGCAGAGAAGGAAAGGGATACTGTGACTCCCAGATGGGAAAGGCAGGACACCTTCAGCCTTCTGTTAGTGGGTGGGCTACCCTATGGTCAGCAAAGGGCAGCAATATCCTCTTTGGGGCACAGCTACTTGTGCAATGTCAGCAGAAAGTACAGCTGAAGGATAGCAACACAAGACAAGGAAAGGGAAAGAGGCAGAGCAGTAAGAGAAGAAATTTATAGAGGATTATGTAACAAATTTCAAATGAACACATATAGCTCCTCCCTGCAGGGAGGGAGGATGCTCATTTTGTTGAGGCTGATGGACACTTCACATTGCTGGGATTAACCTTCTTGTCTCACCCTTACAGCAAGAGGACATCTATGCAAACAGCCCTCTGACTGCAGACATCCACAGACCCTGCCCCAAGACAGCCCACGGCCCACCACTGTGCTGAGCTGATCCTGCTGATGCATGGAACAAGCCAGACATTGCTGAAATAAACACTGACTCAGTGAGGTTCTCTCATGGCATAACAAGGACCTGGCCTGACACAAGCTTGTCTACTATGCCACTTGCAGGGAGAGATAAAATGACCTTTAGAGCAAATATCATCATACTGTGAGCAGGAAAAAACAAAGTTGTGGGTTTGGGAACCTCCTTTGAAAGCTGGAAAAGTCACAGAAGAGAGAAGTCAATGGGCTGCAGCCAAGAAACTTTGGCAAAGGGCTACATTGTTGAAATCCAAGCACTGCAAGTAATAATTCCTTACCTTTGACAGTGATCTGGGCTGTGGCTTCGATCATGCCAAGGGAAGAGATGGCCACGCAGGTATAGTTGGCAGACTGCATGATGTTATTCAGCTCCAGGACATTCCTACCGACGGGCATCTCATCTTCTTTGGTCAGTTCCTCCACACCAGCCATCCACTTCACGTAGGGCATTGGAGCACCTACTGCCACGCACGTGAGGTTCACGCTCCCCCCAGGCATCACCTCGTGGTTGCTCGGAGGGATAGAGAATCGAGGAGCAACACGCCGCACTGAAACAAGGAGGACACAGCTAGTAGGGTCACAGAACCAGCAGACAGTACTGCAGGGGTACATGAGGGGCAGTCGACATTTTTGCCTGTCTATCCCTCAGGACAGATAAAATGAAGTGCAAAAGCTGTTCACTACTTTGCCAAATTGCACACACTTTGCTCTCCTTCCTTAGCCACTGGCATCTTATTTGCAGAACTCATTAAGAGATGGCTCAATCCATTCCCTTCCAAACACAGCCTTTTGAAATCATATTACTAACATGAAACATTTCTCCATTTAAATTACATCCTTCTAATTAGAGAGCATGCACAAATGCCAGTCACACACTTTGCGCAGGGCCCACTGAAGCTCTGCAAAATGGAATCACCTGCTCAATTTATTAGCTCTGGAGCAAAGCAGCCCGTTCCTAAACCTCACAGGGTTTGGACAGGGGCAGCAGAAGGGTTGCTTTTCGAATTAGCACACGTGTGCTGCTAAATAAAATATAATTCCTTTCAAAATGTAACTCAGGTTCTACCTTGGCTCAGAAAAAATAGTCACCCAAGCTGCATGACATTGTCAAGGCCTGAAGAGATCACCTTGCTGGGCAGGAGAGAACTAATCCTGACAGATGTGAGATCATATCCATTTTGACAGAAGAGAGCTGGGCTGGCAGAACCTTTCCCACCTTCGTGGCAGCTCTTTGGGAGATGTATTCCTCCTTATTGCATTGCACAGCTTCTCTTCATATCAATCCCTTGCTGGGTATTTCATTCAAGACTTATTTGTAAGCAACTCTCAGCTACAATAAAACTCTAAAGCTGCCTGCCATATGCATTCCCGTCAGGAAAATGACACTGAGAAATGAGGTCCCTTCTTCAGGGTTAGTGTTATGGGCCTATTTAAGCAAGGGTAGAGAAACAACTGTGCTCAGTAAATCTTTGTCTCCTCTGGGCAAGCTCATTTTAGTCTGTAGTTAAAAAGGGAAACTGCTTGAACGTGTCTTGCCCAGCAGCTCTGCTCCCCTCTAGCCTCCTCCACTGAAAAGGCAGCCCCCGAGCAGTGGCTGGGGTCACGACTGACCGGCTCTGAGGAGCCTTTCCCTGCCAATTATGCTCCTCCATCAGTGCACTGGGCTGGTGGGGCAGCGACTGCTGCAGCTCTGGGGACAGGTGGGAATGGGGCAGGAGCCGGAGCAGGGCACAGCTGGCCCCAAGGGCCATGGGGGCCTGGGGACTCGCAGCTCTGCTGGCCTGGCTCCTGCCACCGTGGCATCTCCGCAGACAGTAAAGCTGCTGACAGCCCCGTGAGCCGCAGAGGTGTCAGCTCCGCTTGCCAAGCTCTACCCAAATCAAATTTCACTAGTGCTCTCTTTGATGATTCATCCCCAAACCATCAGGATTGCAGAAATATACTGAACACAGAAGCCCCCACACTTGCATGTACAACAGAGCTAAAAATTAGACAATACTGTCAACATCGTGTGTGTACTACACATCGTCTCAGTGACAAAACAGGGCTCATTAGCTCCTTACCAGCCAGGGTAAGGATAACTTAAGGATAACTTTTTGGTTTTTTTTTTGAGAATATAAATCCAAAGTCTTGCTGGATGCTTCTTTTAATCAATTATTAAATCTGAAATCAATACCTACATGAGCAATCACCAGTGAAGTGTTACCTGACGATAGGGCAGTGCTCCCCAAATGAGACAGAACTGAAAGTGTACTCAAATGCTATGCAGTCATGAGAATACAGACTTAACCTGATGGACATGGCAATGGTTTAACATGATGGCATGTATTTCCAACCAAAGCATCCCAGCACCATTCATTAAGAGTCAGGTTTATTTTCCAATGAACATGACGTCGAATTATTCCAGGTAGAAGCTGTTACAATTCTGTCTCGGTCAAAAGAGCAAACCCACCCACCCAAGCTGTATAAAAACAGAAAAAAAGGGCAAACTTTGAGGATAATGCCATAGGTGTGCACAGAGCACTCACATACATGCACAAGGCAAACAGGTTGGCAGGCACTGGAGGCCACTACAGAGTCAGACAGACGGTGGAAGGGCAGGAAAGGGAGAGGGAAGGCACACAAATACTCACATACGGGGACCTGGGAAAATAACACACTAGACGACACAAGGCCATGCAGAAAGATCAGAGCCCAGCATGCACAAACAGATTTTAACTTCCAGCCCTGTGAGACCAGAGGCAGCACAGCCTGCCACTGACTCCCCTGCACCCCACACTGTGTGCTCATGTCAAGCACCAGCTTTCAGTGTGCTCCTGGGGCTGTGGGAGTCCTGTTGGTGCCACGTCACCCTGGATGTGTCCTGCAGAGGCAGGACCTGTGCTGTCTCTCCCAAGGGATGTCAGCAGCTGGCCATGGCTTGCTCCCCTGCCGGGAGGGGACAGGCACTTCACTGAGGCTGGGGGCCCTGCAGCAGTGCTCTGCAGGGTGATGGGAAGTCACTCTCCCCTGTGCCACACACATGGGAGCAGCAGAGGTGGTGGGCTCCTGTGCCTAGAAAAGGGATGAATGGCAAGGAAAACTGTCCTGTGGATCCAACAGTACAAGACCCCCTCACCAGCCTCGGCACGGGCTGTGCCTCCCCCACACCGCAGCCTGCAGGTGCCAGGAAATTGTGTGGAGCCTCAGCTCTCCAGCCTGGCAACAGATGAGTGGTTAAACAGGCACTTCTGTGGTGCATTTCTGCAACCCAGAACGGCTGAGCCATCTTCCCCTCATTTGCACACCAGGAGAGCTGCTGAGCTGGGCTCGCTGCTCCGCACCAGAGAGCAGCAGTGCCCACGGCACCCAGCTGCTAAAAATGGATGCCCTGTGTAGGGGTCAGCTCTCTACATGGGAGGTGGGAGGAGGTCAGGGCAGTGCCTTCGGTAAAAGATCTGGCCCAGACAACGCTCTGTCAGGAGTATGTGCAAAGGAAGGGACGGGCTCCATCAGCCTCCCATCCTCTTGGGGGATAATTGGCAGCTTCTTGTCCCAGTCAGTATGGAGGGAGAAGGGGAGATGCTGTCAGTTAGCATTAGCAAGAGCTGGCACAGCTCTCACAGCAGCTTGCAGAGCACCATCAACACATTCCTCAGGCTCAAGCCAGCAATTTAAGTTGCTTGCTTTTCTAGCGTAAGAGTCTGGCAGTAATTTAAATCAGTGTAAATCCTCAAAAAGCAGCATTCTTAGAATTTCTGTCCAATTTACAAGTCAAATCACATGGGTTAACACAGTCCATGATTCTACCTTAAGTGCTCCAGAAAATTCTGGTTTTTGCAGCAATGAAATTTCCCTTTTAATTACAATTTTCTTGACTAGAATTTGCAATATTTTTTTTAATCCTCTTTTTTGGATAAGGATCAGAAGAAGGTGGTTTGGAGGTTTTGCAAGAACAGCACAGGGAAAACTGCTGTGAATATTAAAACTATTTCAATGGACAATACTATAATTCTGGGGTTTAGTTAAACCTGCAGACTGTCAAAAATGAGATTAATTATAACGCATCCCAAGAACAGGCATTGTAAGGGCTCTGTGCTAGTCCACTATTCTGCCTATCTCCCCAGTGAGAGCATTCCTTAGGAAGTGAAGTGAAGTGAAACTCGGAGCAGTGAGCAGTGAGTGCAGAGCAACCTGAGCCCATGCCCTGGATCTCACAGGACCAGGAGAAAAGACAGTGTGGAGTCTGGTTTCCCACTCGCAGGGGGGACTGCTGGGGGGGAAGGAGGGGAGCAAGCAATACTAGAGCCACAAAGGTTGAGAAATGTTAATAATTCAGCATGCACTAACATGCACATTCCTTGCCTTGAGAGCAAAGAGCTTCAATCGATTGCCTGGCTCCTTTCAGCACAGGAGTGGCTGTTTCCACATATCTCAGGTTCCCTCTGAGGGTGAAGCTACCTCTTTGGAGAACCAGGGACTCCCTCCTTCCTGCTGCTGTCTGCAAAAGCTGTAGGCTCTAAGCTCAGGGCTCTCAGGCTGGTTAGTCCCTCTCATGTGCTGTGACACTGCTGGCATCCAGTGAGGCTCTGCTAGAAACACAACAGTGCCAGGAGGACTGCCCAGGCTTCCAAAGTCATGCAGCGCTGCTAGGGAAGGGGAAACCAAATTTCCAAATTTTCCTGCTGGCTGCCTTGGCCAAAGTACAGCTTAGCAGATGACAATGCCAACACCCCTCCCTCTGGTTTGCAGAGAACCAGGCACCTCTACTTGCCTGCTCCTGCTTAAGGGTTTCTTTTGAAGAATGCCTACCCGGCATCTAATTCTGGGCCTCATCTTTACCCTTCCTGGCACCCTGTGGCAGACTCACTGGGTGCTGCCCCATGGTGATGGAAAGCTGTGCTTGCGCTCTGCACACTTCTCTGCTCTTCTCTAAAGCAATTCCAGCTGCTCAGGTCCTGCACCATTGTCCTGCTATCCTCTCCTCTTTGCTTGTTCTCTACACGAGGGAACAACAGCCTGAAGTTCCTTCTGCTCTGAAGGAGAACCAGGAATGCCTGGTCTGCTGCTCCTCACTTGTCCCAGCACAGACAAGGCAAGGTCAGGGGGCTCTGCTCTAACCTCCCTGGGATGAGCAGCAGTGTGTGATGCAGGGGCACATCTCTGAGAGTGTGAGACTGTCCAGCTTCATTACTTGAGCCAGGCAAGCTGCAGGATCCCTGGTGCACAGGGTGTGCTCTTGCCCTCGCCAGGCTAGTAACCTGCCAAAACTCCTACCTTCCTCAGGAACCACCTCCTCCAAGTTAGGAAGGAGTGAATTTAGGAGTTATCCTCAAATATGATCATTGGTCTGCATGGTTTACTCATGTGTAGACACCTTTCATCTCTCCTCAGTGCTATTGCTTTACAGAAGGACTTCAAACAGAAAGGCAGTTGCTGAAGTCTCACAACCTATTGACAGAACCAACAGAAGGAGAGGAAAAATTGGAACCAGAAAAAATGCATTTACAGTCTAATCTTGTGCTCAAACAATGCTGTACTATTTATGCTCCCAATGTATCCTTGAGTGCTGACATTTTATAGACAATTTCCAAAACAGGGCCTTGCCATTTTTGGATTATATTTCAGCTATAACTTTTAGGTCTAATTATTTGTGCTGACAACCACATATAAAAGAGGATATATCATTACAGTGGTGCAGCACTGGAGACGCATCAGCATTCAGCATACTGACATACTAATAGCAAAGTAAGGGAGAGCAAGATTGTGGAGCTCCACAATTTGCATTCGCTCCCAGAAATTTCTCTGATGAAAATAACACAACATTAAGGAGGGGAATAAGAGAAAAGATCCACTGTATCAAGATAAAATAACTTGTTAATAAATAACCTTGTAGCAGTCACAGAGCAATAATTAAATGCATGGGTTAGCAGTACATAGTTTTAAGTAAAGCTGGAAAAATGTACGATGTAATTATCAGTGCCAAACAAATTATAAGCATGGCAAATCCCAATGGAATATTTAGAAACTAATTTCTGGCTTCACATTAAATATTTGTGTATGTAGGTATTTTTGGTGGAGTGGGAAGGAAGGGTTGACACAGCGACAAATTCTTCACCCCTGCTGGCTTATAGCCATTCTCAGCTGCCTCCCTTTAGCTAAACCATGTGGCTGAAACATTTAAGTGCCCTGTCAAAGGTTTAGTCTCCAGAGGTGTCTCAGCCACCACAGCAGTGTTCCAAATTCACTGAAATCTGGGAGGCTTTGGGCCTTGGCTTTGATTTCTTCTCTTTTCTTCCTTGTTCTCATTTTTCATCATTGTCTTGGGATGAGGTAATTTTATCCTCCACAAAATCTATTTTTAGAAGGTAAACAACAAAGGTCCCGTTCCTCAGTACAATCTAAATGAGAGCATGTTACAGGGAGAGAAATGGGATTGAACTCAGTGTACTGGAACAACCGCTATGACAATTTGTTAAAACTTGTTCCAGTGATGATCATAAGAATTCATCCAGCTGCCTGACAGTTTGTGCAAGACAAGCCAGGGTCTCTTCCCCATGCCACCTGGGGAGCAGTGTGAGCATCCCTCACCTCCAGCACGTGTGGAAGGACAGACCCCCATAGAACCTGTTCAGTGAAGGAATCATCTCTGGACACCAAATCCAGACTTCTGCCAGAAATACCAGCTTTCCTCAGCATGAAATCATGAGCGCCTCGAGCTGGGTCTGGAGCTAGATTTAATTTAAAGGGTGGAGTTGCCTTTCACTACTGTCCTTTATTCTCCTCTGGCACTCTGAGAGCAGCAGGACAGAGCAGAGCAAAGCACCAGTCAGGTTTCACTGAATGGCTACGAGCTCCTGTGCATGTCACCATGGACCTCCCTAAGCCACCTTTGGTATGGCTGGGGCCACTGCCAGAGCTCCCTGCTCTCCTGCCAGCAGGAGGAAGACCCAGCCCCAGAGAAGGAAGGAGAGGCAGACCTGCAGGTGCAAAGGGTTCTTGTCCCAGCATAGACAGAGCATGGAAAATGGGCCACCACAGCGCAGGGACTGCTCAGGACAAGGGAAATTGCCTCAGCACAAGGGATCTTGATCTCTGCCAGCTGCCCCTGCTGCCTTGTGGCAAGGGAGGGCAGCATGCTGGGTTCTCCTCCAGCTGAGATCAAAAAGTAAGCTTTTTGCCTCTAGAGAAAGTTAAAACTTTTAAAGCTTCAGGAGGAATTAAGGAACCCACACTCCCTAGCAGCTCATGAGGGGACTGACCGTTCTGATCTCTGCTTCCAAAGACTGTTCTTGATCTCCAGCCAGAAAGCAGTAGCACTTTAGAGGTATTACACTTGCACCTAGCACGAATAAAGGGTTAGAGAAGGACCCCACACAGAGCAGCATGCACTTCTTCCTACCCTGCCTTTGACAAAACTGCCCTGGCTGGTATTTGCATGCAAAATATATTCTGTGCACTTTAAATCTCAAGCAACAAAGGCATGCAAGCAAAGTATCAATGCCATCACCAGAATCACAGCAAACAGTAAGCAGATTTCACCAGGCACACTGTGGCTGTGCCTGGAAAGGAGCCAGTCTGCAGGGCCCCCTCCCATTTTGGGGATGGCTCTCCTCTCCCTACTGGCAAAGTCCCATCTGACGTGGCGTACTGTAGATGGATAAGAAGTGAAAAGGACCAACCTTCTCGCTGATCTGAGAGATGAAAGTTTGTTTTGTTTGATGGCAGAGTGCGATGAAGATGAGGAGGGAATAAAAAAAGACAAGGAAAAACACAGAGAGTAAAAACAGGCCAAGCTTCATCTGTCCGCACACCACTGAAACGACAAGACAAGACTACAGAGGTCAGCCATGACTTCCCACCACGCACACACCACTCCATGGCAGGGACAAGAGAGGCCACACTCACACTGCTCTGGCCCAGAGCAGGGCCAGCCCCTCTGCCTCCCTGACCCACTCACCGCTCCTGGAGGCAGGGAAGAGGGGACTGCACATCCCACACATCCCCACATGGAGGGTGCTTCAGGGACGGCCCCACTCTGGGCCAGATGCTGGACACACAGACATGTTCACATGTGCAGAACACTCACATAGAGCAAAGGACTCCAGCCATCACACATGTGCTCCCATACACCCACTCCAGCTACAGAGATGATGGCAAAGGCACTTTAAACCCATTGACCACACACTGGGAAGACCATATATGTAAATTTGAATTTTATAAAGTGTGAAAGAAATGCTCCAAGTGGTGAATCGAAAAATCTTCTACCATGAAGAGCTGTTCCCCCTCTCCAAACAAAGAGCTAAATGCAGCAGAGAGGTATTAGGCAAGTGACAGACATGCGCAGTCTCAGCTGGGCTCAGTTTTGAGAGCCTTATTGGTACATTGTGCTGCGAGTGAGAGATGGACAAGAAATCAGAAGGACAAAAACACCCAGAGAATTGAGCAGGTCCCAGTTTTTGTTCCTGCGGGAGAGACAGCAGAAGGTTAGTTGCATTTTCCTTATAGACAAAGGAGATCTTATTTCTCTAGCAGGAGTGACCTCACTGCAGCTACAGATCTGTGGCATACCAGCTGTAATCGAACCCTCGCTGAGAGAATACACAAATGGATTTGATAGTTAAAGACTGCTTATGAGTCACATTTTCGATGGGGGAAGGAGAAGGTGGGGGAAGGAATTTGCTTTCCAGCAGAAACACTGCAAATTGGAGAACAGCATGTGGCATTATACAGTGCAACAGTACAGTAAGCCATTTCCAGCAATCAGAGGACAGGATTTTAACCAACACTGACACAGTACAGGCAAGGCAACAAGCTACCAATAACAGCCACTACAGTGGCCTATGGAGTGTAATGGAGCTTGCTGGAGAACAGCAAAACACTTATTTACATTTTTTCAACTGAACTGATACCAGGGAACTTAAACCAGCCAACTCAGAGATTAACTGGCCCATAAGTCAGGGCCACATCCAGCAAGGAGCCCCACCAAGATTATCTTTAAAACAAACAGTGCTAAGCTTAAAGTCCAGGTTTCCTCTGTCCTACTTTAGAAAGGGGATCTACCTTTTGGTCTACAAGACCTTAGCATAAGGCTCATTTGATCCTGTGAGACCCTGTGATGGGAGGGAACCTCTTTACTGCTGCTCCCAAGGCAGCACTTTATTTCCTAATCTAATGGAGCATATCACATCTGCATGGCTTCAGCAGGCAATGAGGGGCTCCTGCCTTCTGCTCAGCTCTTCCCAACAGGGAGGATTTGTTTCCTGCCCTTGCTCAGGAAGGACAGTGTTTCTGGCAAACCAGGTGTACCTGTGGCAGGCTGTGTTTCTGGAAAGCAGCACTAACATTGCAATAGGGCAACACAAACTTCAAGTGCTGCCAGCGTGGACCAATCTACTGCACCCACTGGGACTGTGAGACCAAAGGGCAAGAGGCTGGTGAAGGGTGTGAGACTGAGGGATGATGCTGGAACAGCTACAGGAATACCTGTCCTTGCTGCTGAAGGCTCTAGAGCCAACCCCTGTCCTGATCCCAGCCATACCAAAGGAACTCACTGTGGTACCACTTGGCCTGCCTGGGGGCAAGGTGAGGGGTGCTGCTTCAGCTGGGGGACAGAAAGCAGCTTTGTTTTGGGGAATCTGGCAGAGAGATCACACTGCATCAGTGGGCATGGACAGGAGCAGGCTCCAGCAGTGGCTTTCCACAGGTGTTGACACTTCAGATTAGAGCTGGAAAGGTGAGGAGACACATATGAAACACACTAATTCAAACAGATTACTTTCTGGTTTGTCAAACATGAACAAGTTTAGGACCTACTATTTGTCATTAATTGCTGGATTATCTCTTAATCTCATTTTATATTAGTGTCTTATAAGCAATAAAAACCAGTAGCAAGCTATTTTGGAACAGCTGTAAAGCAAGAGGGAACACCTGGGCAGAAAGTTCTCTCTGCTCTTCCCTTAGTTAAGGCTTAAACAGCTGGTGCTTTATCTGAGATAAACCTGATAAATGGTAAATTGAAAGTTTCATCTCCTTACAGGTTCCATTCACATGGTCCCTTATCTCCAGTTCTCTATCCATGTCACTCCTAAGGTAAGAAGCATGTTTTATCAACAGTTTTTCTGCTTTTTTACAGAACAAATGACTGAGCAGTGATGGTAAATAACATCTGCCTCCCCACCATGCAGGGACAGAGGCAGAGATGATTTAAGCCTGGGGTTACCCACAGTATCCCCTGTGCAGAACACCACAGCTCACTAAGCATGCTACTGTGTTCTCACGAACCTGAGCTGCCTGGCAGCTAAGCTGAACACACCAGTCCAAGTGCAAGTTGAGCCACAGCAGAAAAGCCATCAGAGGATAGCAAACTCTAGAAGGTAAAAATGGGGCTCCACTTGAAATCCCAGCTGAAACAGCAAAGAAGCAAAGAGCAAGGCTGTATCAGACATATGTCTGCCAGTCCTGACTGTCAGATGGCTCTCAAGCTCTACAGGCAAAAATCCCTATGCCGACTGAATTTGGCTTTTACTCTGCCACTGATGTGCTTGTCTGTGCAGAAGCAGCAATACTCTAACCACAGCAGCTTGTTGCAGAAAGAATGAATTTGGATTTATAGGGGGCTCTGCTTCTGAATAGTCATGGTCATTAGCTACCTGAAACAAGGCAGAGGGCTGTGGCCAGGATATGAATGCACAGGTCTAAGAGTTTAGATCACTAGCTCAAACAAAGGGACACATTACCAAAGCTTTTCAAAGTCGGAAGCTAATACTTCCCTGAAAGGATCAAGAAAGTTCATTATCCCAACTGGTATTGCAATTCCACTGGGAACAGCATCTGTCCTGTGTGAAAACCCTCTGGTGCTATGCAAGGCATTAATATAAAGGCCAACCCAGACACTTTGGAATCCAAAAGACAAAGAGGTTAACAAAAACCCAGAGGGGGATGAACCTGTTCCTGCTTATCTCCAAAAGCACATCTTGTGTCTCAAGGATTCCACATGAATCACATTTTATCCTTTACAGCTTTTAGTGGTATAGAGGAACAAAAGGACAGATTGTCTTTTTTATGCCAGATTACATGAGAATAAGACAACCTTCCATTATATCCGATGAACAATGTTCTCATGCCACAGTGATGAGTATATTCCATCCTAGAGAGACAGACAGGATGCTCAGGGTGCCCAACCATCCTTTCCCATTCATAGTGCACACACATGAATGCATGAATTCAATTATGAGCAGAAAATCTCAGAGCACCAGGGACGTATTTCTTAGTCCTTTGTGCAAGTGGATATGGAAGGGGAGGAAATGGACATTTAGTTGGCACAGATATGCAGGCCTAATTGTTCCACAGATGTCTGTGCAGGTCTTGTGGGGAGGAGGGGGAAAGAGGCTTTCAAGTACATTTCTGTGTTGCATTATCATACACTGAGCCACCAGTCACTCTCCTTCTATTTTCCATAAAGGTCATTTCACAAATAGTAAGACTTGAGCCTTGCAATGCACTTTGAACCATCAAAGGACTTTGCAAGGAATAAAATTGTTAAGCTTATTTAGTTGAGTTCTATAAAGCACATTGGAATCTTTAGATGGAATGTGCTAGTTAAAGAACAAAGAACTATTATTTATTAAACCATGATCACTACAAGTATTACAGCATAGCAGAATGCTCATAGAAACACGCTGACAGTGAACACACTTCCTTGCCAGGAGAAAATATGACAAAAATATTCATAGTAATATTTGGGGAGGAGAAAACTTGGCAGAAGCCTTCATGTGCTTTTCTGGCTCTGAAGCTGGGCAGCTCCAGTGTGAGGATACACAGTGACAGCAGCAGGAGCCACAGTGCCCGTGTCACCTGGCCTAAGCCTGCTCACAACCTGCCAAGGTGCACCTGCCCACAGCACAGCTGCTCCCACCTGGCTCACAGCTTCAGCGTGGAGAAGCACCCAGGGGCAGAGGAAATGAAATTAACTGAAATTCCATGAAAAGGAGTGCACTTCCTTCAGCAGTTTCTGCTGCGTTATCCCGAGGTCAGGACTGTGCAGAGAGCACACAGGGACGTCGTGGCCCTTCAGGCCCGCGGCCTCCTCAGGCCCGCAGCAGCTGCTGAGGGCTGAGCTCTGCGGCCTCTACCACAGCCTGCCTTTGCTTCTTCTCATGGTCCAGGGCAGACTTCTGTCCAGAGCAGTGGTCAGGGTCAACCAGTCTGATTCAACTGCTGCTTCGTGTTTCCTGTCATCCAGGCATCTCCCTCACAAGTCTCTCCAGTCTCTGCTTGCCTGTGATCACTGCCAGGCCCTCAAGCACTGGCAGTGCCCCTCTCTGGTCAAGTATTGTCACCCTCATCAACCCTGAGGAGAGGCAGGTTTAATGGAGCACATTGCCAGAAGTGTGCATACAACTGGGCTGTAAACAAATGTATTCCCTGGTTATTTAGCTGTTTTTCAGACATCTCCAGTTTTGGTTGCTGACTGTTCAACCACTGTCCTCAGCTTTTACTCTTCTCCTGGCAATAGCCTTGAGCTTTGACTGCTGTTGCTATTTTAGCTGCTTTAATATTACATAAGCAGAAAATGTTCTTTTTAAAGGCGTCAAGTCCTCTTGCTCCAGGCCCGTGTCAGTCATTCAGAATTATTATTATTTACACAAGGTCCCTGCTGCAGTAAGTATCACATAGCCACAAGTAGCCATTTCAGTGAGTTCCCTCTGTGTCTGAGCCTAAGCTATTGCCAAATTCTCAAGGGTAAAACCCTGCAGAGGCCAGAGAATTGCTGCTAGGGACAGAGCAGCAATCCAAATTTCATTTTAGGTGATGGCTCCTTGGTGAAATTTGGCAAATAAAATTTCAGACTCCAAGTAGGGTTCCCTGCTGCCAAATGAAATACTAGCCTGGCCTTTCAAAAAGCGGATCAAGAAAGCACAGATTTTTGCAGTAATACCATTTCTATTTACTGCACTCTGATTTACTAGTTTGCAATTTGGGGACAAAGCAGATAATTCAGTTTTAAATGATCTTTTTTCTTAAAGTGGCAGTGCAGCTCCTTCTCTACAGTATGTATAGCATTTTGGGTTAGAGAACTCACTGCACTTGCCCCACTGGGCTTTGCCTTGAAGGCCTGAAAAGCAGCACTTAAGAAGAGAAAACTGGGCAGCAGATTTCTTATTTGATGTCAAGTATGCAGCCAGGGTGCCTGTAAATACTAGTCTAATAGCACTGGTATTGCTCACTGCTGTAAGCAGCACTGGGGAACACTTCTAGTGAACTCCACAGTTCATACATACATACAGTCTTCCTACTCATCTGCTTCATGTGTAGAGAAAGGAAAGGGTAGAAAACCCCTTCATATAGGGAAAGAGGAAAATAATAACAGTGCATCTATTGTGGGGTGCACCACACAGGCCACCACCTTCACAGGCATTTCACAGTATAAGACTTGTGGCTGAAAATGTTTCTCTTGGTGCAGATGCCCCTGAAGCTGTAGGCAAATGAAAAGTGAAATGTGTTCCTAAAAACCCAGTATAGGTGAATAGTATAGGTGAACCAGTGCAATTACACCACACTCCCAGTGAGCAAGGCAAAATGACACCACCTTTATTTTGTTTCCATATAAGGTCCGATCTGCCTTCTACTCTTAAATTAATTTCTTCAATGTCTTGAGTCAACGTCTTGGATCTTTTGCTGCTAAATTAGACAGCAAGCTCTCTGGATTAGAGGAATCACATCTTCCGTGTTTCTATTCCCTTCCCTTCTCCCTGCAGCACCATCAAGTCCCAAATCTAATCATTGTTACAATATACTGTGGTGGATGTAACCACAAAGGGATGAGTGTTTCTTCATGGTGGTAAGGATAACACCAAGACCAGCACTGGCAAATGTGCTTGTGGTGAAAGGCAGGATAGGAACATGCCAGTGCGTTCTCTCTAAAGTCCCTGCTATGTCCAGATAGCCACCTTGCCCTAGCATGCTCCCTGCTCTTGCTTTCACCCTGTTCCTGCACCTCTGATGGTCTGGATGTTTTGTGCCACCCTCCAGCAGTGGGAGGCAATCAGCTCCCAGCGGTGATCCCAGCTCCATCCCAGCTCAGCAGCCAGACAGACCCATCAGTTCAGAAGCAGAAGGCTTATGAGGGTTGCTTTCCAGCACACTTAGTAAGATGAAAACAATAGCTCGAAGGAAAATGCATGCACTTTCCTTTACAAATCCCTGGTGTGCAAATGTTTTAACTTTTAATGAAGTCCATCTGTGCAGAAGTGCTGGCTCTAAAGGATTTACAGAGACAAGACACTGGTGTAGCCTGCTCCTTCCTCCTGTTTTTCCATTGATATAGAAAGCCCTGAGCAGTGCCCAGATACTCCTTCACAGCACCCAGTCTCTTCCTTTGTTAGCATGAAAAGTATAAAGATGCTAATGAGCCTGTGCTCTCTAACACTGCCCACTCACAAAGGATTACCTGGGAGGCTAGGAAAGGGGAGAGAATATGCTCAAAAACATAAATCCCAAGAGTCAAGAGACAAACAAACATTTGAACTATTAGAAAAGCAATAGGCTGTAAATGAGAGCAGCCAAAAGCAGTCCCAAGAACCGTACAGACTGGAAATTAGTGCTGCTGCTCAGCACTCAGCCATGCTTCCCGAGGAAGTGGACGACTGCTTGGGTATTCACTACAATGAGGTCCCTCATTATAAAACCACTAAGCAATGGCGGTGCAGCCCACAAACTTAATTTCCACTGCAATTTAGCATTAATTAATGTCCCCTCTAGTAAACATGCAGGCACTTTCTAAAGATCTTATTGCAAGTCACTGATGTGTCTAATGACAATACTGTAGGACTATCACAAAAGGAAAAAATCAGGGATTTCTATCCTGTACCCCAGACCTGAGAAAGTAAGGTATTTCTATTTTTTCCTTGCATTAAAGAAATAAAATACTGTTCTCGGTTTGAGAAACTTTTTGAAGTCTTTAACTGATGTAGTATCAATAAGACCTTTTTTTTTTTTTTGGTAGAGCATTTGCTATCAGAAACTGTAAGCAAAAAATACCATCTAGGACCTAGTATGCACAGGAAATACCATCTGATAACATCATCATAATTTACGAAGTGTCATGTCTTAAATATACAGAAGGACTTTATCAGGATCACATAAGTTGGAGATACACATTGTAAAGATGATGTGCAAGAAAAAGGCTTGTTCCAAACATTTATGTGTAAAAAAGTGACAGTTAACAGCAAAACATATGTCAAAGAACATGCTTTTGTCGGTGAACATGAGGATCCTCTCACATTGGGCAGACCACTCAGAGTCCATGCTTAGCCCCAACAGGACAGATGAACCTTGCTGAGCACAAGTTGAGTGTAAAATCCAGCACACTCCTCAGTCCTCTGGGATTCATTTGCTAAACAAAGAACGTTCATTAGTAATAAACAGTAAAGTTGTTAAGAAGAGGCTTTTCTACCTCTTGAGGATTTTGTGCCTTTTTCAGCCACATGTCTATAGAAAATAGAACATCAACAGTCTGAGCATGTCACAGGAGGCAAAAGGATCCCAAATACTGCAGCAATACAGCTGAACAAATATCCACACAAACCTATGCAAGAACAGCCAACCTGGTAACTAGAATCCTTTCTCTCAGAGAGCAAAGGGTCAATCTGGGATGAATTTTAGTACAGCTTGCCTGAAAAATGAAATTGCAAGAATACAGGGAATTTAAAATCATTCATAAATACATTGTGAGAGTGAAATGAGTGATTCCACTGCATAGATATAGCTTCATCTTCTAAATATGCTTAATTGGATACTTCAGTCTTCCAAAGACTCTTATAATCCAAATCAGGCTGCAAAATAAAAAAGCAGGCCCCCATAATAAGCAACAAAAACAATGCCAGAAACCACCCCTACAAGCAAACACACAGCATGAGAAGACTTTATCATTCTCATGTCCTCTTTCCATACTAACCAATGCATATACAGCCTTAAGATTGTATTTTCTTTCTTTAAATCAGAGGAAGGAAGAAATGAATATGAGATTTTATTATTAGTCTGTTGATTTACTATTTGGAAATAAAATCTGGTTCTAACTTCCTAATAAGCACCAGCACAAGAATGTTCTTTCTTTTCTTGGGAAAACGCACAACTACATTTCCCAGGGGTTCCTGACCAATGACTCTGGTTCTACAGAGTTTCATATGAAGCAGCATGTTATTTTTTCTTGCTGAAATTAATAGAAAGTGTACAGGGAATTTAGCACTTGCTTCTATCCAAGCTAATACAAACACCTTCAATGTAGCCCACAAAACTGCCAGGAGACTATCCCAGTATAAAACCTAGTTATTTTGGTATGTTGAAAACAGTTTTAAATTGGCAACATAGCACAACCATTAGAAAAATTGCTTTACATGAATTGTGGCTAATTTCCAGCAGGTTCCCAGTGTGAGCCATTAATACCCAGAGGCTCAATCACTGATGCACAGAAGATGGATTAGGACAACTCCAAAAAGCTGTTCAGTTTTCAAAGGTACATATTCCAAAGCAGAGGCCTAAATACTGGCTCAGTATGACTGAGCACCTCTGGCTGATCAGAGTATGACCAGTTTTACATTACCCCACCAAAGGTTAATTTATACCGAAACGATTAAGCATGCCTTGATCCCAATCATGATAACTATGACACACAAGTTAAGGAGCTCAAGAAAGAAAGGAATTCCCATTCTGCTCATGTTTCGGTATTTTACATAACACCATATAAACAGCAAAACCAGATTTGCTTTGTGAGTCAAACACAACGTGGATCAAAGGTATCACTGAACTTGCTGGTTTTTGAACAAAAGGCCCCATCACGCAATACACAGTGTAATCAGGGCATGAAGAGAGGGAACGTTCTCCTTCCACTGAAAATCATGGAGATTTTGGGAAGGAGGAGAGTGACCTCCTTGGGTGGAAGCTGCTCTTACCTCGAACATAAAGGTTGGCTGGGGCAGAGTAGCGGGTTCCTGCGCTGTTGGTTGCAACACATTCATATTTGCCTTGGTCTGACTCCTCACTGTTCTCTATTTGCAGAGCTCCTGTACACAAACAAGATGAAACAGACAATTCAGGTTATGGCAAATCTGGTAACCAAACCAACAGCCTCTGAAAAGGAAGGCCGTGCCCCACACTTTTAAGGTATCTTCCTGGGTAAGTATTTTGTGATGTTCCCTGGACCCACAAGGTACCAGCATGCAGTCACAAAGGTACCCAGTCTGCTGTTAGAAATTTGTGAAATTGATTGTTATTTTTCTAATGTTCAGGGAACAAATTACTGATTTATTTCTAACCATCCCAACCACTTCTGGTTTTTTGCTTCAATAAAGGAGGAAAACATACACATACACACATATTAATTACAGCTTCGTATGGGACTCCTGCCTAATAAAAAGGACCTTTAATAAGTCTTTAATCAAAACAGGCAAGCACAAAGCACACTTAACTGTAGCTGTTTCTTATCTGATCCACACAAAGCCTAGCAAACACTCAACAAATTACAGCCTTCCCGCAGAAATTGGCAGACTCCCATCCCTCCCACCTCACCAGTCTTCCTTGGTGATGTCTCAAAAAGACAATTCTTTTTGAGAAAACACTTTGTCTTTCGTCAGCTTTTTCCATGTTAGTGCTCTCTGTATTTTTTCAGATTTCATCATATTCAATATTAAAACATTAGAAAGTTAGTCTGAGACATGAAAGATACACATCAATGCAATACACCCGAATTGCTGCATGGTGCTCCTGTGAAGGCCACTCTCCCTTTGTCCCAGCAGTGCCTGCTCCCCTAGTTTTGGGTCAGAAATAGCTACTTATCCCAGGCTGCACATTCCTTGGGACATGATTTGATCCCATCCCAAAAGTGCCAAATGCATGGGGGGCACAAATAAATAATGACAGTAACTGGTCAGGGCACACAGAGTGGCAATTTCCATGGGGAACCTGTATAGTACAAGTGATGTGGAAGTGAGCAATGGTCTAAGCTGGTTTTCTCCCATCTACTCAGCACATTCTCCGGGTGTCCAGCAGCGCTCAGCCCGGCAGCCTGCCCTTTCATCCAAATTCCTGCCCAGCACAGATGACCGCACAACTGGTCACACCTAAACTCCCTTAACTGAGCTCCATATGCAGACTAAAAGATGGAGATGCAGAGAAAGAAAGAAGCTGGATGGATGTGACAGCAACCTGGCACTCACTGCAGGAGTCTATGGCCTTTGGCCAGACACTGAAGTGGCTGCTGCTCAGCCGGCTTTCCCCAGGCATTGTGGGAATAATTTTTTAAGTGCCTCCAAGTGCTCAGATTCTGCTGGTTAGTATTGCCTGCAAGAAGGGAACTCTGCTCACAAACCATATACCCAACTAAAAAACTTTAACCCCTTTGCTTGTAATGATCTGAATTCATTTCTGCCCACCATGGTTCAAAATGACCACTGAGAGCCGCACTGAGAATAGCTGGTGAAATTGCCTTCTCCCTTCTTGCTGGTTCAAGCTGCAGAGGTCAAACACAGTTTTTCATATCATCAGAACAGAAGAAAAACTAATGTGAATCAACCACTGCCACCTACATTATTTAGAAGGATAAATTGAGACTGTAGCATAAGCCTATATGTCATGGGGAAAAATGAACTTCCCTGGGTTCTGCCATATAATAAAAATGATGTACAGAGCCCTCCCTATTGTTGCATTAGTGCTGGAAATGAGGCTTCAGCTAGACAGAGAAAGCTCGTTTGCAAAAAGTCTTTCCACCTACTAACAAAAGGACCTGCCAGCTTGCCTGGCCACAGCACTCTCTGGACACCCGCAGGCTGAAGCCTACAAAGCTCTGCTGCTTAATTCAGGGAAAACAGTGAATTTCTACACCCTGTCTGGGAAAAACATCTTCAAGCAGACAGCAGGATGATAGGCAGTGGAGCAGGACGAAGTTTCCCAGCATTGACAAGATACAGAGAATCAGAGGATCTAGAAATGGAAAAGACCTATTAGGTAACCTCATGCATCCCTGGGGGCCAGGGCAGGATTGCTCCCTATTGTAAATGTACTTGTCTTGTGTCCAATCCCATTTTAAATGTGCCAAGTGATAGGTCTTTCACCACTTCCTCAAGGAATTGATGCCACTGCCTGGTTATGCTCTCTGTCAAGAAGATTTTCTCGGAACTCACCATGTATTACCCCCCTTTTTAATTTCTGCTCATCATTCCTTGGGCATGCATGTGCTGCAGAGCTCATTCCAAGTGCTTCCATCAAGCTTGCCTGGGAAAAGTTGTCTGTTGCAAAATATACCCAAGTTTAACAAAAACCCAACTGGCTGGACTAGAAGCAGAGCCAGCTTCAAGTGATAGTAGTCTCTGCCTAGAAGAAAAGTAAGATCCCTAGATAATTCTGCCATAAACGCAGACCTTTTAATATGACCCTTTTAGCCATTTAATACACATCACTGGTATTTTTCTACCCTTTTATACTCATGATCACCATGCCTCTTAAATGTCAATCAAACTATTTTTCATCTTTAGCGACCTCAATAGCAGAAAGAAAAAAGAGAATGAAGAAAATGAGGGGAGTTTCAAAAGAAATGCTGTTAATGCCGACCAATATGGACCAATTTCTAGAATTATACTATAAACATGCAACATGTCAGCAACTGCCTACAAACTGCTCAGGGACACTGGGCAAGGGACTCTGGGTTTGTCTGGGTTGGTACAGCTATTCAAACTACGATGTGTCAGGAGGAAGACAAGAACCCAGAGCAGAAGGAAGTTAACACAAACCTCATATGAAACAGAAAAAAATTAAGGTACGGCAATAAATCATTGTTAGACAAACACATAGATCCTGCAGCATAACTGACAGCCAGCAGAAACTAGAAGGATCATGGTGAACTGATTGCAGTCAGTGGGGCTGTAAGGGTTTTCTTGAAGGACAGCCTACAACTAAGTGATGGATCCAGTCAAGTGTAGGGTGTCTCGAAGTACAAAGATTTATCAATAAAGTTAAGAAGCTCAGACATTTCTGGAATCAGAAAGCTGGAGACAGACATGCATGTGAGACTTGGGAAAAAACTTCCTATAAAATGCTCTCAGCCCTAGCTCAGTGATCTCAGAGAAAGAAAGACATCCTCCCTTGGAGGGCTCGTGTCTAGGCTGGACAGGACACATGAAGTACAGGAACGTTAAGAGCTGAGTTCTGAGTAGCATCTTTCCCTGAAATTCATGGAAGCTGCATCCAAAGATGCTCAAAAGTGCAGTGAATTCTCTGCCTTGACAAGTGCAAAGGATCTGATTTCTATTCCTAGCCCTGTCAACATCTCATAATCTTCTGCGCCTCTGCAAACCAGGGCTAGGAAGGCTGTTTTACTTTTATTCATTACTTTGGGATTTATGTTGCATAAGTTGCTGAGTGAGGTCTTGCTCACACAGGATGTTACTGCAGACTTCTCACATGAACTCATGCAGTGCTCCTGTGCCAGGTGCCTTGTTCCTATTTGTGTGGCCGAGTCCTGACGTGCAGTCAGACAGCAGGGCTTCCGTGGATGCATGAGGACCATCTACCACCAGGACTACATGGATACAAGTACACAGAGGAGCAGTGAACAG
The DNA here is from genome assembly GCA_024734555.1 of Trochalopteron elliotii. Taxonomy (NCBI): domain Eukaryota; kingdom Metazoa; phylum Chordata; class Aves; order Passeriformes; family Leiothrichidae; genus Trochalopteron; species Trochalopteron elliotii. The sequence continues at coordinate 897,796 of JANPWX010000010.1, forward strand.
CTTTTTTGGGAGCTTGGGAGGCTCTGCAGCAGCACGTGCACATCAGAGTGAGACCTGTCCCTGCTGAGCACCACTCAACTCTCGCTGCTCCTCTGCAGCAGGGCTCCAGAGGAAGAGAGGAACAATTCCTCATCACACTGCCATGTACCACCAGTCTTGCTTATGCCTCAGACTGCTCCTGATAACACATCTCAGCTTATCAGAGAGCTGACAACTCCTGAGAAAAACCCCCTGGCTGCTCTCCAGTGCCAGGGAGAATGGTTACAAGGCAGAGTTTTCTAGGGCTGAGGGCAAGAGTCAGCCCTGCTGACTGACAAGCACTTCTTACTATGTATTCCTTATTCTTCTTTACTGTGTGCTGGTATCTCCTTGCCAGCCTCTCCCTTTCCTCTTCTAGCTTTTCTTTTGCTCTTTAACTTAGGCACAGACAACAGCCCCGTTAGCAGCTTTCCAAGATACTTATCTATTCAAATATAGTTGTGCTCAGGCAGAATCATTAGTTGCAGTGACAGTGGTTAAAAGAAGCATTTAAAACTGCCCTGCACAGAGAAAGCATGGGGAAGGCAGATCCTGATAAAGGATGCTTTTTGGCAGTGCTGGGTACTGTTGTGCCATGGAGGGCTTGTCACTCTCTTCTCCAGGTGACAACCCAAATGTAAAAGGCTCTGAGCTGCCATACAAATTGATCTCTCTGATCCTGCTCTGTAGCTTCTTGGGAGCTTGTGCTCTCTTCTCCCAGAGAGCACCGCATGGAGAAAAACACCACAGCTCCTGGGGCAATGCTTTTCTGTATCAATTCAGGACAGAGCTCCATCCCCAGCAGTGGGAACAGCTCTTTCTCTCTATCAGGCATTCACAGTCTCAGTCCTCTGGGCTCACAACTGGGGGACTGACATTTTGCCCTGGTTATAAATTCAGACATGGAGTTAAGCAGTCCTGTAAGTACCCAAGAGTCAGAGAAACCAGGCTGCAGACACAGCACTCATCTAAGGAAAGGGCTTGCAATGCAGATGTAATGAACCCAGCTACCTGACCAGGGCCCTTCCTCTCAGCAAAGAGGTAAATTTAGCCCACCTGCACACTAGAGCACATGGCTATCCTAAAACCATCCTTTTTCCTTCCCCCTGCTTTCCATCAGCTTCCTTCACATAAATACTACCTGACTTCTCCTCCTGTGGTATTCTTAACACCCTCTTAAGCCAGTTCCCTCTTCAACAATTGGTCAGGTCCCAATTCCTTTTCTTAAAAATTTCCTCCTAGGGAAGGAGAATTTCTCTAATAAAATCCAGAAAGCTGTGCAGCGGGGTCAGAGACAATCCTAGACCAAATAAGGACTCATAACTGTGAATATGGTGGACAAAGAAACAATGTAAAGCCCTGACAATGGAAGAGTTGGACTCTGACATCCTGGCTGCTGCCTGAGATAACAAACACTTGCTGTGGGAGCTGTGAAAAACACCAAACCATGTGAGAGTCACTAAAAATGAAAATAAGCATTTCCCATATTCACTATTTTTGGTAATTTATAACAGCAGCATCTCCCAGCTGTTATAGAGGATTGTACCTAGCCTCCACAAGCTATTGGCATTGCCAAATATGCAAAACAAGGTAACTACAAATGTATTTTCATTGATAGTGTTCATTATGGTTATTATGCCTGCGAGGATGGGGATTGGCATACAAGGGGCCTGTTCTGGATGGCAGCACTGCTGAGAAATCACTCTCTCGAGCACCAGAGGCAGCTGCTGATAGTACCTGACTGCTGCCAGGAGCTGGACTCAGGCAGAGAGGGAGGAAAGGAGACCCAACATTCTTGGCAGTGTGAGGCGTCCTCTTAGACAGGAGAGTTTCAGAATGCTCTGATCTCTCACTAGCAGGTACAGGGAATCTCAGGGGACTCTGCCTCAGAAGCAGAACTACAGCACTGTCAAAAGCACAGTAACACCTCTGTGTGCTTCTAAAGGGACACGAGTCAATCTGAATGTGACAGTAAGAAACAGGGCATTACAAGCATTTCCAGGCACTATCCCACCCAACCTCCCCCTGACACGTCTCCTGCAAGCAGATCTCATTTTAAAACTGTTTTTCTTTTGCTTTCTTTTGGTGACTGGAAAAGCTCAAGAAACAGGAAGAAAATCCTATAATACACAAAGTACAACCAAATGTACAAACACATTCTAAAAAAGAGACAGCAAAATTCTTTTAGCTTCCTCTAATCTCTTTGGATAGCTTTACGCTCCAGCTCGCAGGATAGCGTTGAAATAATGGAGCTGTATTTAAACCAGTTCACTTGGGACTGGAAAAGGTTTAGCTACAGCTACACAGAAGTCAGTGCAGGTGTTTACCTGGCTTCCCAGACAGCTTCTGACACCCAAGTGAGCTGATCTAAAGTTAATTCAGACAGACCTCTGCTACGCTGACGTCTGTAAGGAAGAAATACTCTTATGTATAGGAACCTCTGATATTTCCTGTGGTGACAGAAAAGTAACAAATAAATCTGACTGGAAAGGGATAATGCTGGAGATGATGATATTTCTTTACCTCCTCGTGTGTATCAAATCTAGTGCCTACTCAGTCCAGCACCCACTAGAAACACAACTGCATTCTGTTCTCTCTTACAGCCCAAACAGGAAAATGCAGCCAGGTTTCACAAAAGGTTGAGTGAGTTAAATTGCAGAGAAATGCTGGAAATGAACATCATATACTTTCAAAACACAAATGGGGCAGCACTTGCTTAAACATGGATTTGCTGATACTATCTGTGGGTCACCTTAAGAAGCCAGCTCTTGCCTAATCTGACAGGCATTTGCCAGCTCTCTGTCTTTCTGATGAACAAACAAGGATCTCAAGATTAAATTATTATCTGGGGCAGTCCCAGAGGGGTAAAGAGTGAAGCTACAAATGGAAATTGTGAATTATGGATGGGAGTTTCTCCCATTTCAGGGAAGCCAGAGATATCTCAGACAGAAAGGACCAAATATGTATGGTAAGGTCAAACATGTTTAATGTTTAGAGATAAAAATCTCTTCTCGTTTGGAGGGGTACATGGTAGAATATCTCAGGTCATCCTCTGTCTAACCAAATCCTGCTCCCTCCAGGTGGGTTTGCCGCTGCTCTGGCAGAAATGTCTTGGATACCAACCCAAGAACTCCAGACACACAACTCCTAGAGACACAGTCACAGCAGCAATGAAATCAAACCAAAACCACCCCTTCCCCCCGAACATTATTACCAAAAGGGTTCATTAAGAGTAATTAGTTCACCATTCCTTTCAGACCAAATTAATGGATTCCAAAGCATCAAACTTACCTTAATGAGGAACAAGAGTGCAGCTGGGTATAGAACATGGCAGAACAGTCACTTCTACATGGACACAACCTCACCATCATAAAAGCACTTTCATCTAATCTGTCGTTATCTTTAGAAATTCAATGACCTCCATTTTAAATAAAAGGCATCAGGCTGACAGAAATCCTCTAGGAGAAGCCAGAGAGCAGCACGTGGCTTCTGTTTGCTCTCACAGAAATGTCATCTTTGACATTCAAACAGGACACATATATTTTAAATAATGTCAAGAACACTCTTAAAATACCTCATCAGGACTCAAACGGGGGTGGGAAGGGGGTGGGGGGTGTGGGAAACGTATGTTTTATGAGATGGATGGTTCTTTTCACAGAGATGTGATCGGTTCCCAAGCAGGACGTATGGAGCATCCATGTGGTTCTGGTGCTGAGTCACTAATGTCATCAGCGAGGACGGGCGTGCAGCAAAGCGTGAGGGGAGGCCCTGGGATGGCTGCACACTCAGCGTGCCCGGCCGGGAGCTCAGAGCGGATGGCAAGTTAGCATTCCATCTGTCACTTCATTTTAGCATTTGCAGTAGAAATAGGCGATGAAGAAATAGTTTTAAGGAGTTTGTAACATCACAGCTGTCAATCTCCAGTGTTCCAAAGGGAGGAATGACAGATATGTAAGCCCATTCATATGAAAAGAAGGTTTGCAGTCTTTTTCCCTGACCCAGATCTGCTACAAAGGCAACTTAATGCAAATACGTATCAAACAGCAATTCACATTTACACTAAAATCACTTAGCAGGAGCTGAAAACATTAACCCCCAGCAACAGAACCAGTTCCCAGAGTAAGATTATTAACTTCCAGCAGTGATTCGGGGAAAAGGGGGAGGAAAAGGGAGAAGGGGGAAAACTGAACCAACGAGGCTGTGTTGATTTTTAGGTAGGTAGTAGTCATTCTGTCAAGAAATCCAGAGGTCAGTGAAGAGGGGTAACCAAAATCACAAGAGAATTCAGAAGGGCCTTAGCACATAATGCTGATTAACATGCTAAAGTTAATCTAAAGAGACAGCTTTGAGTGTTTAGGCTGGAAAAAACAACACTCCAATTGGAAAGTCATTACTGGTGCACACAGGCTGTGAAAACTACCCAGGGACTGTGCATCAGACTGGGCTGGGCTGTCAAACCAGGGGTGGGTTTAATTAATGAGGGCTTAAACAGCGAGATACGCTTCTGATTTATCTATTTAAAACAAACCTTAATGATGCAAAACAACATTGGAATGTCCAGAAAGGGGGGCCTGGGTCAGTGATTCTCCACTATGCCATCACATCAGAGGGTGAGTGCACTTACAAGAGAAATATGAGGAACACAAAGGTGCTCCTTATCCCAGAGTCACATTTGCTCAACCTTTCAAGAATTTTTCTCTTTCCATTTAGAGTTTCATGACCATCAGTGGCAGCACAGATGAATTTGACTATTCTCTTGTGAAAATGTTACCTCCGTACACTTACACCAAAGCAATCCATCTAAAACCCTGGAGACACAAGACCTCAGAAGGTCACAACTGTGTGGGAAGTTCAGAGACCTTCAGGAGCTGCAAGAAATGTCAACTCTCCTGTGGGAGCATTTCCCAAACTTTTGCAAACTTTCCGTTGAATAACCCCCTTTCAACAGTGCAAAATTGCAATGGATGAGCCTACAAGAAATCACGCTAAAACCCAACTGAAATAAACACACTAGTGGGAGAGTGCAGATGAGCGAGAGCACTGGCAGAGTTAGGGCTGAGAGTAAAAGCTGGAGATGAGAAACACCAGAGGAGAAGGGACAAGGCAGACAGGAGATGGAGTGACGTGACAACTGGAGGCACATTTCAGCATTCTTACCTCTGATCGGTGTACCACCTGGTGAGGTAATTTGAATGCAAATAAGATTAGAGAGAAGCATTAGTACAAAGAGGAAAGGAAGAAAATTATAACTAAAAAGCAGAAAGTTTTTTTAAAGCTAGAATTTGTATTAGCGCGACAGGAATAAACAAAAAGAAACTGATGTGCAATAAAAGTCAGAGTGACACTCTCAGGAGGTTAGTAAAGCTTATTGCTTTCAGGAGTGCAGTATCCAGCCCTGCATCTTGCCATTAAAACCCCCACCCTCATGAACAGGGGCCACACTAAGCTGCCGAGGTGGCACTGCTGGCTGGCCTCACCACTTGCATTCACCCACACCACTGTTCAAGCAGTTGAGATGGAGAACACTTTGGGGAGATGGTGCAGTGCCCCTTCATTCCTCACACAGAACAAGGAGGGTGTGTCCTGGGGCTGTGTGGCTGTGAGTGTGCTGGGCAGGAGGGGTGGCAAGCGCATGGCAGCGGGCACTCGGTGCAATTTGGCTTTGAGGTTAGAATGACCAGTGGGACAAAATCTGCTCGCTTAAAGACATTAAACTAAGAGGAAAGTGTAATAAATCAGTTTTGAGTCATTCTCCACATTCTCATAACCCTTGTATCAGGTTCCCTCTGGCAAAGAAATTGGTGTCACGCAGAATTAACTTTACATACAGAAATATTTCGAAATGAAGTGGTTTCTGGTAATGTAACAATGGCATGCTAGCCAGACCTCTGTTGCTCCTGTCTAATTTGGATGTTAGCACAAGAAAGGGATCCCTACCCTCTTTATAAGGCACTGTAGATAATTTTACATGCTGTAATGAAGAGTATCTTATAAGGAGGGCTTCTCGGGGAGTAAGCTTAAATTATCCTATTGCAACCATCTATAAAGGTTCATTTTATGAGGTCAATGTATTTAGCAAGCGGAGGCTCCACTGGTCAGCGTCTTGAGTTCAGTGTACAATCAATACTGAAGCATGATGGAGACGCTCCAGCTGGGCAAATTGGCAGGGAACCCTTCTAATCCTCACTTTTGTCCCCTTGGTCTTAATTTGCACATATGAAGGCTGTTAGTATAAGGGAGAGAGATTCATGCAAATTGAATCTGTAGGCAGTTCATGGTATGTGTTGGTTTTATGCAGATTTGTAGGATCTGAATACCAAGCACTTACCAAAGAAAACTGAGGAGTTTAAACAGACAGAAAAATAGGGTTAAACAGGACACAGTGTGTCAAATCATGTTCAGTGTATTGATTAATAAATACCAGTATGCATACAAGAGTGTCGTGTATCTCAGATTTACAGCTCATTCCATTATCCACAACAATGATCACCCAATGGGAAAGAAAGACAGAAAAGAATTTCTGTAAATACAAAGAAGGTATATTTTAAGCACATTTAACTTGCCTCTTAAAAAGTAATTACAATATTTATACTTTTTCTTTTCTAACTACCCTTCCTTTAGGCAGAGTCCCTTTTTTGAAGCAGGAGCGCAATTCGAACTACTCATTTTAGCATTTTCCTCTGCCAAGATGACATTATCCCATTTTAACTTTATGTCTTGTTACATTTTCTGATGTCTTCTATCCAGAGATACTGAAGCATCAGGAAGAATCTTGCAGTGACTGAAGCTGTGGGTAATCTGTCTCGGAATAATAATCTGCTGCTTACTTATGTATCTTAGTAACTACTGCTACCCTTAACAGAGCAGTTATACCCAGAGATACCTGCATGGAACAGCACAGCCATGGAAAACAGGGTTATTTCTCTTTGCCTCTTTGGAAAGTTTGCCAAGTGGTATTTTTGCCCTGTTTGGTCTAGGGCATTCCCGCTCTGGTGTATTGTGTGTCCCCCACCCCATTCCTTCCAATTTTCAGAGTTAAGAAAAGCATCACCACCATGTGTCACTTCCCACGGGAATGGTGCAACGACTTTGAGCACAAGCCTAAGGGGCCGAAAACATGACTTTCTTATCTCTCATCTGGCTGAAATAGGGTTTGTTGCTCTGTCCTAGAACTGAAAAGATTTGCAGGAAATCTTTTTATCTACTCCCTGCAGAGACTCAACCCTTTCTCTATCATGCAATTGTTTATACAGAGCACTAGAAGCAACAGAAAACTTGAAGCAGATTCCCTAAAACGTTAAATGTGGCCAGCTAATTTTTTCATGAGTTAAATCCCAATCCTCTTGGCTTCTGAACACAATCCAATCCTTGTGGGAGCAACACAGAGGCTTGCTGTATTTACTGCAGTGTTTGTTCCATGTACCTCCCACCTTTGTGAAGTTAAAACGTTCACTTTTCACTCAGAGGACACCATTACAGAATTTCGGTTGGACCCCAAATCTCCTCATCCAGAAGGAAAAAACATGAAGTTTCCCTTTATCCTTCACATCATATAATGATTCATCTCTGGCTGTTGTCCTCTGGAGAAGGGACCTCAAAGGGACAAATCACAGCACACAGGCCACAGAGTGCCAACTTAAGAGAGTCCATCAAGTGATGGAGGTGTCATCACTCAAATGGTTACTGACGCCAACTTGTGCCCTGTGATCACCAAGCTGCTTTATGCAAAGGGCACCCCAATATCAGACTTCAAACCCAACTCCTTGTGTTTGAAAGGTCTGAAACACTCATAAGGAAGGAGAGTTTATTTCCTCTTCATGATAACAGACACTGAGTAACATCCCATCCATTCACCTCAATCAGGAGCGAGTGCTGATCCTGATAGTCTTTGTGTACTGGAACCACCCAGTCAGACACCCAAAGCAAGGAAAAACACAGGATGATACACTAGAAAACCCTGAGGTTATTTGTGTCAGTATTTCCCAGTGTGGAGAAGTTCTTTTGGAGAAGGGACCTCACTCTGCTGACAAACTCACCACAGGCTTACGGACACACCACTTCCTTGTAGAAACCTAAACCACCAAAAAATCACTCCAAAGCAACATCAGCAGAAAAACCAAGGCTCGTGCTAGCTGCAACTGAGCACTAGAGCAGTGCAACACTGAATCCCAGAGAACTCTCAACAGTGCCTCTGGCCACTTCCCAGCATAGGTTATGGGGAAACTCTTTTCAAAAGTGAAAGATTATTTGCCACCATATGCCACAGGGAATCTGAAGGTATTCCACAACTGCTGTGTGCACCTCAAAGAGCAAGACCCAGGTGTGCAGTTAGGTTCCTTCAGGAGACAAAACTTCAGATGTCGACTGGCTGTTGTTGGCCACTATATTGCTTCAACCTTTTTGCAGTCAGTCCTTTCTGAGAGAGCATCCATCCTTGTGTGGGTTCCCTGATCCTTTTAGATAAAACTACCCCATCTCCATTCTTTTAGGTTGTCCTTACATCTTGTCCCAAGTCAATCTGATGTCTGGACTCTAAGCTGTTCCTTGCTAAGAGCTGAACATCTGCTGGATAGTGACTGCTGTGTATTACCAGTGAAGCAGGGTATGGACATCATGGCCACTCCACTGGGACAAAGAGGCATGTTAGCTCTGGGGATGTTGGGTATTCCTTTTGTTTCCAAGTAAGCAGTGCTTCTACTGATAGGATTCAAGCCTAAATGAAAATGCTTGCTGGTAACTCTAAAAGCACAAATGCAGCAAGGTGATACGGTGAGCCAGCTCCTCTCACTGCTTCTGTGTTAGAGGCACCTTCACTTTTCCAGAGAGGGACTGAAGTCACCTGCAGAGTCCCCTCTAATACTTTACTTGCAGTTAATTGTCTGAAAGTCACACTAGGATCTAGGGCATGGTTCTGTAACTCTGTTAATTGAAAGTGATTAAAAGAGAATGATACTTTTTCTAACACCCAGTTCTCTATTAGATGAAAGATAATGCTTCCTGAATTTCTGGAGTTTCCTTACATGGCAAAGACTTATGTTAACAGTCAGAATAGCTATTTATTCTGATTTGACATTTTGTTCATAGGTTTTCTGAAGAGCAAGGTGGAAGGGCAATTCTTCAGCTATGAAAATCATTGGAGACATGCAAGAGCTTTAAGAGCATGAATTCCAACTGAGCTTCTTTGAAGTCCTCAGGAGCTTCTGATCCAAGAATCTGTACAGAAGAACTGTAAAGCATCAGCACAATCTGATCTATACTGAGAAAGCTTCCACCACATCATTAACTGATTTAAAAACATGGTTACAGGTGCAGCATTGACTCCGGCTGCCAGAATTCATGTGTGTCATCACCTGCAATACTACAGTGCCTGGACAGTTTTAAAATCAGTTCAGCCAAACAAATTTTAAATGTGTTAGCATGCTGGGGAGGTTTCCCAGCTCAGAGCTGGCCTTAGATCCTGTGTCACTGAGAGGCAATGAGTGAAGCTACACATCCTGGGGGGAGAACAGGGAGTTGTCCTGAGTCACTGCACTTGCAGAACAGCAGCCTGCCCACAAGAGGTGGGAAGTATGAGCAAGATGAACAACGGAGAATTTGTTACAACCAGCATGAGTCAGAGACCTTGCTTTTGCCTTGACCTGAGAAAATAGAGATGAAACCCTATATTTATTTGCATTCTCATCTCTATAGCTGTTAGCCTAACATTTATCTGCAAAACTACCCAAGAACTGGACTTAAAATGGAATTAAGCTTTACTTGGGAAGAAAAACCTAAGCAATGGTGAGAAGCAGCTAAAAAAGCCCTCCAAATATAGAATTATGCTGTCAGAAGATGTAATAGGAAAAGTGCATATACACACATATAGATATAATTACCAAATGAGGGAGAGTAGGATACAAGGCAAACTGTCTATTTGCTTCTGACAAAGACAGCAGTTTGCTGGGGTTAAAAAAGCCTGCGATGGTGGCTTGGATGTCTTAAACCACAAACTCTAGTACCTTGACAGAAAATGAACAGAACTCTAGAAACTGACGTGCAGAGCCCCCTGGGGCACATGATCTGACTGCATGCAAGTTCAAAGACCTTCCTGAAGCCCCCAGAGCACTGCCAGCCCACATAACTGTGAGTGTCAGAAGAGAGCACCTTTCCCAAACATGCTGCTTCTTTACCTCTATTTATACCATACTAGGACCCTGAAGAAACAGAACCATCCCTCAACTCTCTCTCTAAGTCAGACTCCAAAGCTGCTTTGACCTTTGTGACCTATATTTCGTACATCTGAATACTAATATATTATTCATTGAAGGTCGAACACTATATACACAGCATTGGGCTCACAATGTGCTGCAGCTATTTTAACTATATTACATCTGTCTTGCTTTTATTGAGTTTTAATTAAATGAAATTAAATGAGCGTATATTTAGATTGAGATAGTATAAACTGACATTCATGCAGATATGCCAGCCTGACTATAAGATATGATCTTAATGGAGCAGAGACTTTGCAAACTGTTAAACTCTACCATATAATGAGGCATCTATTTAAATACTCTTTTCTTTGAAAAGCAACTCTGCCCAACTATGGTGTAGTGCTGGAGAGCTCAATTAACACCTTGCAGAACGAATGGAAAACTGCCCAAGCCATCACATTGCTCATACAGGGTGCTGCAGTCACCTAAGTGGGACTCAGGCACTTCAAAGTGCAGGCCTTACTTTATGTCCACTACAAATACAGGAAAAAGCCACAAATGCAAACAGGGATTGAATCTCTGGCCCATGAGAAGCTGCAAACTTCATGCTCTCCACTCATGCCAGGGTGGAGCAGAGCCTTGGTGAATCTTGGCATCAGAGCACCAGATCCCTGAAACAAAACTTCAAACTCATATTTGGAAGTCTCTTGCACTGAACTGTAGAAACCTCCCATTCTGCATTAGAGAGCTAATCAATTTCTTTTGTGAGTCTGAGGATGTGTGCTGCTCATTGATTTCTAAAAGGTTCCCTTGACACCTCCCTTGGTAATTACTGTGTCTTCAGCAAGCAGCCAGCTCTAGAGTTTGAGTCCCAGGTGAAATATTCAATTGAGATGTTGCTCAAGAACAGTGAATAGGAATCAAAACTTGGACACTGTGACAGGCTTTACTAGCTTGTTTTTAAACTTTCTATCTCACCAAACTTGTGAAGCAGCTGGTAGAGAGGCAGCCAAGTGCCTGTGAAAAGGAGGCTGGAGAATGTACAGCAAGTGCATCAGAGGCTGCCTTGCTGCTCATTTATGGCAATTTCTGATGCTGATTTAGTCAACTACGAAGTGAAACACATCCATGTGTGCTTTGCTATTGCTGCTTCCTAAAGCTTCTCAGAATAATTAACAAGTGTGATATTTTCTTCCAGCACAAACAGATCAAGATTAAACTGTGTTGTGGGGGAGATAAGCTAAAGGTCACTGGGAAATTTCATAAACTATAAATGCATTATATAATTAACGCTCACTGGTACATCAAGGTGGGATCAGGAATGTCAGGCTGGGTTCTATTTTTGCTGAGAGTGATGTTTCACTTACCCACTCCTCCAAGTACAAACCTACTTATCACCCAAGCATCATCAAATGTATGCAGAAGGCTCCTGCTATGGGGAAACGTCTCAAGACGTTCACCATGGTTAGAAGAAGATGGTGATTCCCTGGCAGCAGCACTCGTAACAAATGGCTTTTGAGTGCCCAGAGATAACTGTGGCCAGGCAAGGTAGTCTGCTTTGTATTTAAGCATGAGACCTCGCTAGACCAAAGCTGTTCCAGCTCTGGTCCCTTCTGTACTTTGTGTAGGGCAATGGGGGCTTTTTCCCCCAGACTAAAGCTGCTGTGTAGTCATGCTGTGCATTCTTAAACAGCCACTCGAATTCACACTGAAGAGCTCCACTTCATCAGTGAATAAAGCAACATTTTATTTTCTTTAATTCTCTAATGGGCCTTACAGTCCTGGGAGACTGAACAGTGCAGTAGAAAAACAAGAATTCCTTGCTAAACTGAGTGCATTCTTAGCCACCCCCAAGAAATAACCATCTGTATTTCAAAAGCTAGTATTTGGATTGTCAAACAAAAGAATCAAAAAGAAATTATGTATTTCAAAACTGTGTCCATCTTCCTTTGAAATCCACTGGATTGCTGCTTTTTGGATTTTTCTTTATTTTCGTGGTGTCACATAGTAAGGATGGCAACGCACTCAACAGAAAGCAGAGCACTGTCTCGCAGAGTCTGTATAAGGAGTACAGTTGCATATGACCACTGACTGTGAAATCTCAACCAGTATCTCATTATCCTGATTAGCACTGTGCTCGTATTAAAAAATAACTGAGACCCACTGGGTTGGTAGTGAAATGTCTGAGCCTACCAAGGATTTGGGGCAACATCAAAACAGTCTACTGAAGAAGATATCCAGGTGATGTTCCAAAAGGCATGTCCACTTTAATGTCTCCTTTTAACAAGCCACGATATCCTGCCAGAGAGGATCAGCTCCAAAAACTGTTTTTACATCGTAAAAGAAACAAGCTCAGAGCAAACTGACATTTGGGTTGAGAATTGCATTTCAGTGAAAAAATAACAGCAGCATGTAAAGAGAAAAAGAAGGAAGAGTGAGGAGGCTGGGAAGGCTTACTTGCTTTGCTACCTTACCCGAGCGGAGTTGCTTGATTCGCCCATTGCTGGTGGCAGTGTCGACGGGCAGGAAGTCCTTGAACCAGGAGATTTCGGGGTCAGGGTTACCACTGGCAGCACAGAGCATCGTGGCTGTGCGGGCCTTTTCCACCACCTTCAGCTGCGGGCCCATGTCAATGGTTGGGAAGCCAGCTGGGAGGTGGTCTTCTGCAAGAGGAACAAACACACAAGGTTAAAGAGAATACTCCAGCCTAGCAGGGGGATACAGTTGCAGTGACAGCAGTGCCACCGTACAGCATCTGTGCCTCTGCTGGAAAACAGCAGCCTGACTTCCCTACTGAGAAAGTTATCAAGTCCTTAAAGCACATTAGGCTCTATAATGAGCATTCATTACACCAATAGAAGCTTCCACTAAATTTAACTCCATTTAAATCAATTGCCTTGGGAAATGTCTATAATTTTCATTGATACGTAAGCTCCATCCATTGTTGCTAATAATTCAGTAAAAGCAGGTATTAAGACTTTTTGTGGGAGGACTGAAGTGAAGGTAACACACAAACACAAAGCCAGATAGTTTGAGGCATCTTGAAAAACAACAACTAAACAATAAAACCCCTTAGAAAGGTCCAGAGAGGCCCATTTTATCTTTTTTTTTGACTAGCAACATTCTGTCACATTGGTAGAATAGACTGTAAATTTCTTCCTCATGCCTCCAAATCTGATTCCGAAGGCTTTTAGAAACTAATGAGTGTAAAGCTAATGAGCCACACTCTGCTCATGAGCTGCCTGGCCAGACTGTGCTGTGGCAAGCTCCTGGTGCATTTTCTGGGCTGTAGAACGCAACAGAGGTGTGTGAGAAATGGCCAGTGCATGCTCTGGCATGGCTTACTACAATATTGTGAAACAAACCCCCCCCCTAACTGCTGAAATCATTCATACAGTAGGTAGAAAACCAGTTAATTTGGTTTGTTGCTGCAGAGCACGCTCAGGTAGGCTGGGTGGAATACATTAGGCAGCCTTCACTGATAAGCCAAGGCATGCTCCAACATCGTCATTCAATAGCAGCTGCAGAACTGAGCTCATTTATTCATTCTGTGGCAAGATGTACTGTACTCTGCTAAGCCTGAACTGCAATCAAAAGAACATACTTTCGCAGAAAAAAAGAACTTGAAGAACATTAAGAAGCTTTTAAAGCACCAGAAACTCAATTATTTTCAGCATGTCTCTTTCTTCCCTGTTTTAAGAAACCTTAAGCAAACTTCTTCTTTGACAAATCTGATTCTGCAAGGCTCCCAGCTCACCACAGTGTTTAAACAAACAAGACTTTAGCATCTTCCCAAGTCCCAGAGGAGTCTGAACTTGCTGCAATCTGATTTTTCCTGCTACCACTGCACATCTGTACCCCTCACTCCTCACAGGAAGATACTAGCAATAGGTCACCTCAGATGCTTCCTTCTACCTCTACTGCCACACCTGCAGCATGAATATGGCCTCTGGTAGCTAATCTAGCATATGTCTACCTAAAATCTTGAGAGAATTCCCAAGACCCTTGACTTGTTTGCAAATCAAGACTGTAGCAGAAGGCAACATCTGCTAAAAACAAGAAAATGCCTGGGAATATCATTTAGATGAGAGTGAGTATGAAGCATTCAAAGTTTTCTAGAGCAAAAAGGGCTCCTGATGTTTATTAAAAGCACAAACTGTATTCTGTCTCCCAGATCAACCTCCCGAGAAACCTCTCATCATGAGCAAACATAAATGGGATTATATTTTTTTAAATTAAAGGTACTATGAAAACTACTTCTTTTTAAATTTGCTCTTCATTGATTTTCAGAGACAAAAGGTACATAGAGCTTAACTGGAATGACACCAGCACCAGCATTCAATAGCAAGCAACAGAAGCACTCAATACTGAGCAACCACAATGTATACTCCTACATGGCTGAAAAGAAACTAAAGAAGGGTACACGCAAAAGTACAACATGGTATAGACTTACAAGCAAAAGAAGATACATAGAAAAGGCAGTAAATAATAACAGTCCCTTGGATTAAGGCCAGTTTGCCTATAGTGCAGCACCTTGCCATTTAGGGTATTGAAAACAGATGTTTACTCTGGGGAGGCTGAAACCCTGAAGTGATCTAATCTAATCACCATGATTACCACTGACAATCTTTTCTGGTTTGCACAAGATTTTACAAAGAATGCACTGAGCTAAGTATCACCCAGTTAAAGTCAACTTTATCCAAAGTCAGTGCAGAGGCTTAGCAAATAGCTAAAATCAAACCTGAAACCAGCATTTGTGCAAGAAATCTCTTCCTGTCTGCAATGATCCCTGTCCACAGACAGGAGAGAGACCAAAGAGTCCTTCACAGCATCTGATCCACAGGTACATGACCAGTCTGCTGCACTGGAGTGACTGCTCAATCAAAACTAGCAGTTTGTGATGAGCCAGAGACCAGTAGAATTACACCATCTAACCTTGACTTCACTGAGTGCAACAGAGAGACACTGATTACAAACACGCAGCAGCAAAGCTGCGTCTGCTGTGTTAGAACTCTTGGCTCAAGCCTTTTCTACACTCTGAAGTTAAATACAATGCTGCTCCCACACCATCCACCCCCTGCAAGCCCAAGTCGTTGCAGAGCCCAGGTGAGAACATTGGGCACTCATCAGCTGGACAGAGGGCACAGGTTACCACCACGTCATGATCTTCAGAACCCACACCCCATGCCATGCTGGACACAGACAAGCAGAGCCAGACGTGCAAGGTTCATGCAGTGCACAGTCTTTTCCCTCTTAACTGCATACAAGCCCCAAAACTATTGTGGCAAATGACAGTAGTAGAGAAATGGTGCAGAGAGAGAAAATCCTTCATAGTCACAGCCACAGCACAATTCCTGGGCTAGCACTGGTCCTGGTACAGACCAGTTTCCATGCATGCCTGGAGCTTGAAACCACCAAAACTCCAGCAAGCAGTGCTGGCATGCCTGCATCTACCAAGCAAGGACTTGCTTGACCCCTTTGTCAATCAAACACAGAGGCAACACTGGTGTTTAAGGGCAGCAGTGTGACTCCAGGAGGCTGTAGTCCCAGGTCACATCATTGTGTGCTGAGATGCCTAGGGAAATCTGACAGCTGGTCTCTGACGACACCTCAGACAGCCAGAGGCTTGAGTTCACCTGCTGTTAGTTCCATGGTAGCTTCAGGGGACATGTACTGGGGACAAGGTCAGAACATCCAGGGATCTAGCTCAAGAGGAGGACAAGCACCTTCTCCAGAGGTGGTCCAAGGTGTACCTGGACCATCATGAAATGCAGAGTCTCAACCACTCCAGGTCTCCCCTGTATTGTGTGGCTCTGGCAGCCCCCCAAAACCCTCACGGAGAAGAGTGGCTTTGGAGAAAACCTGAGCTGGTCACACCACAGAGCACAGCCCAGAACAAGCCCACATCTGCCCCGTCAGCAACACTCCTGTAGAGATAACAGGGCTTCCTTCCAGCCGGGCTTGGCACTGCTGACTTCACTGGGACTGCGAGGGATGTGTCTGTGTTCAAACACTACAGACCACGATAGCAGTTCAGAGCTGCTCTTGCCGTGCCTTGCCCTCAGGCAGAAGTCTAATCTAGGTATAATTATGAGGCTCAGTCATGCCTCGGCTCCTTTCAGCCCTTGCTCGCTGTACTAACTTGTCTGCACACAGAGCTTGTCAGTAATAGCCAACCTCCTATTCCAGCCAATGCGAGGAGACTCTTATTTGAGAAAATGAGGTTGTCAGCACTTGGTTTTATTTGAGGATAGCCAGTGTGCCTTCAATGCACATTAGAACAGGCTATGAATCTGCTTTCAAGAGCATACCATCGAAACCAGTTTTTATTTCTGGGTTTCAGGTACTTTCAGAATGTAGACATTAGGTTAGAGCAAGCAAAATCTAGGCACAACAGGATTTTTGGGGGCACTGCAAGCTCTAACTGCCTCCAAGGACTAGAGCAGCAGTAGCAGAAATGACAGAGGAAAGCAAGAATAGAGGAGAGAAGCAGGAGGAAAGGAGAGGGAAACAAAAAGAGAAAAGAACAAACGAGTGGGGTTTGCAGTTACAAACTGAAACTTGGAATATCCTCAACCAGGCTAAGGTCTTGCTAGCAGCAGTCACCAAGGAGACAGGAATGTCCCTCTGGCATCTAGCATGACAGCATGGGCAGAGGATATCTCCTCTCACTTGACAGCTCCCTTTGCTAATCTTCTTTCTGAGGTGACAGAAATCTAACCCCTGCTCTCACACAGCTCTTTTGTGCCACACATTTTTCATCTTTAAGGAAAAAACTAAGGTAAGAAACCTTTCCCACAGCCCCAAACTGGAGCTGAGACCTCCTTTAGAGCAGCTACAATTACACGGCTTGTCCCCAGAAAACTACCTTTCCTGAGGATGATGCTGTGAGAGACATACCCCTCGGTGTGTCCTTATTTTCTGCATCACTCGAAATATCAAGTGATGATAAGGGACATAGAGGCAACTGCAATTTACGTCTTACAAGAAGCACGGATCAGTCCCAGCATGGAATGGTGTGTAGATAACAGCTGCTTGCAAAAAAGCCCTGCAGAGGAGTCTGTGGTGAGCACAGCTGTTGACAGCTGAATCCTGCAGGATTACCCCCAGGATTTTGCTGAAAACTTGTAATCTCTCACAGGACAGAAAAGTTGGAGGAGCTGAATATCAAATTGCTACCAGCACAAACACAGTATCACTGCTCTTGCAGCCAAGCAGTTGTGTTTTGGGGGGGGCCATATTCTGACTTGGCACCTGTAAAACCTTCCCCCTACCACTGTTTATTTCCTCTGTGTCAATGTAGGAAATGGTATTTTAGAAATGATAGTGCAAACTGTAAGCACGTTTATGGAAGTTATTTGTCACATTCTTCTTCCTATAAAAGCCAGGCTTGCTTACTATCATGAGTCCAATTGTTCAGACTGCTGAGGGAGAGTTAAAAAATGATACAAAATATAATTTGAAAATAGGAAAAAGTAGCTTTTCTATACATTACAGCTTACAGCTGTAAGGGTAAATCTCTTACAATCTATCAAAAAACACTGCCCCACTGGAGGGGTGTTCTCAACTCCTTTCAAGTGAGATATTGGGCCTTATGCCCATACAGGGCTGGAAATGGCTTATCTGGGCCACTGGCTGCCGCCAGTCTGCATCGGCTGAGGAACTTCCAGATCAACATCAATTTTAGGGTCTCAGTAGGGATGATTAAAACACAAAGCTGCTTTGTTTTCAGTTCTGCCAGCTATCTGAAACCACTCAGGAGTGTGTGGTGCTAGGGACAAGCCAGGAAATGGATTGAGGGCAGAGAGATCTCTGATAAATGTGTCTGACTGTGGTCAACATTGCACAGGAGCAGGATACACAAACCAAAAGCTATTTCACATGTTCCTTACCCATTTGGTGAGGCAGGCCGGGATCACACCCAGTTCACTTCACCAGGGCTGAACTGATCCTGCCCAGATGTGGTGGTTTGATGCACTGTAGCACAGGATGTTGCAGGGATAACACCTGTCTACTGACAAACTCTCTCCTGATGCATCAATGGAATTACGTTGCAAATTTTGCAAGCTTCCAAATCTCCCTTTGCGACATGGAAACACATTTGCAAATGCAAAATTATCAGTGCAAGGACAATAGCCTGGGAAGTCGGCAATATTAACTAATGAAAGATGCAAGCCAGTAACATTGTAAGCACACCACAAAGCAGGACATCTGTTTGCTGAATAAACAGCCCTGATTCCTTCGGCATAGGTTACACAGCACAGCTATTCAATTACCACAAGACAATCAAAAGCAGTCGAGCAATCCAGCGGCCCAGAAGAATGGCATCACTTTACATGATAAGAAAACTCTGACATCACTCTGTTCTGAAGCTGCACAAAGAGTATTTTATCAGCCATTTTGAGGCAACACTCTCCTTCTGCATCCTTCTTACACAAGTCCCTAAAGAGGTGCACCACAAACATTATCCAAATTCATGGTCTCCAAAGGCTGCCCAGTGTTGGGCTACCGCCCATGTGGGGAATGGCGGGCAGAGTGCATTTGTGTGAGCTGGCTGTGGGAGCCAAGTCTAATCCAGGCTAATGAATACCCCCTCTCGACATTAGCACCACCTTGCAATTGCCTCAGGAAAAGGTGGGGCAGTGAAACCAACCTGTTTCAAAGGCAGCACAGCCTTAATTATTGGGTTAGTAAGTATAAAACAGTTTCAGGCAGGCAGAAAATACAAACAGTCATCTATTGATGACAAGGCTTTTAATGACAAATCTGCTGGCTTTGTATGACATCATGCCAACGTGACATGCTGAAGCCGTGTACTGAAAATGGGGAGAAGGGCACAGATGAATGGGTGGGTGTGGAAACAAGCACCAGAAGGGCTTCTCTGTTTCACGGAGTAACCACATGAATTGCCGCACAAGAGCTTACAGTAAACAAAGTATTTGCTATCTCTTAGAAAGATCACAGCACCAGCAAAACAGCTCACAAAAGAAGGAATCTGAGTCAGTTCAAAACAGAGTACTGTAAGGAAAATTCATGAAAATATGAGACTAGACACGGCAGAAGAGGATAAACTGTCAAGCCAATTCCTGCTCCAGGGGCTCACAGTGTGGGAGTGCACGGGACCTGCTTGTTCCAGAGCTTATGAGTCCATAAAACACCTGATGGACACAGTGTTACCCTCCCAGTGCCAGAAGGACACGGCTGACATTGTCCTCTCATGTCTGGACAGCAATTATCTCCATTTACAAGCTACCAATACTTTCTCAGTAGTGTAGGTTGCCGTTCCCAAGCACCTGTTTGTCTCAGAGGGGAGCAGGAGAGCTTTGCAGGTGCTCCCAAGAGTAAGACACAGCAGCACCTCCCAACTTGCTCTGATGAGGAATCAGGCTGTGCTCCAGCCAAGCCCCTGTGCTGCTTCTCTCCACGTGTGGTGCTAAGGTAATGCACAGTCACAGCAGCAACCTGTGCCCTCCCAGGGCTGAGCACCCCACACCTGCCATGTTCACTGGCACTGCTGAACAGGCAACTCCTCTCTCTCCTTCACAGATAACCCTGTGCTTGACAGAGGCAACACAAAGATGATTAACAGCTGCTGAAGCTGACTCAGAGCAGAGCTAAGTCACAAACCTGGCCAAATTAAAGGTTTGCACCCACAACCCATTGTTGCAGTTCTCACTGTTAAGGGCTCTTCCCAAGTAATAACAACTTCTGCCCTGTATTGTGTCAGCTGTGGAGTCTGCTGCCAACTAGGAGACCTCAACCCATCCTGGAAGAAAACAATTATTTACGGCTTGATCAGATTAGATTGCAACAGTCAGAGGTGACATTTACGAAATCCCTACTACCACAACATCCTGTCAACCCAGCTATGTCTTCTGGCTTTCCATTCTGGTTTCCTCATGACGACAGTCAGCCTTGGTCATAAACTCAAGTTTTTCCAAGACTGAGACCAAATATATCTAAAAGAATTTAAAAACTACAGAAGGAAGATTGTAGCAGAAGCTTCTCTGCTCAGGCTAAACAAACTCTATGCCACAGGGCAGAGCTTCTCCAAGCTGATGACACAACCTCACAGAGTACTGGAAATGTGATACAAAGCCTCAGGATGTGAGGAACAGCCTGGACCTCCTGCTCCAAGCCTGCTACTCTGCCACAAGTGTCAAGTAGTGTCCACAAACAACTCAAAGCCAAAGACACATCAAAACAAGCATTTTCCTGAAAGACCAGAGGAACTAGTTGGTCATGTTAGTGAAGTACTAAAAAGAGCTTACACTGTATGGCACCGAGAGTCATTTAAGGGTTCAGTGTACAGCACAGCAAAAACTACATCGAGAAATGTCAAAAATGTGGATGAGGAAGAGCTTGCACAGAAATAGCACGTCTGCAAGACTCCATGGCTGAGCAAGCACCCCTTTTAAAATCCTTGTTTGGTGAGAAAAAAAAAAATTATTTCCTCCCTCAAAATTACAGCATGATTTCAAGTAGGTAAAAATAGAGTTTTCTGGGTCATATCCAACGGCTGATAAATAAGGCTAGGCTCTTTCAGTAACTACTACAAAAAAAAACCCTCATCAGTTGGAAGTATGCATTGAAAAAAACTCACAAAAGTTCTTCAAAAACATGAATTCAGAAGGGTTTTGCAGCCAGCTATTAAGACTCCATAGTAAAGGAACAGTAAAAGTCGACCATGCTGTGCTTTCAGGCAGGACTGTGCCATTTGTTGGTACCAGCTGTTGAATATAACTGCCTGTAGAACTGTTTTCAAACCATTGTTGTTTTTTAATATTTTATACTGAGAAATACAACATAACTATTGCTACAGCACGTTTCCTTGTGACAGAATATATAAACACACCCCCACTAAAACAGACCCAAAACTTCAATCTTTACAAGGAAAAGCATGGCAACAGCTCTTACTTGTAGTCAAAGTCATTTATTAATCCACAGCATTTTTTCATACCACCTGCCCTGATGTGAGGTGCTATTAGCATAAAGATTTTCAGTTTTAAGATGTGCAATCAATAATGCATTACCATATGCCATTAAATCCAACATGTGGTTAAATTAATAGAGCATTTGACTTTTGATCCATGTATGTTTGGTTGCAGTTCAGTGCAGGGAAAAGTGCATGAGAACGGAGTTAATCTGACAGCAGAGCTCTCCCACGCTTTCTAACATCAAGTTTCAGATTAAAGCAAAGCATTCCTGTTGCCACTCAGCTGGAATACTAAATCTGTTCATTTCCACTTCACAGGCCAGAATGCAAGATTTTCGGTCACTTAACTCCTACTGAAAGGGCTAGATTGTGCTAAAATCTGATTTGCTTCGTTTTTTCAGCCTGTTGCATCATTGTTAATCCAGTGGCTTCTCCTTCTCTGGGGAATATTGCAGCCTGTCTGAGCATCACCAGCTAGCAAGTCTCAAGCAAAAACTTTGATTAAGGATGTGAACAAGCTGTGTGTTTTGACAAAATGTCCTGCTGGAAAAGTCTTCTTTCCCAGCAATTGTTCCAACATGGGAAAGAAAAAGTACTGCATTTCTTTGCATCTAAGTTACTGATAAAGGAAGGTATTCAGACAACCTGGATGAGCAACGACTGCTGACTTTTTAAGGAGAGAACAACCCCCCTCTTGTCGGTCCTTCACCCTCCCCAGGATCCCCAAACAAAGCCCCTTGAGGCACCAGGTAACTGGAAGTTAGCAAACAGCACGGGGAATGAGGGCACCCTGTCAGTTTACAGACCACACGAAGTCGGGTGGAAGTGTCCATCTGCTGGAGGGTAGGAGGGCTCTGAAGAGGCCAATGCTATGAGGTTCAACAAGGCCAAGTCTTGGGTCTTGCACTTGGGTCAAAACAATACCATACAGAGCTACAAGCTGGGGGCAGAGTGGCTGGAAATCTGCCCAGCTTGGAAATGGAAACTTTAAAAAGTTGTGCTGGGGAGGAGCTAGAGAGTTGCTAGAGAAAGCACAAAAATACTTCTGGCATTCAAACCAGCCAGATCTTTAAAGGAAAACCAGGATTCCCTCTGCTCCCAAAGAATGTCTTCCTGAAACACCTTTCTGTTCTCTGATCTCAAGGACTAAAATGAAACTTTTTGGAGTCAACTTCCAAAATTGCCAAGCTATGGGATGGAGCTGCTCTGTGATGCTGTGAGACTTTGAATCCCAAAGCCAGCAGCCAAGGTGTGTGGGTGTGGGAAAGGAGGATGAACATAATTCTTACAAAAGCAAGGCTCCTCTGCAAGCCAACAAGCTGAAAAGCATCAGCCCAGGTGCTCGACAGCCTGCTCTGCTGCCTCTCCATATCACCTCTTCCCTTTCTACACCCTTCCTCCAGCACCATCCCTTCCTGCTTTATCAACAGATTCTCATGTGTCTGCCATTTCCGCACTTGTAGCAAGGTGTGTTTTGAGCAAATGCTCATAAATCATATAAAATAGCTAGCAAAAACAGTACACAGAACCAGTCCCAGTAAAGGCCAATACAGTAAAACACAAATTAAATTTATAGTCCAAAGCATTATTTCTTTATTGTATTCAGAAAAATAGTAACCTTTAAAAATCTCTTAAGAAATATTCACATATTGACAAAAGGTAGCTCTGTGATGCTGATAATGCTTCTCCGGTACCTTTTTTTTTGAGAAATTCTATTTTCAAATGAAACAATAAAAGTGAAGTTTCAGTGGACTTGTTCTGTTCAGTGGCAGCCAGCTCAGGTACAGAGGGTCTGCTAGCATGGAAATCACTTATGAACTGCGAAAAGAGCTTTAATTTAACCTCAACACCAAACAAATCAGTGACTTGGCCTCACTCCTTTCCATGCAGAAGTTTTAAAATACTTCATCACAGAAAATATCTTGGGTAAATAACTTTATTTACTTGGTGGGGCACTGACTTTTTACAAAAGGGAAAACACAACAAGTCTTGACCAGAGGCAAAGACAGAAATATTCTCTATGAGTTTTATGTTGTCTTATGTTAAACCATCGCTTTCTAGAAAATCCATTAATTGCACTGTCTCCAACATCACTTTAGATGGAGACTCTGGTTACCCTAACAGTCTTTCAGAGACAGTAGGATGTAGAAAGGCCCACAGCCAAAGACCCACAGTAAACCAATGACTACATGCAAACACAAGTAAGACATTGTTGCCAGACAAGGGATGGCTTTTAATGCTGGGATGATGTCATCGCTCAGAGTTTAACAGAGGACATACTCTTCTTTTCACAGATAGCAAGTGTTGCAGAGGCTCAATATCCTATTTACTGCTTTGCCACAACATCCATCTTTTCAGAAAGATGTGCAGTAAAAGGAGTGGCTGACAATTTCAGCCAAGGTTTTAAACAAATCCCCAGTGCAGGCCCTCATGAATTAAAGAGCACACAACAGATAAATGGAAAGCTGGCAGTGAAACCACATCAAGACCAAGTGGATTTTTAAAAAAAAAAAAAAAAAAAAAAAAAAAAAAAAAGCACCTCTTGGCTCCTGTGGTACTCATGTTAATATAAACAAATGCAGGAAATTAGCTGAAATTCCTCTGCTGTTCAGGGAAAATGCATTCCCTAACTTTAGACATATTTGCTGGCAGTCCAAGGCTCATTTTATCAGATGACTACTACACAAATTGTGGGTTTCCCCTGCTTTTCCCTGGCATGTGAGGAAGGCTGCAGTTTGGTGGCATGGAATTCTGACTTGCCAGGTGAATGGTTGTGTTTTCTTTAAATATGGTCCCTGCCTTTTCCCCCCAAATGTTACATCTGTGAAATACAAACCAAGAAAGCTATACAGATACCTGGATTTGGCAAGCTTCAGCTTCACTGTGCTGGAAAATTAAATTAAGGGAAGCTTTAAAAAGGTTTTTCCCCTCTTGAAAATGGAAGGATTGTTGGCCTTGAAGTCTTAAAGACAACCTGCTATTTTGCAACTGCATTGTCATTCCAGCTTTCTTTAGGAGGATCCCAGCACTATCTCCATACATTAGGGGCTGGAAGGAGCAGTTTCCACAGTAGCTATTGATGTTTCCTTAATTCTTAGATTTGGGAAATCACAGAACGTGGTAGGGAGGAGGTAGCCACTGTGAACTTCTCAGAATCTACTCATGCAATAAAGTCAAGGTTCAGGATAAACAAAATTGAGAACAGCTATAAGGGGACGCTGTGCTCTTGCCCTATCTGAGTATTATTTCATTCCTGACTGACTGGCAGGCAGCATTTGACAGACAGAGGCTAAAGCTCCACAGGGTTGCAGGTCTCAGAAAATGATTACAGGGGGAATTGAGTGCATGCATTGGTTTGTCTCCCTTGCTCTGAGCCATCTTTCCTTCTGTCCCTCACATACACACTAGCTACAACTGCTCCTGCTAGCCCTTCTTCAGTGCTTTGATGGAAGCCACACACAGCCTGGCTTGCAAGAGCTTGCAAGTCCTAAGGACTCTCCAGGCCCACATTTCCTTAAAACCCTCAGATATTTACACAGAGCTTTACAGTAAGGGTGACATTACTGTGGTTTTTTTCCATTTCCTGGTGTGTATGAAGTAGCCAGCCCTGTTGTGGGACAGGAGGTGGCCCCTCTGCCCTGCTCCTCAGGTACGTGCAGGGGTGACTGGCTGCCCATGGCTGAGCAGTCCCTCATACCCTCCCCCATTTTCAGCATGGAGGCGTTGCATTTGGAGCCACGCAGTCACAGTACCTGCTTTTGCTGCTGCTGCCAATTCAAGAAAATGTTGCTACATCTTTCTTAAAGCCAGCTCAGGTTAGACCAGATTTTCCGGTACAGATAACAATTGCGCTATTTACATTTCATACACCTAAAGGGCAGACACCCGGGCTTTGCTGGAGCAGATGTCTTAGGAGGAAGCTCAAAGACTAAAAAAGCATGTAAAAGCCACAGCAGCCTCTCTGACCTGCTGCAGCACGGCCCAGGTGATTTTGCCTGCACAGACTGCCCAAGCAGCTGACAGGCACTGAGCTGCTCACTGCAAGGTGTCAGAAACGATAAAGCCATGGCACAGTTTGATTTGCTGCCGGGCAAACAGCGGCTGGCAGTGACCACACACAGAGGGGTCAGGCAGTGCTGTCCTTTATTAGCATGGCAACCACTGCTGTGCTAACACACTCACGGATTAGGACTCCCAAAGCTGGATATGTGAGCATGCTTGGGTATAACTAATTGGAAACAGGCCCTGAATTCCTAATAACTTAAGTTATGGTCCCTGGGATTTATGCCAAATTAAAGACAATTAATTCTCCTCTCTTGATTATTACACACCTTAATAGCTCTGTCCTTGAGTCAGTTCCATCCTTGACGAGCAGAGCCCTTTAGCTCAGTCTCTAAAATCTGATGCGCGTGAAGAATGGTTAATAAGAAAATTCTGTATCAAATCCGAGTTACTGTATCAAAATCTCTCATGTTTTACAACAGCAAAAAACACAATTGGATTCAAAGCCTACTTCAGATCCTAGATTATAAAGGCATTTGCTGCACAGCCTCTGCACTATAGTCTTTAGAGGCCTTAAACAATTCCACGTTTCCCTTTAAGATCTTCTTTTAAAATACCACACAGCAGTATATACAGATAATCAGGACTGTTTTCATTAAATGATTTCAGTGAAGTTCACTGGCTTTATTTGATATACAAAAGACTATTTAACCTTCTCCCAAGACACTCTACAGATGTAATTACAAGCAAGACATGAGGCATGGCTTTCCCAGCTGCAACCACTAACAGCAAAGAAAACTTTCTGTAAGCAGAGGCCGCTGTAAGTCTTTCCTACAGGATGTCAGAGGCAGGTATCTCCTTGCAGATAAAAATAATGTGAATCCTTATTTCCCCAGCTCACTATATACAGTGCATAGGCCACAGGTGTCAGGACAATTCAGCTGGAGGAAAAATGCTGGCATTCCTGCCTTAGGCATCCTTCATGCACCAAGTAAACAAGACTGTGTGTCCCTTTTCAGAGTATCAACAGGAAACTCTGCAGGGCAAACTCTACTGCAGCCCTAAAGACACAGATGGGATTTTCAGAGCTGATGGGGTGCCAACCTCAAGCTTGCCTGAGACAAGAGGACACCCTTTCTGAGGACAGAAGTGGAACTGGCTGAATCTCAGCTGCTCAATTTACTGAGCCAACAACAGTACAAAATGCCAGGAAGAGACACCCTGCACAAGGAGTCTCTGATGGTGGAGATGATCATGGGGGCCTCAGACCCCTTGGGAAAATACTATCTTTCCTTTATGACAGGGGTTTTTAGACCCATGACCTGCCTGAGGGAAAACAAAGCAGATCCTCATCCTACCTATGAAAACCAACACAGTCCCAGCCTTTTCCACGCAGCACTCAGTTCCTCGTGACCAGACCCGTGGCTCAGCATCTGGAGGAAGATCTCAGGGGTTTCTTTAGGAGACAGAAATGGTAGGGAAACCACAAACCCATGCAATCTGACATAACTGCTCTTGAAGCCTCTCAATGCAGACAGGGCTCTCCAGCAGACAGACAGGCAGCTGTGGGAATTTTCACCACATCTTCCATATAGCAGACCTGAGGCAGATCTCTACAAAACCCATGCATTCCTCGTGACAAAGTAGGACGGAAATGTCCCAGAAAAAGCCATGAATGTTGAGAGCTGTGTGAGAGCTGAAAATCCTAAGTTTCACATTGCCGGTTGAGTCCTTGACCCAAAGCTTATATGACTCTCCAAAACATTTCATTTCCTAGGTTTCTTCTCTTTCTCTCGTTTTTGCTGAACTCTGCCCAGCAACATAACTGATTCCATGCCTTGTGACAGAAACATGCATCCTAAAATAATGGAAAGAGCTAGGGAGAGAAAAATCTCTAAGGTAATGTGAGGCAGGGGGAGCAACAAAGCTCCCCCTCAGCTTGTGGCTTATGAACAACCCTGGTTCATTACAGAATTGCCTGCCCACACACTCAAGCAGCAAGCAAAACCAGAAAAAATAAATGAAGCACGTTTCATAAAAAATACAATTTTTATTTGGTACCATGAGGCAACATTACACTGGATAGTGAAAATTTTTTTTTACTTTTTTTTTTCAGAAAGGTCAGAGAGCCTTCTGATTAAAACACCTGAGAACCCTTGGGTTGGGAAATAGGGTCCTACCAGCCTGAGAAGCTGAGCCACCACAGGCACAAGCTTTGGACCCAAACTGTGACACACTGAGTGCAAAGGGTCGATTCTCCCCTGCAAACTACCTGCAAACAGAATAACAGCATCATCTTACATTTACACTGAGAACAGAAATTAAATTAGCAAGTAGATTTTGATCATGAAGTGACCTTTAAAAATGACTGAGAATAAAACATTAGCCACCATTATTTGTTCTGATACAGATCCTTTCCAAAGGCAGCTTTGTGTGCAAAATATTATTGCTAATTTTATTTCATGTTTTCAAACTTCTTTTAAGAATCTAACTCTTATTTTCTCGTTTTTTCATAGAAAAGCTTTGCTGTCTTCTTTTTTCATCTAAGCACAAATTGGGAAAAGAGCTGTAAGCTACACTTAAAGAAACCTGGTCAATTTTATGATATTTAGTAACATTTGTAGCTATAAAGGCTAAAAACACTAAGGGTAATGAAATCTCACACTCTGGTGCTTAACATATTCTCTTCCCCTTGTGCCACACGCTGAACTGTGGAAACAGTTCACATCAGTATGGGAAGGAGAAAACACACTCTCCTTGGAGACACACACAGGGGCTGGCCAAGGCTGGAGGTCAGCCTGGGAGTCACAGCCAGCCAACCTCAGGGCAAGTGGCTACACCCTGCAATCTCCTCTCACTCCGCTGTATTTATGACCACCATCAACACACTCACAATTGCAGCACTGGTTGCACAAATCTTTACGAGTTTTCCAAATGAAAGCGGGCTTTTCTTTCCTCCTGCCTTAAGCAGGTTTATGGAAAAACTGCCAAAAATTGCACCTGGTTTATGGCTTCAACAACATTTCTTTTTGGCGCCCTCATTGTAGTTCTTCCTCACTTACATAAAACTGCAGGGATTATGCAGAATTCAGGTTTGCCTTGTGACAAGCTCTTTGAAAAGTCAATACCATTTAGAATCTGCTTTGACCTTGCATTTAGACAGACATAATATCATGTATAACTCCATCCTGCACACAAACTCCCTTATTCACATGTCAAGAAAGACAAGGATTTTGACTGCTAATGCATTCTTGTCTTTGCATGCGAGCCCAGTTTTGCTTATATCTCAAATTAAGGCAGGCTTGTGCTTACAAAATTTGGTAACCTCTTAAGGTAGCTACCTTTATTTTAATTTAAAATCTCCCAAAATTAACAGTGTAATTACTGTGCTGTAGATCAAGAACCATTTATGAGCATCATCTCTAAGACATTTTGTCCTTGCAAAGGTTTCAGACATTGGATGTCCCCTGGCCACTCATTCTTTTGCCTTTCATATGTGATATTTTAAGTAGTTAAGCCTGAACTATCAATCCTATTATGAGGGATGCCACACAGAACAAGATGACAGTCAGGTTGTACCAGATGAAATAGTAATCCTTAATGAATCAACAAACATCTCAGCAGAGATGTAAAGTTCCAGCAGCTTTTCTACTTCCTATACATCCAGTTTCACTTCTCTGGGGTTGTATTTTTGTTCCACTGCCTAGCTGTATCTAGCTCAAATCTCTTCACTCTATTGGCCCTATGTCTATCTCCACAATAGTTTTGTTGGGAATGTCAGTGTGGTCCACTTTTGCTGGGCTGTCTCTCAGGAACATATTCCTGCTTTTTAAACAATCCTGCTCTGAAAGACACTATTTCATCTGTATTTGCACTTTTCTGGACTAGTCCTTCTAGCTATTTATCCAGTTCCTTAGCACCAGCTGCATCAAATACCAGCAGCATGTAATGAAAAAAGGCATTAAAAATATTGTCCAGTCCAAAACCATCTGCCTGTAGATCTCACTATTCTTACAATCATCTCACTGCTGTCTGTATTTTAGTCAACAGACCAAGGACTGAAATCTCATATACTGTCACTACCTCAACCAAAAGGAAACAGAAAGTTTCCACATCCGTGCACAAGAGGCAGGGAGCAGCCCACAAGAATGCAGAGCTGTTTAACTTGAGCTGTAGATGTGAGGATGGAGAGCAGCCATGTCCCCATTTGCCGAACTCAAGAGGGGCTGGAGCCCTTTGGTGAAGTGCAGTACACACATTTCTAGAGCACCTGGAACTAAGCAGGGGTGTAAAGGAAAGTACAAGTAGGTGGGGAAGATTAATTGCCTTGAAGGGTTTGGGGACATCCTGGGAGCAGAGAATGTGTTTCACAGCTCACAGGAGTCAGGCAGGTCATTGTGTAGCTCCCAGCTGTGCTGAAAAAAATCTGCTGTTCCTGGTGTGGAGGCAAACACTACTCTTAATGTTTGGAGCAGGTTGCAACAGGCTGTGGCTCTGGTGGGACAGGTTTGTCAGCAGTGCCTGAGCTGCCTTCCCTGACAGCTCCCCGCAAGGCTGATCTCCTGAACGTGGGGGTGTGGAGATCCGGGAAGGGTCCCCCGCATGCCCTGGGGCTGAAGATCAGCAAAGGCAACCAGCTGCAGCATGCCACAACCAGGTGGCTGCCGGCACTTTGTCTTGCCTTGCTTTGCATTAGCATTGGACTAAGGGAGCTGATGGGGCCAACCTGTGAAGCGTGCCGCACCTCCCCCAGGTATGGAGGTGCTGGAGGCTCTTCCCAGGAGTGTGCTGCAATCCCGCCTTGCTGCTGCTTTGTGAAGAGCTCCTCATAAACTTGCCCATTTGCAAGCTGCATGCAGCACAAGGCATCGCTGCAAACTCATAATTAAATTCATTACTCCATACAATTTTAAGCCATTCTTCAAATAATTACAGTAATTTGATAAGCAGAAATCACATAAACCTGCTGCAGTTTTATCTCTCCCATTTGCTGTCTGAAGGAAAATGTGAGTAATTAGTCGGATGATAACAGTCCGGGTTATGCAAGCAAAACAAAATTAATATGATCCTTACTCAAAAAACTCTAAAATAAAATGAAACTGGTGACTCCTTAGGCAGTGTGGGGTGGGAGCGAGGGGAATGGCAGCAGCCAAAGGGGGCAGGAGGATGGCAAGGCTGCGCTGGCCACACTCCCCACGCCGCTGTGCAGGCGGGATGCTCTCGAGAGCCGCTCGCCGACCTGCAGCTATCGCTCCTCTCTCCCGGGAAAGTCACGTCAGGTAACCTTGGTAACTCGAAGGCAGGGGAGGCAGGAGGCAAAAGCTTCCTGCAATATTCACGGGACCATGACAGAACATTCATTAGCACTCTAATGTCAGGAGGAATCAGCAGCCCGGGTGGCCGTGCCCGCCCCACTCTGCTTCTCACCTTGTTTATGAGGTTCCTGACCTTTCCTGCTACAGAGCAGCAAACTGCAGCTCATGGCACGCTGGGGCACAGGGAGGACAGAGCCATGAAAAATTCACACCTGCCGGCATCTCCGGTGTGCTTGAACTCACAAATCAGGAGCCAGGGGATGTAGAACATGCAGCATCTCTCAGGGGCCCTGGCTATCCTCTGGGCTCACCTACCTGCCAGGCTGCCGAGGCAAAGCCACTGTAGTCATGAACACAGCAAGTGCAGGGACTCACCATGATGTGGCCACAAGGACAGTGCCAGCACCCTTCTTTGCAGCAGGGGAGAAAGGGATAAAAAAGAGGTGGAACTAGAGGCTATGAATATGCTGTGATTAGCACAGACCCCAGCTCCCTGGGTGCCCTGTGTCCTGCTCTGTCCACACGACTGCAAATTCAGAGCTGGAGATGGCAGAAGTCCTCTCTGTACTCTCAGACTCTCTGAACCCTACAAGACAATGTTAGGTGACTAAAGAGTTAACAAATCTGAAAATGCTGGGGATGAGTTTCACTAGAGATAAGGAAACGTGGAGTATATACTAGGCTGAAATAGAAATGTGGCCCGGCCGCAAGATCAATAAAGAGGAGCAGGCCAGAGCTGTGGTTACTTGGTGCTTGGATTAAGAGCTTCCTTCATCGGGTTTCTGCAATCAGATCTGATGATCCCACCAAAGGAACAAAGGGAAGGCTCCAGGCCTCATTTTAGAGAAGCAAATGAAGAGTCATCAATTTTCTGAAAGTGACTTTATGCCTCGTTAAGACCCATCTAAATTATATACAAGATGACTTCCAAGTAATGGAAAAATGAATCTGCAGACAGTTTTTTTTTCCTTTTATTTCCTCAAGGATGTGTCTCCAGCCAGCCTGAAACCAAATACTTGTTTTGGGGAGAAAAATTCCCATCCCTACAGGAAGATATTTCAAAATGAGCACTTCAGTTTAAAATGCAGCTGCACCTTTCACACTCCTTTCCCTAGAGTTTTTAGCACCCTGGCCAAGAAAAGTGATTCAAGACCTAAGCACCACACATAATAAGCAATTTACAAACTGAAGCAAAATTAGCTTTAAATACCACTCTTTCTGGAGGAATTGATGTCAACATGGCAGCCCCATAGATATTTTAGTATCTTAAAATGAAAGGAATCTCACATCCCTCTTTTGGAAATAAAAAAGAAATTCCTGAGTAAACCAGTTCAATGCAACATCAAAAGGAGAGGAACAATATACTGGGACAGAACATCATATGTTCTTTTAGCCTGTATTTTACCAGCTGCTAGAATTAGAGTCAAATATGAGTACATGAAAGAAAAATGTATCACAGAGACTGCATCTCCTTCCACCATACAGCCATGGCCCGTGACACTTGACAGGATGCTGGGCCAACTCAATGGCTGTCCAAGCACCGGTGTGACTCTGCTGCCCTCCATCCCCAAAACCACATGACACCCTGGGGACAGGCAACAAATCCTCCTCAGAAAGCTGAGTCAAAACTGAGTCATCACCAGGAAGGATGATGGAATCACTGATGCTTGGAATTTTTCAGGAGAGATTAAAAATAATTATAAAGGGTTCCTTCACTGCTGGAGAAGCTGCATCCCTAGTGCACACGTGTAGAAGTTTGGGCTCCTGGGCCAGAGTGTGCCACCTGGGTTGTGAAGCCAACACAGCACTTGCATCACTGAGCAGGCCAGAGGCTTCTCATCAATTCCTGTAGCCCAGGGCTTCCAACCACTGCTTACTTTGCTCAGGGAGGGATTTTATTTGTAGTGTGCCCAATATTTTGCTTCCTTCCCAGCTTTCCCTGAAGCAGCAGAGAGCAGCCATAGCTATAGCATGGGGCTGGGGGCAGTTGGGGTGGCATCAGGAATGATCCCAAGAAACCTGCAGAAAGCTGAGGAATCAGAAATAGTAACAGATCTCTGGGGAGAAAAGGCAGATGGAGCCTGTGGGAGAGGAAGGGCTGCTTCCCCACTACAGCAGCCCAGTGCAGCTTGCAGGGATGGATGGCATGAGCCCCTTGCAAATACCCCCCATGAGCCCCTTGCAAATACCCCCCTTGCTTCACAGGAACCTCGGTATGAGCACCTCCCCTGAGCCTTCCATTCTGCTGGGATAGGCTCCTGCACAAGAAAAGGCCTGTGTGTATCACAGGACTATCTGGTGACTGTCTGAGATGTGAAGACACGGGGATAGATGACCTAATCTCCCCTCTGATCTCATGCTACTAAAATCACAGGATTCTGCTGATGCAGTGAAACCAGCAGCAAACTGCTATTTCAGCTGTGGGTTTCCACTGGGGTCTGTAATCAATACGAACGAATCGGGCAGCAGGAAACAACTGCTGCCATTCGGGCTGCTTTCACCAGATCTGATCCTGTGTGTCTGACAGAAAAGCCCCAGCCTGGGTGACAGCAGCAAGTCCTGGCAGTCCTGGGACAGGGGCACACGCTGCTGGGCCTGTTGCTGCTGCTGGGCTGGCAGGGCAGCTGGCAGAGCACTGCAAGCCTGTGGCACTTCAGACATTTGTCACAATTATTAGAGATTTATGAGGACAGGGATCATGTCAGCTGTCTGTAATTTCACTCTGAATGATGCCCCTCTCCACAGGTGGCAGTCTCTGAATTAAGCCACCCTGTAAGGAGACAAGGAGATTGGACATCAAATGCCTCTTTGATAGGCACCTCACCTAAAACAGCTCTTTTATGCAGCTCCCAAATGGTGGCTGGGGACCTTGGAGTAAGTCAGTGTCCAGCCTTGCAGGAAAGCTCACAGCCCTGTGATGGGATGGCTGCTGGTGACCAAAGACTAAGGCCAGCCTACTGCAAGTGAGCACAAGGCCCCATCTTGGCCATGCTGGGGGTATGCACAAGTACTAAAACCAAATGAAGAGCACAGGGATCTGCCCTAGCTGGCTGTCTTTGCAAATGATTGGCATCTGCAACTACTGGGTGTACGGGAATAGCTGCCCATACAAACCTCCAAGCCAGCAAAAGCAACAACCCCAAAATCACAGCATAAAACACTTTGAAGAGGAGGGATACCACGTGGTAACCAACACATTTAGTTGTGACACTACCTGCAGCTGCCCCATGTACACACAATTCAAAACCCACACTGTCCTGTTTCAATTTGCCTCATACTAGTCTGTACCACAGCAACACAGCAAATGCTTTGCTCCCTTTCCTAATTACTAAGACTTAGCTCTTGGAATGATACCTGATTGTAGGCAATGATTTTTTGCAAATGTAACAGCTCATCTTATCCATACCTGAAACCCTGAAACTCATCAAGAAGGAAGCACTCTGGGGGGAATACATAATGTAGTAGGAGGCATGGCATGCATCTCTTTCTATGAAACTGCAATCCTAAGGCTGCATAGTTCACAGTTTCATTTATTGTACTATAGGGAGACTCACTGCACTAGCAGAAATCTGGTGCAATTCCTTTCATAATCATCAAAAACCTCTTGATATTGGTGTTTTTAACAGTTGTATTAGATTTTCTAAGATTTTGTTATACGGCATCATGGTAATTCTTTCTGCAGGGCTACATACTGAGGAACAGAACAGTACTACTATTGCTGCTCTTTGGATCATTAAACTCCTGTCTTTTAAAGCAATCAATTCTTGCTGATTCATGTTTAACTTTTCAGAGATGATTCTATGAATTCTTATTACCCATTATTTCATGCGTGTTTTCAACAGTCCTGAGTTTTAAGAGGACATTGGTATTACCATAACCTCCCATGGGATACTCATTTGAAGACATTAATTTTGAATGTTCGGTATCACCTACATCAATCTCAGAATTCACAGATTGTATTTCAGTGGTATGTATCTACTCATGGCAACTGGCCAGTGACTGCATATTTATGACTAATTACCTGCACTGTTTTCAAGTGGAAGAATCACCTAGTACAAGGTATTAAGCAGAAATTTTGAAGAGATTCTGAAGTCAAATAAATATGTATCTTGGAGTTAGAAAGAAGGCTGCAAACTCTCACAGCTTTCCTAGAAAACTATCTCAAAGCATTCTAGCTGAATTCTTCATTTAACAATCTGTATTTGAGTACTTCTAAGAGACTAGCTGTCTATATTTAAAAATATTCCTGACAACTCTTTTTTTTTTAAGTTGAAGGTGCTCCAAAGCATCCCTGGCAGAGAGAGCTTATGAACTGCAGTGAAGACATAGAGAAAGCTTGAAGAGTTCACAGGGCAGGAGAGGGAAAGCTGCTGTGCTGAAGCAGCACATGCAGCTTATTAACCCCTGCACATCCAAACAGAGTGGGCAAGACTGCCAGTCCTGAGCAATGCACAGCTCCCTATGAACAGGGGTTTAGGACATGCTACTACCTAACTCAGCTTCCACACATTGTTGCTGTGTGTCTACAACGAAGCTGCTGCCTTCTCCTCATGAAGCATATCCTCAAATGCCAAGGGAAAACAACTGCCCACTGTGCAGGCTCATAAGGAAGCTGGGGCTGTGGTTACAGTAGATATTTGCAAGCACAGCTCTCTAAAATATAATTTTTAAAAAGTCAGTTGTGTGCTGTCTTTACTGACAGATTTTCTTTTTCAAATTTTGCTTGAGTGGCACATGGCTCTGTAAAAAGCCATTCTTTCCTAAGCATCCAGGCTTTGACAACCATAGCCCAGATTCTAACACTGTACACAATTCAGCCAACACAGAAATTTGTGCTAATGAGGAAATGTGGCACTGAACTGTATCATTTTAAATGGTAGAAGCAGGGAGAGGAGGGAAGATGCAGGCAAGGCACCAGTTGAAAGAAGAACTCATAAGGACAAGCAGGCTGGGCCAGATGGCTCCCACAGGCCTGAAGTCCACAAGAGTATTGAAGATGCTCTTCAGCTCAGAAGGTGGAAATGGCCATAGCTGCCAGTTTGCTTCCCACGTTCTCCTCAATGGGAACAGACTGGATGGGAACACAGTTGACTGGACTGGTTTGGTAAGTCTTTAAACATCTTTCTAGAGATAAAGAGTCTAACTAGGCACCAATGAAGTAACTCAGCAGCTACACCATCCCAATGACTGAGCAGAGATAAGCTGAATGTGATGCCAGCAATGAGGGAGAAAGCCTCACCGTGAATGCAACCATCACCATCTCCCCCAAAACTACACTCACCACATCTGATTACCAGAAAGCACTAAGTCATTATGGAAATGCAGACAGAGGTAGAAAGTAATAGGGTCCCCACAACTTGTTTTTTTAATTTTGTTTTGGTTTTCACCTTGGGGGAAAAGGACAAAGACTTATGGTCAGGCAATTTTACACACACAGTATTTGGAAGAAAGGAATTTCATGTTTCATCTAAACCCCTCTGGGCAGAGCTGGCATTAGGTTGAAGTGAAGTATGCCACATGCCTCAATGGGAAAAAAGCAGATGGTGATAATAAGAGGAGGAATATTTCTGCTTCCCATCTCTGAGTGCTCCATTTACTCTTAACTAGCTGTTTCCTGCTCAGTGCAGCAGATACTGCTCATGCCTGAGCATGGCCAACTGACCCGAAATACTGTGGCAAGATCATATCATGGGAATGCTGGGGTCTGGGTCTTAGTTCCACCAAGCATGAAAACGACCCTAACATCTTTCTGTGTTATTTTAGCTATAGATACAAGTAATAGGAGGCATACAATAATTTGATGGAAATAGCCCAATAGTGAGTAATGACTGCAGGAGAAAGGGTGAGCTTTGTGTTCTTAACCTAAAAATGGAACAGTGACATGGTAGTTATGAGCCATTACCAGAGGAAAAAGGGACATATCAAAATCCATACCTGACAACTGAGGTTACTGACATGCCAAACAAGGCAGCCAGTGTCAAATAACCTGAGAACAGCCCTGTTGGCACAGGCTTAGCTCAGCCCACAGCAGTGCTCCTACAGGCCCCCTGACTCAGGTGAGCAGCAGTGCTTTTGCTAACTGGAGCATGACTGGTAGGAGTCAACGAGCAAAGTTAGGTTGCTTGCACCATCTGTTACCTGTCAGGTTTTCCACAGAGTTTGTTCTAGGGTAGTGTGCAACCAGCCAAGCTGGAGGATGGATCCTTTAGTTAAACTTTTAGTTTATGCCAGATGTGCTGGCAGCTCTGTGCTGTGTTTTCTTTTCCTCCTAACTGACAGTTGGGGAAACTTGACAGCAATTTTTACCAGCTGCAGCAGTGCAGCTACAACATTCCCCACTCTGAGGGCTGCCAATTTCTCTCCAGTACCCTTGAAAAAGATTCCTTTTCTGCGAAAATGATGACATGTGAGCCCTGCATACATGTATCCCGTCTATCCCTGCTATCCCTTCCTGAATGAGCTGGCTTTGGTTATGTTCCACCTCAGTGGGATGAGGATAGGGGTTTATTGTTAGTGGTCAAGCTCTGACAAAACATGGTCTCAAAACTCAGTCCTTCCCTTTATTCTGAATTTACTGGGAAGGCCCAAAGCAGCACTGCACACTGTCTGTTTTACAGGAACACTGCTGAGCCAGTTCCATGGCTCACTCTCACCTGAAACAGGAACATCCACCCCGGATATCCCGTTAAGACTCAGGACACACTGATCCAGCAGCCTGAGTTTTTAGCACAGCTACCATCTTTTTGGGACCCCAGAGCAGGGACCTACACTTTTACTGTACAGGAATTTAAGTTGCCATCTGATGCAGAGATGAAATTGCAAGACGGAAGGACCTAGCTAACCTTGTGATCGAAGCAGTGTGCCTGCAAAGATGGAAAGGAAGATTTGCTGCTAATTTGTATGATTGCTTTCTGGTTTTTCTCCATGCCACCCCATCAGAAGTTACTTACTGATAAGCACAAATTTAATTTTGTTGACACTTCAAAATAACCCAAGTGAAAATCAGTTCTTTGCTGCTTTCAAGAAGATCTAACAAGAAGCACAAAACTAAGTTAATCCAGAAACTACCTGCTGTATTTTCAGGTAAAAATTACAAGACCAGAAAGAGTATTTGGTCACCTTGCCTGACCCACCATGGCAAACTTCATGCAGCAGCCCCTCACACTCGCCTTGTGCTCTATTTCCACGTGTACTGGGCTGAAAGGTCTTGCATAAATGTGTTCAGCGTCAGGTAACATCAAGAGAGAGAAGCCAATACTTCTAGTGGCAAATCAGCCTCACTGTTGGAGATCTGAGCCCCATTTCTGCTTCACTTTCTCTGGTTTCAGCTTACAGTTATTGATTTTTGTTCTGGCTCTGTCTGATAGATTAAACAGCCATTCCTTGCAGCAAGCACCTTTTCTCACTTTAGGCACTCATACTCCACAAATATTTCACCTCTTGCTCCTCTTTCTGCTAAGTGCAGCACACAGATCTTCAAGTCTTTTGTTGCATTGAATATTTTTTCATTTGCAGATTACTTTTTGTGGCCTTTTACATACTCCATATTGTAGTCAGGGCCTGCATTCCTCATTATCAGAAAAAAGTGTGGGCATGTGAAACATTTGTTACTGCATTTGTCCTTAGGGTAACTTTTGTCAATGTAACAAAGGACAAAAACCATCTCCTAAATAAAATCTGTACTCCTAGGAAGAATGGCTGACCTCTCACTCTCATTTGTGCTTCCTCCTTTCCCAGCAACAACTTAGCTCTTTTGTCCCCATCTTCTACAGCTCCTGCACATACTCAACGTGCACTCCATATATAAATGAGGTTCATTTGAAGACTGGGATGGAGAGCAGTCCACGCAGGAAAAATCAATTACAAATCTAGGTCTATTTCTGACAGTTTGGTCTTTCATAGAAGAAGTTTAATGAGGGTATTTTTTATGAAATATAACAAATGTCATTCTTTCTACAGCAATTTTGGTTTTTATATTACAAATCCCGGCAGGATTTCAGGAGTGGCTAGCCATGGCCATGGTGCCAGCTCCTTGTCCTTGTGAGATGAGGAGAGGCTTGTTCTTGGTTGTCATTACAAGAGCATAATGCAACATTTGTGTAAGTCTCATGAGAGGAGCTTGGTGTCTATCATCAACCCCCATCAGGCCCCAGCAATGGCTCAGGTGAGAGGACAGTCTGACTCTGTTGCCCCCACTGCAGACCAACAAAGCACTCGTGCAAGGAACCCTTGGAGGGTGCTGCTGTGAGGTGGCTCAGCTCAGCTGCTGCAGTGCTGGTGACAGGGGACATCCAAGCATGGGCATGTTTGAGACACCCATGTTTCATGTTGGAAACGAGGTGCAGCCTCTGAAGCTT
Organism: Trochalopteron elliotii; assembly: GCA_024734555.1. Taxonomy (NCBI): domain Eukaryota; kingdom Metazoa; phylum Chordata; class Aves; order Passeriformes; family Leiothrichidae; genus Trochalopteron; species Trochalopteron elliotii. The sequence goes on from JANPWX010000010.1 coordinate 936,614, forward strand.
TTCATCTTGTCCCAAAGCTTACATCCTGTGAAACATAATGAACCCCCAAAACTCACCCCACGTGACAGTAACACAGCATGCTCAGGAGAAGGAGGCATCACACTAAAGCAGTAGGCTTGGCACTTGTGCTTATAGGTTTAAGAAAGAGACAGGGCAAGGGCACTCCAGGTATACAGGAGAGTGTAGGGACGCCAGGTAACTGCTGTGCCCAGGACACCACAGCTGCAGGCAAGATCTACACCAGTGAACAAAGCAAAGGCTGATTGTACTGGCACAGCCAAAGAACAGTAACTTTTTAAGAAAGTAAAAGAAACAAACTACTGGAGAAGAGAAGTTGTGTGATACGTTTGAGTGCAGGGCCCAACAGAGCAAACTGCGTGAGAAAGGTTAAAGAGAACCAGAGCAGGATCTGAAGAGGCACTGATGACCTCCTGACAGCAGGGAAACAAGCCTCTGCTCCACTGATATCTTGATTATAATGGCAACTTTGACCAAGACAGACTCTGAGTGTCACTTTCACACACATTTAGAATCTGAAGGAAATACTGATTGCAGAAAGACTTAAAACTGTTCATCCCCACTCCAACTTCTGTTGAAATTAGCCCCAGGTTCAACAGAGACAATAATGGAGACAACATGCAAAAAGAAGGAAGGAACACACTGAGCAAAAATCTAGCAATCAGGATTATGGTGACAACTTCAGCCAGTAATTAGTAAAATGGAATGTTAATTATTGCTTTTCCCCTCTTCCTTCCACCATGGCTCACACAGCTGTTCATAAATTGATAACCATAGAAATGAGCGTGAGCCAAGCCTGGGTAGTTGGTTGGTATTCACACAGTATCAAAAGAACGCATTTGCATTCTTTGCCAGAAGAATCAATTTACCTTGATTGATGATTGAACTTCAATAAGTTCTTTAATATTTTGGTCATTAACTGTGATGCCGTAACAGTGTCACCACCAGAGTGCTGTTGTATTTCACACCATGGCTCTTATTAGCTGCACTCTGTAATATGCTTGAACTTCTAACTGAGCCCTTTTAAATACTGATAATCAACGTATCTCAAAGATGAATCTTCAAAACAAAGCTCAGGCTGCCCAGAACACTTTATGAACACGGTGATTCCTGTCACTGGAGAGGCTGGACAGTGTAGGTAGATGTACAGGGTGCTGCTAAAGGCAGCAAAGGCTTCATTCTCACTGTTGGTTTTGTCATCAGTTCGCTTCCCCCCAGTAACACTGAAGCATTGCTTCTGACTACAAACCCTGCTCCTGCTTCAAAATGACCTGCAGTAATTTCATTTTCCCCCTTAGTAACATTTCAAAATGAGATCAGCAGTAATACTTCTCTTTATGCAGTGGGCTAAATGTAGGCAGACCCAAAACAACCTGCCTGATGATAGATACATGTCTAAAGTCAAAGAGCTAGAGGCATTTAAAGGTGCTATAAAAGGAAATAAAAGGAAAAAATAAAAAGACATTGTTGGTATTTTGCAGTTGAAAAATAAGTGAAGAAAATAAAGAAATAGTAGTTAATGCAAACAGCAAAAAGAATCTTCAGGGCACCAGGCAGCTCCACCTGAATTAAAATAACAGCCTCAGCACTGGACTCCTGTCCTGCCCTGGCTCTTATGCTGCTGAGCTCTGACACATGGACTGTTTACTGTCACAAGAAAATATGAAAGTGTTCCTGCTACAGATATGAATGCCAGTGATGCAGAATCTGTCCCTGCAGAACATCTCCTCTTTCTACTGGAGCAGCATAGCCCAAGTCCATCAAAGTTGAAACCCAGGTCTAAAGCCATAGAAGATAGCTCAAGTACACCATTGCTGAACTGGGGTAACTCACAAGCAAGGTAAATGAGCCCATGCTTATCTCCACACGATCAAAACAAGATCCTTTTTGAGAGCCAGCAGAGCACCTGTGTACTGAGCCACATCATGTGGTGCAGGTGTATCCTCAGCTTTACAAGGATAGAGCCAGCTCACCCCCAGCCGCACATGAGCATGGCAGGAATATGAAAGACCAAGAGAAAAGCTGATAACATTTCAATGCTGTGTTCAGAGGTGAGACGACTAATGAAACTGAGATAGCAGTGCATCTATTAAAGCCAGGGGACAGTGGGAACCTGCACTCTGCTCCTGCTGCAGGAGAACTGTCTGTTGGCTGGCTGTTAAGAATTAAAATTGTGCTGTCAACAGTCTAAGTCTCGCATGATTACACACCTTTAAAGCCAATCAGGAAGAAAATAAATTCAGATGTGTGTGGCAGGAGTTGAATAGGGAAGATACCACAACAAGTTTCCATTACCTTTTAAAAGCTGGTCAAATATTAATCACTATGAAATCTCTTGACAAAACCAGGACTACAGTGCAGCCTTTCCAGATATGCAGAAATATAGAACACATGTGTGAGGATCACAGGATCTTGCCATCGGTGCCAGGCAGTGTAACAAAGCACACCTTGCTTTTCCACTGGCACTGGTAGAGCTGATGCACTGTCCTCAGCAGAAATACATCCACTGAATGTGGATCAAGGATTTCCTGGCCTGAGGACCTATTGCTAAGCTGACTCACAGGAGAGCCTCTGCGTTGGAGCTGACCTCCCCAGTCCTGGAAGCCTGCTCACAGCAGTCAATGCCTATTGCTATAAGCAAGAAAAAGAAAATTCTCCTATTTCATCTAAATTTTCTTCTACTCCTCTGGAACAGTTCTAATTCCTTCCCTACCAAAACCCACAAGAAGTGATTTTTTTTTTTTTTAATATTTTTTCTGTGGTATTCTCTGATGAAAAAGTAAAGATGCAAAGAAATTCTTACCTTTGCATCTTTTGTTTTAGCATCTCTGCATATTAACAGAATATTCAATGAACTCATTTGATACTTCTCAGTGATCTACAAATAATCCTTTGTGGTTCTGAAATGTGGCTATAGGCAGAAAGATGACTGTATCATTTTTTTAACATAACTGTTCTGTTCCCTGTGTGTAATCAGTCATGTCTGCTAAGTATATTTACAAAAATGAAGCTAAACATCTTCCCATCCTATTGTTTTGCAAAATAAATGTAGCTCTAGGAGAGAAGGCTTGCATCTATTCTGGCTCATACATCATTAATAGAATTGCACACAAAAACCTGAATTGCTGTATTGCTGAAGTAATATCCCAGTTTTACTCCATTTTTTACTGAGCCTGCAGGGGTGGTAGCAGAGAGACTACCACCAGCAAACTTCTCATTCTGAAGTCAAAACCTTTCTTCTTCCCTATCTGGAGTGAAAGATGGAAGTAACAAACATCCCCCACCCTTCCAAATAAGATAAACTCTGTAGAAATACGACAGTAAGAAAGCAAGCTTTTCTTAAGAGTTGGCATGTATGTTCAAGCAAAATGCTTTAAATAGAGCCAATGGATTTAGGGAGATGCACTCCGAATCCAGACACATCTCCAAGCACACTGACATGACAGTTTCTCTGAAGCAGCTTCCTACCAAGGTGTTCTCACACTGAGGCAGCTGCTGGGGTGACAGCAAGATGGTTCTTGATTCAGCTTATTTTGACTGACGCTGTAGGTGACTTCGACCATATTTTCTCCCAGGTGCTGCTGCATTAACTGTATGAGGAAAACACCATGCACTGAAGCTGACAGAGACTTATAGCTCTGAAACAGAGACACTTACAGCTGCCCATACATGCTTCCTTTCTTCTTCTTAAGGAAGAAAAAAGTGCTGCTGTTCATCCTGTTAGGATCCCTACAGCAATTCCTCAGTCAGCCTGAATGTGCAAATGCTGCCCCTGCTGTGTCCTGCCGGGCCCTCTGAGCTGGACCAAACCCATGCAGCACAGGGAATGTGCCCTGCCACTGGGCTACAAATTAATCTGGAGGGGTCACTGTGGGGTCCCATCTCCTGTATTCCTGTGAAACACTCTGGAATATCTCCACATCTTGTGTCCAGTTCTCCTGCAGCTGGTCCCTGGAGAATATGAGCTTTTTTGTGCTAGGAGGAGGCTCAGCACAAATGCACAGCCACTGGAAAGGACAAACTCTGCAGGGCTGTATTCTGACTGCACAGAGAGAGCAGCCCAACTCCAAGGGACCACCCCAGCAAGGCAGATCATCTTCAGTAAGCCTGGCAAAGCCAAACGTGAGGAGCAAAGATGCAGAGTGAAGAAGTGAGTTTTCAAATGTGCTAACAACAGCAGTGACTTGTTGCCAAACAGAACTGTGATTTATGCAGCAAATTTGCTTTTACACAGATGCTTTTATTCAAGCATCTGCACAGACTTTGGCTGAAAACTGGTGGGGGAAAGACCCTTTGGGTCCAGCATACATATGAGTAGACACATGTGCATGCATGAGTGTGTGACAGTGAGAAAACAACTATACTCACAAGTGAAGATTTTATCCCTGATTCCTTCAGTTGAAATCCGCCACCACTTATTTTCTTTTTGGTTGCATCAAGCTTGGCATTTTAAAAGCTTGTTTTCTACTTTGGTGGGTTTTGGTTGTTTTTTTTTTTCCTTTTTTCTTTCTTTAAACTCAGTGCTATTTTGAATTGAAGATGAATGTTGCTTTCATTCCCATCCCTGGTTCCTAGACTGCATTTCTGAGCCTCTGCTGCAATTTCACTACGTTTAGCACTTACTAGGCAATTATCACTGAGTCAGGTAGAATGACAGCATTTTTTTCAGCTGAAGCACACAATTCCGTATTTCAGTGAGCTGATTTTTAAACTATTTAAATGTTAATAGCATCCACATAATTGTACAGATCAGAATGTCACCAGCTAATCCTTGTGCCTTCCAGCTGACTTCTGTCAGCTGCTCTTTTGCTTTCGTTATCAATGCCAGGATATATTTTTGATCGCAATTACTAAGGTGAAGTCAGAAACACTTTTATTTGTATTCCTAGGTGCTTGCATCTTTCTGCTCTTAAATCTCACCAGCCCATCATTTCTTACACTAGCAGAATCTCAAAGTACTCCTAAGGCATCACAGGGTGGAATTAGTTTTTACTGCAATCCTCCATTTTCAAAACAACCAGTACATGATTGCTACAGTTCTCAGGGGAAACCAGCCTTAATGTGTGTTCATATTCCCCCTGCATTTCAACTCAAAATGTTTTAGAACATCCAAAATACTGGAGTGTGAGACAACAGAAGAATGTCCATGTGGGATCACAGAAAATAAAACACCTTCCTCTGCCTCCTCCCAGGTTTTCTTTTGTATTTGTTAAAATGGAATTTAGACTTAAAAAAAACAGTATGAAAATCTTCAGACAATTTCAAGGCAAATGTAGCTCTGTTACACCACTTTTGCAGTACAAGAAACTGCTTCAGCAGAAGGGTATGAGCAAATCCTTATAAGCCCAAGTATCCTGCTGTAATGGGAAATGATGAGGGAAAATGGTTTCAAGGAAAATCTATTACCATTCCCCTGTGACGGCCAAATAAAAGAGTACATGCTATTGCCACTGAGTCACAAAAAAAGTGAAATTAGTGAGAGTTCTGGTAACGTGCAGATTTTGACATGCAGCTCCTCCAAAAGGAAATGGTACAGAAATAGTAACTGTCATACAGTCATTTATTAATAGCTAAATTTGTTATACATATGCTCTGTGTAGACAGATTCTCCCACCAACTCAGCCAGCCTGGTCTGTGGGAATGGGGAGGGCAGCGTGGCTCCACCACAAAACAAGCAGTTAAAAAAATCCCCAAGCATGACACAAACAACACAGGATCAAAACAAGAAAAAGCAGCACAGATGAGTCAAGAAAGTGGAAAATCCAGAATGACTTAGTGCTGCCATGAAAGTTGTGGGAAATTAGAAGATAGCTGAACTAAGTAACAGAAAAGTAGGCCTGATAAAAAAAAGGAGAACAGAGCTTCGTTTAGGATTCAAGTGCTTGAGCTGCTCAGCACTTAAAAAAAAAGTATAGGAAAGAAAACTCAGCTTTTAGTTTTAATGCCAATGTGTTATGGGAATTAGCTAACAAATTTACTATATTAATTGAAATTATTTTAAAATACGTAGAGAGATAAGTCATATGAGAATCCAAAAGGCAAAAGAACCTGCTGCAAAAAGAAGGAAAAAGGGCAATCCAGGAATCACTGCCCTGCACAGGAATCATTGCCCTGCAATGACAACACTGTAAGAAGATATATGAGTGACAAACCTGCCTATATTGAAGTGCTAGCAGGAATGCAGGTCCAGTTTGGGATACAAAAACAGCAGGTGAGAAGTAAACCAAGTTTTTCCTTCTGGCTGGATTACACAGTCAACAGAAGAAAAGTGTGCTATAGCACTTCTTTAAAGCCATCCCAAAACCTGAAGCTGACTGGGATTAAATCCTGGTGGAGATGGCTGAAAACTTACTAAATGTCCATAACTAAAGGGCAAAGATGAATGATAACACGCTACCCCTGAGACTGGTGTTAGGGACAGATCTTATTTAACATTTTAATTAATCTAGGAACAGGGAAATCATTGCTAGTCACATGAGGAAAACCCAAGTGGCAGGTTATAATTAACCACTAACCCACCCAGAGACTAATGGGAGGAGGAGGCATCAGAATCTTCTATGCTGATAACCTACACACCACTTATATTTTCCTTAGGATTATAAGATGCTTCAGACTGTATCATATTTTCACTCTGCTTGTTCGGATCACAGCTCTGACTTCCACTGTCAAAATACACTGCAGTGAGAAATGAGGCAGCACACATACCTCACTTTGTGCCTTTAGCTGGCATGTAGCATTGATACAAGGTCTTGAAGAATTCACCAAATTGGTCAAACGTCAGGATACAGCAACATTTGTATCTTGGATTTGTGAAGATGCGGGGCTTCTTTTTTGATGAAAAGCACCTGTGAAGTGCAGGGTTATTGTGCTCCCTTTTGCCATTTCTTGGATAAATGTCATCATTTTTAATGCTACCAATCTTCTTCTATTGCCTGCAGGAAAGATTTTCTAAGGCAAAAAATGACTTGTAGGTGCTTAATTCCCATTAAAATCTACTGGGGAGATAAGTACCAAACTGCTATTGGAGCCTTTGGGAAAGTCTTCCTCTAAACCATTGTTATCTACCCTTCTAACACCTGAAATAAGTAACTCATATAAGATATATTATTAAAACAGGAGATGTTTGAATCTGCAGTGAAATCACCTTGTGGCCTCAGAAGTAGTTTTTTGGCATCCCCAAGCAAGTATGAGACAAGATGCCCTCGAATTCTGCTTCTAAAAAGATCTCTATTTTAGGCAATGTAATGTGAGAAGGAGGATGCATCATCTATCTGACTCAGCACAATTGTCTCATTTGAAAACTCCATGGCAAGTCTTGACGGGTATTAATGAATAGTTGTATTTGGTTTAGAGGTGAAATCCTGTGTGCATTTAAAAAAAAAAAAAAAAGAAAAAAAGAAGACCATGCAAGAACAAAAGAGCTCTAGACGAGAGATCTGCTATTGGCAATACTCTTGTTGGTCACCTCTCTTGTGTTTCCACTTTTTACCCTGGATGCATGGGCTGTGGCATTGATGATGAAGTACTGATGACTTCAAGCGAAGTTGTTAGCCTCCCCACTCCCCATCCATGGGGAATATGCTCTTTGTCAGGGCATTTCACAAGTGGCTGGTGCTGGGGACCAGATATAAAAAAATGCTAGAAAATACACTAAGAAGGCATGTCATACAGTCTGACCTCTGCACTGTCTCTGCACTCCAGAAATCCCTCTCCACTACCTTCATGTTTCTCCCATGACACTATTCTTCAACAGAGCTCAATGGTTTGTAAAAGACGATGCACCACAGTCCCCTTTGACAGACCTGAAGCCCTGTGAAAGAAAGTAATTTTCTACAGTCACCTGAAAGATCTCTTGTGGAGCCATGGATACCCTTAATGTCTCTGGGGACCCAACCCCAGAAGAGACAAACAGGGTTTTGTGTCTCTAGCTGTCTGCTGAGTCCGCTGGGGAGACGGTCACTGTGATAGCAACTCTTACACTGCAAAAGGCTGAACCTGCTGGAGCAAACTGAGGTAACAAGTTCATTTCAGACAGCTAACACAGGGAGATTGACTGCTAACTTTTAATCAGCAGCAAGTTAAGACAAATTGGAAGCCATGACCTACAAAGCAAGGCTCTGCAAATCCCCCTGCCGGCCTCCCGAGGATGGCAGCTCCCCCAGTACACAGCCGCGATAAACGGATCCTTTTACAAGGTCTAACTCATTTAATCATCCCCTCTGCTTGCATTAACCACTTCTGCAAGGGTGTCTCTCCTGTGTGGATTGCTTAAGTTAGGTCAAAAACCTGGTCTTCTTTCCAAATCCACATTCATGATGAAAGCCTCCAGTCTAAGACTTCTATTCTTCTGAGACCCTTAGAGTTATAAGCACTATGAATAATTCTTTTGCTTCTTCTCCCAGCCTGCTATAGGGCTGTCTCCCTAAAGCACAAAACACTTTTCCTTGTTGAATTCTCTCCATGTGTCTCCTCTGTACTCAGTGAAATAGCCTGACATGATGGGCTGGGTCGAGGCATACAATAACCAGTCTCCCTTTGAGCAAGAAGCTTCTGTTCCCAGCAGAAGGGCTGAACCCTGGGTAATCTATTCACTCCCTACCTGCCAAGGGAAGCAGCAAGAGAGTAAGTCACTGCGCTTCTAACTGAAAAACTGTCACAAGAAGAAGCAATCTCAGATTTGAGCCTTTAACAATGAACTTTAATTTGAAAATGGCACCACAGTTTGACCTGAAGTGAACAGCTTCCCTTGATGAGGCAGACAATTTGAGAGGAAGGAGCAACCTCCAAGCCTTCACACTGCAGCCTGCCTGAGCCACTCCTTGGCAGTGGCAAAGACTAAGCTGAGGCTTCAACCCCCTGAGATGACCAACTCCAGGGCAGTCACAAGGCAGAGTCGTGAAGCACCGGAGCCCTGTGAGCACGACAGGTTTTGGGTGGCTCGGAAGGCACAGGCAGAATGATTGTACAGCTCCCTGAAGGCAGGAGCCTGTCTGACTTGCACAAGAGCAAGGCTGGCATGAGTGCAGCACTGCTTTGTGCCTACATGAGCTGTCTCCCCTCTGATCGCACGTACCCTTGATTTTGGCAGCATGTCTTCTAACCCTAATGGCCCTTCCTAAATGGAATTTTCAAATGTTTATGTTTCCTTCTTTTCCCCACAGTAATTTTCGGTGCTTTGAATGTTTCAGGGATTCAGCTACATAAATAGATATCCTAATCTTGTAACAACACGCTAGATTACATAATTGCGATTAGGATGGGTAATTACACAGTGCCCATGTGAAGTAGACAGCTTTGACACTCCACATCACAACTGTGTCAAAATATTTTATTTACAGAATACCAGAAGTAGTAACTCCACAGGCTACCGTAAAACCTTCATTTTTTTAATATCATTATACAAAATAATTAGGAAAGTCTTTCAAGTGCTTTCATTGGGTTTCTACTTTGCTAAGAAAAAACACACTGTTGGGGTTCTCCCTACTACAGAACATTTCAGCAGCAAGCCAGTTTTCACAGTCCTAGCAAGATTGCTCCTGTTTCCTGTAGAAATGCTACATATTAGAGACTATTATAATGCTTTCCTGAAGTAAAACTCACAGAAGTAAAAAAAATGACCCATGGCAGATATTTTTGTCAAGGTATTTAGTTCTCATTTTGATCTGCTGACGACCTTTTACTTGAGTAAATCACAACTACATCCTAATGCCAGAACTTATTCACCAGCTATGAAAACAACCTGGAATTGCATGCAAATTTTATTTTTGTTTTCCCTTATGACCTCAAATTTATACTACTTATTGCTCCATCACGGAAATGTCAAAAATCACAAAGACCCTCTGTAAGACAGTGAAGCGTGCAGAAAAAGCTCTCTATTGGCAGGAATTACATCAGGTGTTTTTTAAACAGCCAGCATTCAAGGAAAGAGATGAGGTTAAGTAACACTCCAAACATGACTCAGGAAGCCTAAGGAAGGGTTTAGGCACCGCAGTCCAATTCTGTAAATGTCACAATATACTGCTCCACAGAAGAAAACAAAGCAAGTGCTTGGTGACTCCAACTGACCTGACATGGGCTTAATTGTATGTTTATTTCACATATAGAATAGGTGACATTAGTATTTTCCATATAGCTAACCTGGAACTTTGTTAAATAATGATGAAGCTGCATGAATACTGAAATGGCAATCCTCTAATCACTGTCACATTCAGTGCATCACATGAATTTTTGAATCGACCATGACAAACACACACTAGAGGTTCTCACAGTGAACTGCTATTATGTTAAAATACATTTTTCAGAGGTTTTATGAAGTTTAATTGCATGGGATGAAACATGACACCTAAGCATTTGATTTATTACTAAGCATGACTCTATATTAGTGAGACTGCAGAGCATACAGTGTTGTGGAATTATTTTTACTCTGTCATGACAGATGGAGTCAGCGTTTGGTAAAGACTGCGTGCAAGTGTGCAGACATGCTGCAGGTGGGATCCTCTCTGCTGCCTCCTCCAAGCCAAGCTGTTATACTTGAAAACAGCACATTTCAGATGACGAAGAAATCATCATCTATGTTTTCAAAATGGCAACACAGATTTTAATCTTCTCTGTATGAAAAAAAAAGCCTGCCTTGCCTAGAAAGAATCACAGAGGAGAGAGATGCAAGCCTTAATGATTTGAGGGGATTTATGGAACAAGAATCTTTGAGCATTGGTTATAATCCTACCCTAGGACAGGTCTACACTGCTCATGCTGCAGTGGTGCACACAGTTACCCTGTGGTAGCAGTAGATGCAGCAAGATGCCAGACTGTGATTTCAGCTTTCAGCACACCCATGCTTTGCTTTCGGTCCCCTCACCCATGCAGCCAAGGACCCCATTTTATGCTCTTCTCTCTACCTCAGAGGACAGCACCCCATGGTGCTTCCACTTCTAGAAGACATACACATTGCAAAGGGTGAGTTTCCCAGCCCAAGCTGGACAGCAGAGCTGTCCATACCAAGGCAGGGTGATGCACTGATTTCCACTCTGTGCCTTTAAAGCTGGCACACTGACAACAGGGCTGAAGTGCCAGAGCAGCACCCTGCCTGCAAGGGCCTCAAGGAAGAGCCTGGATGTGTCTGCAGGGGCACAGCTCTACTGACAGCTCCTCTTTACAAAAGGAGATATCACCCTGCCTTCTTCCATCTCCACAGAGAGGATATTTGGCAGCTGCATTTCAACCAGCTTTTCTGTCTTTCCTACTTATTTCACCCTTGTGAAAGATCCTCCATGACCTCCTCTACAACGCCCTAGCACGTACTGGTCACACAGTCCCTACAGATGGGGCAAACCCCCAGTCACTAGTTCAAGTAAGCTTTCATTTAAGATTTCTTCAGCATGGCCTGTATACGATAATTTTGAAACCCTTACTCCATGATTTATGAGAAACGTGGTTAATACTTGAAAAAATGCTTTTGAAACTGAGTTCTCACATGACACTTCTAACATACTGTTGAAAGGCAGCAGTATCCTCTCTCCACATTTCTGAGCTGAGCTGACACTAAACTTTCCTACAAAGCTAATTATATCACCACGAAAGGCATCTGACAATGTCCAGCAGGCTTAGAAATGGACTCAATCAAGGCCTCTGGCAGCAAGTTCACATTCTTCTGAAGAGAAACTTTATGTTAAATCTCCTTGACATCAAGTGCTTTGGACTGGCCCCTTTCCAGTAGCTCAAGATATCACTGCCCAAACTTAAGGAGTGCTTTGTTCCAGCTGGAAGCAAGCTTACAGCTAGATCAAATGGAGGTGGGAGTAAATCTCTGTATTTCAAGAAAACAAGATGACATCCACTCTAACCCCTACTTTTAAGAGAGGCCAAAAAAGGGCATCAATTCAAGAGGATCAGAATCAAGCGTTCTATTGGAAAAACTATTGTTAGCTAGGATAGTTCAGCCTTGTATTCAGCAGTTTTACCAATTCAGTGTACTCCTGTGTGACTAGAAAAAGCTGTGCTCCCCCAATAACTTGTTTCTGGGCTATTCTGACAGAAGGGGACTGGCTTTCTGCCTGAAAGCAAAGGTGCAAACTACACCAAGAGCCAGGAAAAACCACTGAAACAAATGCCCATGGTAATCTTTGAAGCTCAAGTAAGCTCTCAAGCTCTCAGGGCAATTCAGACGCTTACTGTTCTTTGTTTAAGCATTGAGTTCTTTATGGTTCAGCTTTGTGCATGTTTTATACAGACGCTGACAAATACTAAACCAGCATTGTAACATTTCAAGGCTGATTCACTGATAAAATGCTCATTCAGAGGACTCCAGGGGACTAGATGTCATGTTCCCTTTCAAAAATACGGCTGAAGTGAGTATTCTGTAAAAATTCAAAACAGATCTTGGATACAAAGAGCAGTGGAAGATAAGCAGTGCATAAGGGGACACTGAACAGGTCATGGAATCTTCAATAAATATTACTGGAAGTACTGAGGTTCGATTCATAACATCTCTAAGGACATTTATCATTATTACTGGCAGATTATGTGCTTTGTTTTAGGGGAAGCTGACAGAGGACTGCTGTTATAACTGTTCCTAATAGCTGATTACACATCATTATGGATACTTCAGCTTTGATTCTGGCCAACTTCTGTTGATTTATAAACACCATTGCCTACTTTAAAGCCTGCAATCAACCACATTATGCACTAGATAATGAATACACTCCCTAACTTCAGGTAATAGGCAGAAAGTCCATTAGACAATAGCTGAATGAAAGGGAGTTCTATATATATCTCTGTCTTCCCAAGGGTTCTGGTGTGACATTCCCAGTGTATTTCTAAGAATGGGGTTTCCTGCCAATCACTCTGAATACGAGCCTAAGTCCTTGTCCTCCCCTGAGATAGAGCCTGCTCTGTTCACAGCTACCCAAATCATGCTACAAAGGTGGACAACTGGAAAGCCTGGTGAACTGCTTCCAAATTCTCTGCACAAATAGATGCTGGGGCAGAGCCATGCCTATACAAAACCAGGCATGAATTAGAAAAAGCTGCAGAAATGCAGCACAAAAATCCTCTTCCGCCTTAGTTTGCCATAATTTAAAATACAGAACAGAATAAAAACAAAGTAATTGAATGGACAGACGAGAAAAGGCAGGTCCTCAAATCTCACTCAGTGGCCAGAAAAAGGGAGTCAATAGTAACAATCATACAAAACTAAAGACCTCCACATTTCTTCCTTCTCCGACATCTTCCTGCAAATCCCTAACCTATTAGTTCATCTTGCCAGCAGTCATTCTCCTTTTCCGCGATGTACAAGGCCAAGCACATTACCAGTGCTTAACAAGCTATAATAATGATTGATGATTACATATGGACAAGGCACAGTTAAGATGAAGAACCACATTAAAACAGCATCAGAATTCCAGGGAACTTTATCTGGTAAGTGCTTAGGAATAAGAAAGAATAAAGAAGAGCAGCTACAAACACCACTAAGGAAACCCTTTTGCATCCATCAAGGAGAAAGAGAGATACACATAAAGAGAATTAATAAAAAATGGATAAGACCAAGCACTGTATATCCCCCATAATCTCTCCTGCTATCTGGTTACCTGCAAATATGCCTATGTATAGGCATAACGTAAGCCAAAGCCTCAAACTACTCTTTCAAGCAAAATACTGTTCAGCCTTAAAATATTGTTTCTCATTTTAAGTTGCTACTTCTCAGAGGTTCCACTCCTTTCTATTCAGACTTCTGCATTAAGAAGCAGTGAAATTACACAGTTCCCAGTCGTGTGCATGCTGCAGGCAACACACCTATGACTTGCCCAGCACAATTCCCTCAGAAGGAACAGAGAACCCATTTCAACTTAACTACTTGGTTGCTTACAGTATAGCTTTCTGGCTGATGGGGTGATATTAAAAGACAACCCTTTTTGGTCAAGAACTTTTTTTAAATCTACAAAGCAGCCAGCCTTACTACACTTCACATAATTGCAGGTCTTCTTATGTTAACAATCACTTGATACGAACTGAATTCCTAAAGATGAAAATCTGCTTCCAAGATGTTTTCTGTCTCAGTGGGCTTCATGGGCAAGAACTAGAGCTGTAGTTTTTTGGAGTTCGTAAAACAAACAGGTCTTGCAAAAGATCCGAGTTTCATTCTGTTGAATCCTGTGTGCATGAAAGGACAACAGTTTCTGCAAAAAATATAACACTCCATAACGGAACAATTTTCTCTTTTCTGTCCTGTCTTTTCACTCTTCAGTGTTTAACATGAGAGTTGTTTAAATCATGGCAGCATTGTCAAAAAGTCAAAGAGTTAAAGGTTTCATCATACCATTTACAGACTGCCAGATGCTACAAGCTTGTTATATACAACTTTGATTAGGTGTAAAATGAATCTACAGACAAATTACTGCTGTTTGCCCAGATAATTTTACAATTTTTTAGGTTCAGGATTTGTATCTGCCATTTAGCTAAGTAGCAGCCAAGATTACTGGCAGAGTATTCTCTTCATCCCTGGCCTTTCAGTTTCTGTGGTGTAAACATATTACAACAGTGCAAGATGCCTACTGACTGACAGCCACCATTAGGGGCATTATATGGTACCATATTTATTCAACACAACGTCTGCAACCCCTTTCAGAAGATACAAACAGCATAGCAGGGGAGGCAGAGGGTCTGCAGAAGTCTCAAAGTTCTCCCTGCATCACATGGCCAGACTCCCTTCAAAGCCTTTCTTTACAACATTCTGCCTTGCTGTCACTCAGCATCATATGATGAAGGCTGAGCAGCCCATCTTTTCCAGTTCTCCTCTTCCTCCTTTCAGTTTCCTTGGCAGTTGCCAGTACTAGTGCTGTCCCTCTTGCCCTGCCTGAGGCCCCTCTTCCTTGGCCTCCCAGACTGCTACACATTTCCTACCCTATATTACATTAAAATCACTCCCTTCTTCTCTCATCTTTGCCCTGTGAAGTTGCTGCACTGATTATCTCCCAATGAGTACAGTAGCTCCTCTCTTGAACTTCTAAATCCACCCAAGAAATCAGCAACTAATTCTCATCCTTACTGGCTGCTCAGGTTTTTGTGAGCTCTGCTCAAGCTCCTTCCCACAGGAAGCAATGCACCATCTTCTGCTTTTCTTACCCTCACACATTTAAGATCTCCATATTTTCCTGCAAAGCTCTGCCTAAGGCTGTCACCTGTATATTTCTGCGTGCTGACCTTCCTGAACCTCCCTGAATTGGAAACACTGCCAGATTCACGTGGGTTTTTTCGTCCAGTTTATTCAATATGCCAGCCAAGGAATAAAAAGAAGAGGTGCATACCCAGATATGAAAAGAGATTTTAAGGTCTCGGGGGAGCACAAGATCATCAGTCTGATACCTTGTTTCATCACAGACTGTAAAGCATCACAGTCTTGCTATTCATACAGAAAATATATGCTTTAAAATATCTCCAAGAATATAATCCAGGCATCATTAAAGCCACAGGAAGATGGAGAATTTGTCACTTCCAGTGCTGGACTGTTCCACCTTGACCACCTTGTCTGCTAGAGACCTGTGTCTTGCTTCCATTTCAATTTGCCGTGATTTAGAGTTTCCAGCTATTAAGTCCTTGTAATTCGTTTTTTTCACTTGATTAAGAAACCCATAAAAAGTCCTTCTTCTCCCCATGAAATGATTTATAAACCATAATCAAATTCCTCATCATCTTCATATTAATAAAGCAAGCAAATTGATCTCTTCCAGTCTACTATTACATCACATTTTTCTCGATCTTAGATTATGTTTGCACCTCTCTTACCTCTGCTTTAGTACTCCTCTTAAAACACTGAGAACTAAATGCTCTTTTGATCTTCCCTGTACCTAAGTGAGGATTTTCCCTTGACTTTTCTGTCTAGGTCCAAGGACACACTGTGTAGTCCATTTCACCAGGCTGAAATGCTGAGCAAGTCACAAGGAAAACCCATCTGCAGGCACCACATCAAAAAAGGGCTGCTTCTGTATGATGGAAAGCTGGATTACTCTGCCCAAAGACTGTGCAGCCTTGTGCATGGCTCTGGAAAAGCTTTTAGTTATAAAGCCATGTGAAAACTTCACCCTCTGAACCAATTATCTCCTTACATTTGTCATCCACAAATATTAGATTTATTTCCCATCTCTCTTTCTTTGATGGAGGAGTTGCCTAGCACTGGAGTCAGTGCCAGTCCCTGCCAACTCCCACTAGAAACATCCCTGTTTGATGACTGTCCAACAAGAATAGCTTCTTAGTTCTGGTCAGTGATCAAAGGTGACACACTATCTTTCAGCACCATGAGATCCAATCAGATGCATTAAGGCAAATGCCTTACAAAAGTTAGTATGTCACTATTGCACAGTTATCTTTATAAATTAAACCTGCAGTGTCAAAAGATGGAAGCACTTTCCATAAATCTACACTGATTGGAATTGGCTTAGTAGCACCCTGGGTCTTTATAGACAAAATCTGTCTCAAAATAAAAAAAATATTTTGATCTAACACAAATATTAGGCTTAATTAATTGGGTCAACCACTTGGGGTTTTTTAATATTAGTCTATCAAGG
The DNA here is from genome assembly GCA_024734555.1 of Trochalopteron elliotii. Taxonomy (NCBI): domain Eukaryota; kingdom Metazoa; phylum Chordata; class Aves; order Passeriformes; family Leiothrichidae; genus Trochalopteron; species Trochalopteron elliotii. The sequence continues at coordinate 953,191 of JANPWX010000010.1, forward strand.
ACTTCCTTAGTATTTTAAGTTTTATAAAACAGAAGCCTCCAGTTTTTAGAAATTTAAAAATGCACAGCCTTTGTATGTGACTTCTACCATCCTTCATTTTAAGAAAACAGCACTGATCAACACTTGCACACAATACAAACCCAGGTCCTCTTGTACCCTTATCAACAGCAACTGAAACAGTGACTGAAGATGTTGCAGGCTTTTTCTCCATCATTTTGTAGTGTAGTGGGCCTTTCCCACCAGGGCAATTGGGGCATTCCAGCCTAGCAAGTTCAGCCTCACCATTATGTGATAGGAAAAGTGAAGTTGTGGGTGAAAAAAGACAACAAAGGCAGCTTTAAGGAGACAGGATGAGGCCATGACAGATAGACAAAAGCACCAAGATGCAAGCATGAAAGCCTTGAAGGGAAGGATAAGAAGTTCAAGATTGCTAGGCAAAGACATGAATGTATGAAATTCAGGGACGGGCACACAGTGACAACTGCCTCAGCACACTGGAAAGAGATGTTATCAATATTCTGTGGGTGAACTCACACATACACATACTTTTCCCAATACACATGAGCTTGGCAATTCCTCTCTTCTTCAGTTCCTTTCCAGAAGTTTGTCACACTGCCATGCCAACAAAGTGTGCCGAAAGCCTCGCTTGGCAGTGCTTTCACAGTAAGCTCCCCTAGCTGGAGGCTATCCAGACTGCCTTGGCTCCACAAATTAAGTGAATTATCACAGCAGTATCACTTTCTCTCTGCAGAAGTACATGATTTAGATGGTTTGAAGATGCCACCAGCAAGCTCCTCTGCCACCATGTCACATTTACCTGCCTGATATCTGCATCCCATCACACAACCAGACAGGAAAAACCTCAATCACCAAATCACAGATTGAAGAACCAAGAGCTGCATAACATAACAAAAATCTTGGTTCTCTGCTAACCTTGGGTTTCTGTCCTCATCTTCTTGTTGCTTGCCATCAATTAACCTAAAGCCAACACAACTCGAGCCCAGCAATGCCATCACAAGGCTCATTTCATCCCAACCAGGGTACACTTCCCAACTCCTGCTGTCACTTCTCCAGCAACACTCCAGAGAGATAATTTTCCTTTAAGCATCAAAGATACAATTATTAATTGTTTTAATACAGGTTATCCCTTGAACTGTGCACAGGGCTCCATAGTGAACAGCACACAAGGGGAAAGCTGTCCTTCCTGGAGTTCAATGTGGTTGCAATTGCTTAGCTTTCCCCAACAATCTTGTGCTTTTTCTCCTAACCTCTGAGTGTGAGGGAGGACCTCTGTCATCTTTGTTTTCAGGACGAAATTAGTGCTCTAGTTCAGTTTTCTGAGTTTTGGGGTCTGCCAGCTTTGAGAGCATGGGCTAATGACATGTAAATCTCCAAGGATATTTGAATGAAAATTATCATTCTTTAGCTTTTAAATAGGAACTGCTATCCCTTGAGAGCTGTTATCCCTCATTGGGTTAAGCATGTGGAGACAAGCTGCCTTGAAAATTTATTTTTGACAAGTGATGATAAAGCTCCCTTCTAAAGCACTAAAATAAAACCTTCTCAAGGTATGTGGGTTCCCAAATTGTTCAAGATGTAGGTGCACATAGACCATATGATGAATTCAAAACAGAAGAGGATGACAGGACAACACTGGAGTCTTAGGACTGTCAGCAGAAGCAGTGTGGTAGCACAGCTCCTCGTGTTCAGCTGCCATTGAAGGGTAAGTGCTTTGAGGCACAAGCAGATGCCAGGAGATAGGACAGGAAAGACAGGAGAAATTCATCTTCTTTGCACATGTTTGGTACTAGTTACTAAGCTAAGTGCAGGACTGGTGTGGATGAGCTCTCAAACATGAGCAGGCACAGCCCTGCAGTAGATGGACTGATGGCCTGATCTGACACGGCAGCTGAGAACAGAGAGTGAGTAATGAGTGCAGCACGATCCTACAGTGAACAGCCAAGGGAGAGGAGCAGATGCTACATCTCTTCTAGGGAAAGGTTGAGGAGCAGAAGCCTTTGTGAACACCATTCTCTCCCCACCCTCCGTGCTGTTCCTTTAAAGGGTGAGTTTAGATGAAGCAGTATAATAGGATCAAGCTAAAACTGCTCCTATATAAAACTGTATGACCCATAATGCACAGACCACACAGCTACTGACCAGGAGGAAAAGCCCCAAGCCTTCAGCTACCCCCTCCACGCAGGAGTGTGGTTAACCATTGATGCAGAACATTTTATTAACTACAAGGTTAATATAATCAGGAAAAAGGACAACTTTGCTTTGCCCTGCTTCAGACAAATATGCAGACTCACAACAGGCAAAACTCACACCCTTGTCAAACAATTTGTCTTGCATGGGACCAGACCAATTGCAAGCAGGGATCACAGCCTGGCTTGGCCTGCTGTGATCCAAGCATTACTGGAAGCCCCTTGCAAACACTTCCTACTGTGTGCAACAGGGAACTGGTATTGTGCAGTGCACTGGTTATTGACTTTCCAATGCCACACTCACAAACTTCTGTGAGCATCCCTGCTAGTTCCACAGAAGCCAGTGTGGTAAAAATGTCAAGGGAATAGGACCACCTCTCCTTGCAGAGAAAAGGCAGTCTTCAGTTCCATTCTCCTAGGTCATTGGGCAGTTGTGACACATCATAAAGCCTTGAAGAACGTTGCTATTACAGCAGAAGTCCCAGCAGAAGCTTAGGGCCTACCTCGTCCCATGGGGTAAGCCAATGACTTACACGCTCCAGAAGAAGAGAGTGACCACGAGCCTAAAAATTCCTTCACCTTCCCCTTTATTTGTTCTTAAAATTCTAAATGTATGCCTACTCCAAAGAATTACCCATGGTTGAAGAGCCCTCCTCTGTAGGAGAGGTAGCAAGTATGGTGAAGGATAGAAGAGTTATTCCACAGCCTGAGCTACCGTGTGCCATAATACAAATCCAATTTCACAAAAACCCATTTTCTGTTAGTACAACTGTGTTGGGTGATTTTTTGCACCAGAAAAGCTGCTGTTTCTTAGTGGCAATGCAACATGAAAGAGTAGACTGGAACAAAACATGCAACCCACAATCGCTCAATTCATATAATTAAAAATTAAACAGCAGACATCTCCATGTGTCTGTGTGGGTATTCAGTTTTCAACAGAAACATCTGGTGCCTGAATAAGAGATTTCATTCAGCAAAATCTGTTGGCTAGAAGTAGTTTTAAAATATTTGGGTGCCTTGAAACGCTCTGAAGACCTACACCAAGCAAGACTTTTGGAGACTGATGCATGGTGCCCACTAGCATGGCACCCCAACTTCCCCACATTTCTCACCACAGCCTGGATTAATTGTATCCTCTGCAGAAATACTGCCTGGGGAGAGTTGTTCTGGCAGCTATGTGCCTGTAATGCCTCCTGGTTTATATTTAAAGGATAAAACCCTGTATGGAAGGCACTTAAGAGTATTGAAGAGCACAGGAGAATCACTGCTATTTACATTTTTTCCCTTTTTAAAACAAAGCCAGGCTTCAGCTGATTGTTTTGTTTACAGTAGAGGTAACAGAAGAGAGTTTTGCTCCTTACAGCCCATTAAACCTGTTTTTCTCCTACTCCTGCTCTCCTCCCCCTCTTCAAGCATTTAACAAGCCACAGGAATACAAATCAGAAAAAAACCCCAAAATCTCTCTGCTGATGAACTGCTTAGAAAAGGTTTCAACTCGGCTGGTATTAACAGTGCAAATTTCCGACCTATTTATATCATGGATAATTGGTGACTAGAAATATTTGCATTGCTAATTTCCCTCCATTAAGAACAAACCCAGGATCCCAATAATATGACTTAATAGCTGCATTTAAGTTACTACCCCTTCCCCGTCTTCCTTTTTTTTTTTACGAGGAGTTTTTCCCCCTCTCCACACTTGAGTTCCTAAACAAAGACTTCATTCTTTCTTTGCTGCCATTACTACCAAGTTTGCTGTTATAACAACAAACTTGACTTTCTCCTACCTAAGTGGAAAACAAAAGAGACAGAGGATGGCTAGGACGAATGGTAATTAAAAATCTGTTACTTTGTGTGTTACCATTTCCTTACTATGAATTAAATAAGAATAGTAATAAATAAATCAGCACATTTTTTCCAACACGTACAAAGCTGAGTTCTTGTGTTAGGTACTTCAATTTTAAATTTGATGCCCTAGAAATACACGAGGGATTTGAACAGAATGGTTAAACCAGGCTTTCATTTCCATTAATAAGGGCCAGCACCACCCTTTAACTGTAGCTCCCCGAAGGCTACAGATGGCCACTCGTGGAGGATGGCCCTGCACCCACAGGGCTCTAGGAGCTGATTAGGAGGCTGATACGACAGTTTGAAGTCTTACAAAAATGCAATCAGCCCAAGTGCCCCCAGGGAGAGGGAGAGCACAGAGCAGAGTGCCTGTGACTTCAACCAGCAGCTCTGTTTCACATAAAGGGACACTGTCAGGTCCCTTTAGAATCACGTTAAAATAGATGAGACAGATTTGAGGGCTAAAAAGAAACTTTTCTTACGGTCCACTGAATCTGCATGCAAAGCTCATTGAAAACATTTGAGATACATACCAAATTAACTGTACCGGGCAACCAGAATTAATTGTGTCCTTGACAGTGTGGCAGCCGATAGCATTTGTTATCCTGTGAAGTCACTCAACACACAAACAAATCCCTTCACTGCCATTTATGCCCACTGTGCTCCCATAAAGCATCCAGAACAGGTACCTACACCTATTAATAACCCTGTCACCGCTGCCACATTACACAGGAATGTGAGCTATCGTGGTTCAGTGACATTTAGCTGATCCCTTGTCCTGCAAATTCAGCTGACCAATGCCACATTTCAGGAATGAGTTTTTCCCTGGTGAAAAGAGTTATATACTGAACCAGACAGCAGCCCAGCAAGCACTGGCTGTGCTGATTTACTGGGCCTGGTGACTGCATTGAATGGCACTGTAGCTGTGCAGTGACAGCCGAGCCTCACGCCATCCTGCTGGAAATAAAGGCTGCTGCCCCCCACCACAGCACAGAACTGCAGAGATGGAACACTTCTGAGCAGAGGTAATTCAATCCTTCCTGAAAAACAGGGCCCTTTTCAAAGAAGGCACCTGAATTAAGAGCTAATCATCACATCTATAAAAGGGGAACAGACTCTTCCAACTCAGCCAGCCGGCTGCATAATCCAGAGCTCAGAGAGATAGGTGGCAAACATTTAACAATAATGCCAAAATCCAGAAGGCTGGGAATTCTTTGAGAAAATCAAGAGGAATCCAAGCAGGTAATTCCAGCTGAGCTAAAGACTGTAGGATGACTGCCAGTGGAAAAACAAAACCTAGATAAAGTCACAAAGCCTGCAAGAAGAAACCAGTATGAGAGGAAGAACACAGATCTCTGTGTGTGTGTCACTGCCAATATCACAATATTCCCCGCCATATTTATGGAAATATTGTAATCTCCCAAGAAAATCAGTTCTTTCTACAGATCTTCTAAACCCAGAAATGACATTCTTTCTTCGCTACAGTCAATAGCAGGCCCCATGAAGCATCTACATTCTCAAGAGGTGAATATATTTTTCAGGTTTAATACTGATAAAACCTTAGCAGTATATGAATATAAAGGTATATTATAATTTGAATTCTACGTCCCCTGAACTCAGAAATTACCTTGCTAAAAAGTGACTCCTGTGACCTCTTAGTCCTGCACTGATGTCACACTTCCCTTAACAGAAAAAAAAACCCCTCAAAACTGGAAAGATGCTTTCCAAAAGCATCACACCAGAAAATACCATCTTTGTCTGCAAAGCACCCAAGCAGCAGAGCCAGTAGGGCTGGTGACAGTATAACCACACTTCTCCTGGTGCCACAGCTGCCAGGGAGAGGGATCCACCAAGGGCAGGCACCTTTGTGGGAACGGGAAAACCATCAGGAGCAAGACACCATGACAGCACAACACTCCTGCTTGTGATAATTGAGTTGGCTCCACTCTTTCCCTGTCTGTCCCACAAGAGCTGCTGCTTATTTCAGTAAGGCCCCATGAATAGCACTGGGGGAAGGAGAGACCATGAATACCAGCCTCTTAAAATTATTATAGATGGATTTGTTAGTAATACATAACATATAGCTGAGCCCTTCTAAGTGATACAGTGCCAAACACAGAGAAGATTTTGTCCTGATAAAGTCAGACATCTTGAGTACATAATAAATATGATATTCCCCCTCTGTCTAATGTAGGTTATGTGAAGCTGCTAAGACTGCAATTTTTAGGCTATCACTGTCCTTAAATTATTAAGCAATATAGCATTAGAAAGCTAGACTGAAGGCTGTGCATTGTAGTTTTGTTTTATTTTTTTCAATGTGTGCCTGGATACAAAAAGTGACTTTGGAGAAGGTATTGTGGTGCTAGCATGTACCAGGAGGATGCTTGGAGACTGACACTGTGTCAGGTGTCACTGTTGCTTACATTTATATCTTCCTTCCTTTTTAGTGCTTGTGTGGTGAAGAAAAGCACTTTGTAACCCACACTGCAAGAAAGCAAAAATTCTCTGTCTTGGCAATATGTTGTATTTACATTTACATTTTGTATTTATTTATTTATTTACTATTTTATTTTATTTTATTTATTTTTTATTTACATTTACATGTTTTAGCTGGTTTGAAGCCAGTTTGGTAAACATGTCAGCATATTCTAGTCACTTAAAAACAGGTCTGTAGTTTGGTTCTAGCTTATTTAAAGCCTGAACCAGAGATCTCCAGAGATATCAGTATCCTTCCTATGAGAATAATGAAAGCAGTATCTAAGAATGCCTCAGCACACCCTATGGCACCTCCCCATTTGATTCAGCAGGCCCAGGAGGCAGAACGTGTAGTTCACACCCATTTCTGTCAAAAGACATGCAGAAACCCAGAGGTTGCTAGTGCTTGTGTGCAGCAGCAAAGTCTGGTCCTTGGTTATTTCCTCATCTCTCTGTCCCCTGAATGAAAGGTCTCTGGAAGAAGTCTCAGCTCATATCCCATTCCTAATCCCAAAGACTCCTGGGAATCCCATTCCTCCTCCTACTCTGCCACTGAGTAATGCTCTCCTCCAGCAAGTTCTTCTGTGGACAGAAGAACTTTCCAAATGACAGTAAATTCAGGGCAACTTCACCTTCCAGGAGATGTGGCTGTCTCTCCTGCACACATAAACCTACCAAGCAGAGACTGTAAAGCTCAGGTGCTTAATCTATACTGAGCCTCTTCATTTTTTCCTAATGAAAATGTAGTATCAGCTGCTTTTAACGAAGCAAATGACTCCTATTGCTATCACTGTGTATTATTCAGCCTCCAAGACAGAGATATGGAGCAACCTAGTTAAGTCTGTTCACAAAGAGACAGCATTAATCTGGGAATTACCTCTTTCTCCAAAGGAAAATGAAGTAAAGCTGCAGCAAAGGAAAATGTGGGAGCACTGAGGATTTCTTTATATACCTGTGGAGTAATGGGGTGCTTGTCTGAAAAGCCTCTTGTGGACAAGGTATTTTATATGCGTTTTGAGATAGTGAGATGCTGTAGGACAACCTGACACTACTCCAGAAAGATGGTAGCTTCATTTTTCTTTTATTGTTTTCACCATGCTTTGAATTCCAAGGAGTCTTTGTTATACAGTGTATTTTAAAGCCTAATTTAACCACTAAAGGCAGAATTGTGGTGGCTGTGTGTGGGGGTGGCCAGGCTTTTGTAGTAGCTGGCTTTTTCATGAAAGGAGCTATGGGCCACTTTTCTCTGGGGTCATTCTGAGACACCTGTAACTGAGGGAGACTGCACACACAGCCTTTTCAGACTTTTAGCTTGTACGGCCTGTACTTTCAATCATGCTTTAGGAGCTAGCTGAGAAATTTTACAGTTTCTCATGCTGGCTTGCTGCTTATAGGAAGCAGTAAACACACATTCATCTGATGCATGGTCAGAAATGAGCTAGAAATCCTCTGGGAAGAAAAGGGGAGAAATCTAGAGACTTTGCAACATTTATTTTGGGAACAGCTGTCTGCAGAGATGTTCCTGCTAAAGTATATGGTACCCTTTGCCAAAGACTGGCAATAACAGGGCTACTTGTTTTCAAGGGGCTTCTCCATCAAAACATGATGAGCCCCATGAGTCCTCTTCCCACCACAGCCATACACCACAAAGACAAAATACACAATGGTGCCCGTGTTCATGAGCACACATTCACGTGTATATATACCACCTATGTCAGCTGCTCCCAATAAAGAGAAAACTGGATTGAAAGCTAAACATCAAAACACACAAGGGGAGAAAAAAGAAAAGGGATCATTTCCACCCACAGCTCTCAAAACTCTGCTTCCCTGCAGGCCACAGAGGGAAGGAAGTGCATATGCAGAGAGGCGAGTGGTGCGCAAAGCCCTCGAGGCACCCGTTTATCTGAGCTGCTTCTAAACCTCACTAAATAAGCCTATTAGTTTCTGAAACCTGGCAAATGAGGGAACAGGGCCCAGAAGTATGAAGTGAGACAGACTGTACTGTTTCAAGTGCATTTATATGCAGTACCAACTTCTCTGTTGACTGCCCAAAGGTCATCTGACAAACAGTGGTGAGTTTTTTACACCATGTCAATTTTTGATCCAACACCACTTGCATACCAGATGGTTTAAAAATATGTATTCGCTGCCACTGTTTCTGCTCTGTTCAGCAGTGCCTGCCAATGTCTTGAGTTTATGATGTCTGTAGCAAATGTTTTAGTGTTGACATCTTCTGCAATGTGAGTGAAGATAAATTGCATTAAACGCTAAAACACTACTTACAGATGGAAAATAGACTGACTTCCCAGACATTTCCAAGCAGGGCATCTCCAATTACGCTGTGGCAGAGGCCGCAGCAGAGACAACCCAGTTTAATAAGCAAAAATCAATTGGCATTAACCTGGGGAAAAAAGCCACCTTTACTTTCATTCCCACTTTGGGAAGTGCTGCTCTGCCAACACAGGGTGCTGGAGAAAGACTGCTCTCTTTGTGTACACAAAGAGTGCTGCACAGGAGCAGCGCTGTATTGTGTCAGAATATGCAGCTGTAACACACTCTGCATCCTGGTGATACTGGAAAGCCAACCCCTGCTCATCCCTACGTTTGTTGAGAAAATATATTTAAGAAAAATACTGATAAATATTTGCTCCTGTCCCAGTTTTAAGCCTAGCTATTTAGCGTGGAGCACAGAATGGGAACTCCACATCCTGTTACTTCCACTGCATTCCCTATTCCCCTTCCCCATTCCCCTCAGTACAGAGGTTCATGATACAAATGTAATTGCTCTAATTTTTTCCACATCCTTTTGGGAGAGAGAATATTTCTTCTTTTAAAGGGTATTAGTAACCCTCTGGCAATTCCATTTATCTCTTCAGCACAGTGAATCTGAAAGAATCAGCCGGGCTCGCTCTTCCTTTCACCCGCTGCCACAGCAGAGCCCACAGTGCACCTCTGGAGAGGGTGGGAGCTCCACGTGTGTGCCACACACAGTCACAGCACAGATGAGGCCAACACACAACAGCACATGACAGCTTCATAAATAATGAGGAGCAGTTACTCTGTAATAACGAGGAAATAAAAACATACACATTTTATTTTTAGAACTGACAGCAGGAGATATGCTTGTTTATTTGACAAAGGTAAAAGATTTCTGATACTCATGGGGCAGCTGAGCAGGGAAGGAGTTAAAGCCAGGGTTTCAAATGTAAAACAAACAAGGCTAAGCCTCTCTGTTTCTCCAAGGTCTCCCTCCTTCCTTGCCCTCTGCAGAGGCTATAAATAGATTGCAGAAGAATGAAGTATGGGTGGGACCAAACTAGCCAGTCCCTTCTATTCTCCCTAGGGAAGGGGGGAAAAAATAAAAATACCATTTGACTCGATTATTCTAGAGTATGAAGAAATTAACACGCCATGAAAAATCTAGAAGTGCTACTCCTAATTACAATATGCAGCCTTCTGATTTATCATCCTATTGAATATTTGTCTTTGAATTCTCCTTCCCTTCCTTTGCATCATTTTTGTGCATAGCATACATTTACTGAATCTTGCAGTCACATTTCTTATAGTCCACAGATTGCCTGTAAGGAGAGGTGTGCATAGACAGGGACTGTAGGTGGACAGCAGCATCTTTCCCATGCTCTGCTTTGTTAATTCTGAAAAAAAACCACCCCACTCTTCTACCCCTAAATAAATCTGAAGTTTAAGAAAAATGCATTTTGCCCATCATCCCAAAGCTGAAGTGTCCTTTCTCCAGCAGTCTTGTGAAGTAATACATTTAAAGGCAAAAGGAAATACTTAATGCACAACCTTGTATGCATCAAAAGTCCCGATTTACCTTTCCAAGCTACTTCTTGCAGCATTACCAATTAGCAGAAAAGTTCAAGAAATTAAGTACTGTTTGTTTGTATTTTTGTTTATACTTGAACTCGAAAGTGAACTAACTGTTGCATACCCCCTGAAATCTCTTTGAGTGCAGGCTGCTCTTAATAACTGGTGAAGAGAGCACAGGCACCAATACTAACTTTCTTGACTAAACTGCTGGGGTGGACTGGCTCCATCTCTCTGAAATCAGGGTGTGCTCACCTGCAGCTTCCTCAGAGCAGGAGGCATGAGAAAAAGATACCAGGAAACACTGTTCAGTAGTTAAAGCTCAGGCTTCAGGTAGTGCATCTGGAGATACCCCCACAATTACTATTAGGGAAATACTTCTAATTAGCACCAATTACAACCATAGTGAGGGTCAGAGTTTCTGAGAGATTTTAACCTACTAAATTCAAAAAGTGGTTTGAAACAGAGGATGAGTTGAGGTTATCCTTTTTCTTATATTCATAGACAAGGAGCCTGCTGTTTGCATTCCCTGAGCACCGTCAGCTGGTTCAAGCCATTCAGCTTTGCCAGAAGGTCTGTCTTTGTGGTTTGCAGGCATGCCTTCCTTGGGAGGAAAAACCAAAATGCTCCAGGTAGTCAGCACCTGCATAAGCACTCTTCAGCTGCAGCCCTGGAAATGTAATGAGCTGCCTTACACCCCGTGCATATAAAGAATACCTAAATGCTAACTTATTCTAAATTTCTTTCTTTAGGAAAAAAAGTTCCTTTCTTACACTCTCAGGCTTCCTTTTTTTTAGTATTTGGCTTTTTTAAAGCCAGTCACCTCCCACTAATATCTGGAGGGAAGAGCAGGCATGAGCACCTAATTACAAAAAGGCCGAAGATTCATTACACATGCAGAGAGGAATTTGCATCACCCCTTCCTGGCAGATGTCTGTGCCCTGGGAGGCTGCATGCACCACCCAGTTTGCAGCAGTTCTTGTCACAGACCAACTGAAGCTGGCCCTGGCCTGAGCAGGGGGCTGGGCTTGGTCACCTCCAAAGGTCTCTTCTAATCTGTTTACTCCTGTCCCCCCATCCCAGACTTATGACAGCAAGCTACTAAAAAGGAAAGCAAACCTGACACCTTCCTCCCAGGAAAGGATCTGTATGGCAGCAAAACTCCTCTTATGGGATCCAGATAAACTAAGCTGCCATCCACAGCCTGTCCCGTTAAAGAGCCCGGAACCCTCATCACAGAGGCAAAAGCAGCCAGGTAAACCATCTACTGCAAAGCCTTATCTTGAGCCTCCAAGCTGAGTATGCATCAGGTTTTCACTGTCCAGTCTCTGTGGGACTAAAGGGGAAGTTAAACAATGCTGGGTTTATGTGAAGCATGAGTACTGTGCACATAATGTTTTTATAATGCTTTGATAATAACTTGTTAACTGCAGAGGAGGCTGTATAAAATGAAGGCTACAAAAGCATTTCTCCATGGAAGTTCGATTTTTATAAGCACTCCAATTAATAAGAGTTCATTTTTGTTCAGCCACATCACACTCGACCCATGACATCTCTCAAAGATGAAGTTCAAACCAATGGGCATAAACTTGAGTTTTCTGCCCACAGGGAACTGTGCACACATGCACCGACACGTGCAGGCTGCTGGGAAGCCTGGCCACTGCACACATGTTTTGCATTTCAGTCTCTTGTCCACATGTTAGAAGCAGACAGAAAAAAGTGATGGGCACCCATGCAAACAGCCCCAGCAGACATTACTGCCACAGGCCTGTTCGAGACGTGCAGAGCCATATGTACAATTCATTTTGTTCAGAGGTGCTGTGAGGGAGTGAGCCAACATCACAGATAAGCAAGGCCACATGAAAAAGAAGAGAAGGTATTATTATTTTTAAGTTAATATAAATCCCAGTTCCTTCCTCCAGTTCCTTTTTATCATGGTTGTCATGTTTTTCCCACAGGCCACTGTCATAAAGAATGCAACATATTCTCAGAATAAAAGCCCTGAAGGGATGTAAAGAGCAGAAAGCACACCTGGTCCTATCTACCCAATGACAAAAAAAATCAGGGAGGCCTGGAAAAGGTGGGATTCCTGTTTCTCACATGTGATACTCCCAGTTTCACCCTCTCCCCAGAACATCCACTTACTCACCCTGGGGCTCTAAACTTCCAAACTGGCTCTTCAAGGCAGCAGGGAGAAAGCTGCAGAAGCCAAAATCCCCATGTAAAGTAAATCAGTACTGCTCTGCCCAGCAAACGACACCATGTATGAGTATCTGGAGCTAAGAGGGAGATAGTAGCCTTTAATACAGTAACTTCTCTCCCTGGTTGTGCCAGGCTTCTCCTCTGCTTTGGTTTCCAGCCCAGGAACAATTTCCCATAAGTCTTGCATTCACTGCTCCCAGCCCTGTTTTAAGAAAGAGCAGGTGCTGGTCTTGCCAAAAACACCTGCAAGGATGGGAGGGATGAGACTGTGCATCACAACTCCCAGGACTGCCATGCTTGGAGAGGATTGAGACTGCCATAAGAGTGTCAATATCTACAGCAAGCAGCAGCATCTCCACCTCACCTACAGAGCACAATGGGCCCTGACAGAAAGGCTGAGTGACCAAACTTCCATTACAGAGCTCAGCAGCACAAGTGCTGCTGTGTCTATAGTCAAATGCAAAGATACCTTCCTGGGCCAGCGACCAAGGAAAGCAAACACACACAAGGCTGTGAAGAGTCTCAGCTTTGGCCCTTTTACCCTCCTCTGCAGCTTCTGCTTATGAGAGATACATTAAGCAATTTTGATTTCTGGAAATCCTTTCTGCTATAAATACGTATTTAGGTAGTTTTGAGAATCTTCAGGATGCAGAACCATGCAATCAGACAGGAAATGGAACACAAAAAGGAGGTTGGTGTGAGATGCTTGAGGGAGAACAGAAAGATTATGAGCCAAAACTAGTAAAGAGACTAGCTTCAAAGCATCACTTCCCTATAATGTGAAAGTCACCCCAGGAGACGCCAGCATAGGAATAACATAACATTCACTCTTACGTTTAGATTTTGAAAGAACAGAATTTTTTAAAAGAAGTTATCAAGATGTTAGACACTTTCACATGGACTTTTCTTGCATATACTTCAGAGAGACTGGCAGTTTGGGATCCTGTTCAGAAGGCACCTCACTGTGTCAGAAGTCCAAGTGCAGCCTGCCCAGTTTCCAAGATCTCTAATGAGTGCTGTTTGTTTGCACAGGCAACTGCTCCCTGGACAGAGGGGCTACTTCACTGTGTAGCCACTGACCTCAGCTTAGAGCAGCACAACAAACTGCTACAAGTCCATTAAGTGTCTGCTCCAGAGTGTGAGTGTTTGTTGTGTGTCAATATCAGAGATCTCTTTTTTAATCAGGAAGCTCTATGAGGCCAATTTAACTGCAGAGCAAATACAACAGCTGAGTATTTTTCTTTGTGAACTATGGCCTCCAACTTGCTGTTAGTCAGGAATAACCAGCCCTAACTTGTCTGTTCTTTTTTTCTCTCTGGGAAACCAGAACATTTAGCAGGAATCTTCACTCTCATTTACGGGTAGGAAGTCCTGGTACAAAGAGATTAAGGAATACAAAAGCAGGCAAAAGGAGGCAGAATAGTAAAAGCACTGGCAAAAAACCCCTTCAGTCTCTTGCCATCCTAATGGCTGAAGTTAATACCATAGCCTTAAACACCTGCAGTTCCTTCTGATATCAAGTATTTCCTAGCTCTTGGTCTTTGACCGAAAATACACACACAAATAGAAGAGGTTGTAGACTTCTGTATAATGATGTTTTAAGCTCACTCTCTAGGTAAACAGCCCCCAAAACAGTAGCCAATGTATTTTTCTCACTTAGAGCCCTTAATAACCTCACTGCGAACACAATGAAAAAAGCTAAAACTACTCATTTCATTACCTACTGCTCTCCAGATTAATCTCTATTCTGTGCTGCACAATGACAGGGTCACCATAGGGTTTCCATGCCACTGGGGCTGTGTAAGGAAGTATGTGGCCTGTACAAACAAAAGCAGGGGAATTCTTTATTCTTGTTCTTCCTAACCTGTGGTTTAATTCCCCTTCTTTTGTAAAATGAAAACCAGTCTTTTCTCAGAACATAAATGATCAATGCCAGCTTTCCCAAAGGGAAAGTATTACAACTGTGTACAGCTTCTGCCAAAGTTAAAAACCTTTCCTAGAAGGATCTTGGTTTTAAAAGTAAGCTCAAAGTTCTCTGAAATAGTCACACTCAGTCTAAAAACGAGCAGGTACCTCATGAAATGAAGATTAAGATTTAGAGTCCAAATCTGGTGCCTTTCAAGTAAAAGGATTCCTAAGGCAGGAGCTTGTAAAGTGGCTTTTGTTAAGGTTTCGTAAGTACCAAAAGATTGTGTCAAAGACTAAGGAATGCAATTGTACCTCTTATGCCTCAAACAGCCCCCACTATTCCCATCTATTCCATGAACCTACCATGCCTTCAAGCAAGCACTTATGAAGAAGCCAACACCACTTCAGTCATCCTTCAGAGGGATTTATTCAGAACCCTGAGTGGAGAAATCAGGCTGGCTCTGGGTACAGCACAGCTCAACAGCCTGGGGCAGCACAGGAGCACAGCTTTTCTCTGCTGGGTCCTGTCTGGGCTGGGTAGCTGGCCATGCATTCCTGGTGCCAAAGGGATTATACCATTCAGGCATGTGCCAGAGGCAAGTCCTCTCCCTGCCCTCTTCCCACCTGAGTGGGGTGACACAGAAGCCCATGATCCCAACATGCCCACCTCCATCTCCTCCATGGCATGCTGCTCAAGACAGAATCTGAGCATGAACAAACCAGCTGAGCTCAGTGTGGTACTGCCCACCTCTCTCCCACATCTGTGCATGCACTGCTCCATCTGAATGAGGAGCCCTCGTGGTCCAACCATCCCCTGCTCTGGGGATCTGAGGATGAGAATATGCCTCATCTCCCCTCAAAACTCCTATTCTTCAGGGAAAGGCAGATCTTCATGCCCTGTAGCATGGGATGAGCCCTCCTCCTGCCTCCCACAGGAATGGAGGGGAGCAAACCCAACTTCCATTCCTGCTATGTGAAGTGAAACACAGCTGCACATCAGCCTGCCCCAGGCTGGGCCCATGAAAGGCACATAGCACTGGGGCTCCTGGGCAATTCTTCCTACCCCCAGCCTTCCAAAAATTGAGCACTGGAAATGCTAATGGCTTAACAGCCCAGGGATAACAGTGAGCTGCCCAGAAGGCACTGAAACAGAACAGAGGGACCAGACATGCCATTTTTTATCTCTCCTCATTGAAATTTATTGCAGCTAGAACTGAATAAAACAACTGAGATCCAGCAATAGAGATAGCATCTGAGATTTCTTGCTGTCCCTGTCAACAACTTGCAGACATTTGAAAGCACAGCCATAATCCCCCTTTCACTGCAGCAGAGAATGAGAGTGAAAACACACAGTAGCCATCACTTTCACTAGGAGATCAAATCTGTTCCATCCCAAACCCTCCCTAACCCACAGAACAATGCCAGGCCAAACCTTGAGAGCTCACTGAGCCCATCAGTCCCATGCTCAGGAATGGATGGCATTTCCCAGGACCATCCTTCTGCTTAAAACACCAGGCTGATCTGTGATAAAGCTGTGTTAATACATAGTTAATGTAGACTGGCTGGTAGAACTCAGTCCCTGCCATAATATCTCGTTCAGAGCAACTCTAGTTTGCAAATGAACAAAATTAATAAACACAGGCAATTTTACTTCTCATTAAGTGTCCTAGCAAAATTATAAAATTTCCACACACTGTCAATGTTAGCCTTCAGACTGACATACATGTAGGTACCATCAGGTCCAGGTACAACCTGGATCTATACCCCCCCATATCCCATCCATCTCCTGCCTTCCTGCAGAGAAACTCCTCAGCTGCACCATCCTGAGGCACCCCAGATCTCTCTTGGCACAGACCATGCCATTCCCTTGAAAACACACAGGCAGCTTGAGCTGTGCGTCCCACCACACAACCACACCTAAGCAGCAGGACAAGCACTGCATTGCTCCTTATGGCTTCCCCTTGCTCAGCCTGGGATCAGCCTCCCCATCACCACAACAGCCAGGATGGGACACACAGAGATGCACATAGGTCGTGTAGTTTAATGCTTTGTGTCTAGAGGGAACTTGCCATTGCCAGCTTCTTCTCACCTGCAGTTTCTTTTCTGCACCACTGGGTGAGATTAAAGATATTACTTCATCATCCAACACCATGAGGTACCACACTTGCCTGTGAAACTGCAAACTGCTTACAGGTTAAGTCTCCAGGAAAACAAAGGTAGCAATCAGAAGAAGGTGATGGGCAAGCAGCACCAGCATGGTACAGAGGCAGCTCCCAGACAGAGACTACAGGCCTGCATGCAGGTTCTCACAGTCCTCCTCCAAAGGGAAGGGTTATGACAACCCCACTCATTGCAGAGAAACTGCCTTCAAGGGGAAATGATAACACATCAACAGAGACCTGCTCAAGCACACGCCTACTGTGGAAAGACTGTCCTGACCTGGTCTCTGGTAAAAATATTCCATCTGCTCAGGATCTCACCTATTACGGAAAGAAGGCATGGATGTTTTCACTTCAATATTTCTACAGTTATCACCACTGGGAGAGAAAAGAGACAGAAGACTCAAAAACATTTTAAGTGTGAGGTAGCTATGTTATGATTTTCCAGGGCAGCAGCTAGGTGTCTGAAAAGGCACATCTCCATAGGCAATCAGTGACCCAATGATCATCATGCCTTCTGAATATGTTGTGGCATTTACAGCTCTGTAGAGGTTAAAAATCAGAGGATGTCAGCTTCTGTAGACTGTAACAAAATATGATACAAAACACTTCCATAGGCTTCCTTCAGAAATAGAAGAACTCCCATTCTTAGGTCCCTCTTATTTATTTTCACTGTCAAACCAAGCACATGCTGAGAGGTAAGAATTGCCCCAATCTTTTGCTACATAACCCAGGGGAGTTTCCTCTCATCGCCCACAAACTCTTCCACATGATCCTTGTTATTCATGCACTGAAAACAACTAACAGGAAGCCTCATCCGAGAGTTCTCGCCTTTTTCACTCCTGCAGAAAAAGCTAGCATAAAGCAAACTAGTCCATCACCTTTCCCTACAGCATATAAATATTCAACACCCACTGACAGCCCCAGCTAATGTTAAAATCACTCACATTCTCACAGTGCAAGCATCTGTTCTTCCCTAATGTAAATCTGATTTGAAAAAATTTAGTGCTCATGAAAAAGACCAGAAATGGAAGGCCTGGATTCTTCTCTCATTGTGTCTGCTGGAACACCTCTGGCTTTTCCCTTGTGCTTTCTGTAATTAAGTTAGCAGTACCAAGATTTTTCAAGCATTTACGTTTCAGTGTAAAAGTTGGAGGTGAATCTCCAGGGTGTGGCAGAGGGGTTTTTGCAGCCCTTCTGTTCAGCCCTTTATTCCAAAAGGAGTTTCTGTGAGGAACGGCTCTGAAATTCCTGTGCAAGGGGGCATCTCCTTTGTAGGCATACAAAGTATTGAACAAAGCTACAAACCAAAGTCATGGCCCAAGTACTGGGAATCCTAAAAAAAGAACAGCCACCAGGGAACAGAGTTCATCACATCACGATGGCCCCAAGAACATCTAAGGAACTACCACCAGTATCCCAATGCTACCTAAAGGCATAAATACTGCAACATGCCTTTCTGAAAAATAATCAATCTCAGAATGCCATGCATCGATTATTACAAATACTGTATTTCTTTCTTTATTAATATATGCAAAGCAATCAGATTAGAGCTACAGGAGGTAATGAAAAAGCAGCTAAGAGATAAGGGCCTTTTTCTGTGTTGTGCTGTGCATGTTTAGTTCCCATTTTAAAAGGAGACCTTCAGTCTGCTTTTGCAGTGCTTGGAGAGAATGTCAACTACAGAATTTTCAAGGCAGGGAGAACTGCAATCCTGCAAAAGAAATATCATGATCCCTTAAATAACGCAGACGCCTGACATGATGAGCCTCACTGCCAGGCTAAAGGTGGGGCCAGAAGAATCCTACAGCAAAAGGATAGCATAAAGACTGAAAACAAAGGTCAAAGTATTTGCCACCAGTTTTGGTATAACCAGGCAGCTGAAAAGGAAAGCTACGTTTGCAGGGGTGGAGGAGGATCTTATTTGATGAAGGGCGTCACATTCATTTTTTCCATTTGTGTTATCCAGTCTAATAAAAATGTTATCTCTTCCTACAGACATTGTGTCTGAAAAGACTCTCTGTGAAAGGGAGCTACATGCTTAACACAACACGTGATGCTGTAACCTGGTCTCTATGGAGAAAATCACAGGAGACGGCTCTGGGCTGCACCCAGACACTGGCGAGAGCAGACACACTGCACTGCCTCCTCCGTGTTTGGTACCCCTCCCAGAAAGATACTGCCAACCCCGAGTCCAGGGCTGTGGGAATGGTGTAAGCATGGAGAAACATTACACTTTATAGAGAGAAGCTCCAGGGTCTCAGTCTGTTCACCTTATCAAAGAGAAGACTGAAAGGTAACCAGATCAAAGTGACTAAATGCCATGACAGAAAGAGAAATGTGATTAAACTGTAGAGAAACTTAATAGATAAAAGGCTGAAAGGCCAAACTTTTAACAGGTTCATTAACAATTGAAACAATATCCCATGAATTACAGAGGACTGCGCATTGCAGATGTCTGTCAAATTATGATGAGATGCTTTTCTAGAATATTTTTTCAAGTTCAAACAGGAATAAATCCAGAGAAAGCCTGCATGAGAGATCACAGCTTTCTGACTTTTATAATCTCCAAATGCAGCAGAGCAGCAGTACTGTATTTCAGGACAGCAAAGCTAAGTCAGTTCAGAAAGGAGAACAGAATAACTTACTAATATTAACAGGAATATTTGCATGAGCAGGACTCCCCTCACATTGAGGAACATCCAGCCAAAGAGCTTAATTAAAGTGACAAGCACAGGAAATTAGAAGGAAGAAACCTACTACCTAATAACATTAAGGTAAAGTAGGATGTTTATTTAGCAAGAAAGCTGACATGTCTGAAGAAGAGGTGGCCAATGGAACTTTCACATAGACCAAGTGAAACAGGAAGGAATGAAGAGGTTATAGTGTATTAGTTTTGTTCTGAGGTAAAAAAACCAGTCTCACTATTCTGACTGGCAGATGCCACCAACTCCTGCTGCAGGCCGTGATGGGAGGGACTGAACCCAGCTGGAGAGCTGGTACAGCATGGAGCCATTGCTTTGTAGACTGTGATACTGTGATGCACATATTAAAAAGTATTTAGTACAGCAAGTTTCCCAGTTTGATTTATGAATCAACAAATCTGAAAAATGGTAAGTACCCATATTTGACCACAGAAAAAGTTTAGGCTGATCCTGAAAGAAAAATCCAGGCATTGAGCCCTGTTTGCTCCAACACCTACCAAAAAAGTTGCTTACCAAGCAGCCCCTAGGGAACAGTCTGAACTCCACAGACAAACATCCTAGGAGACCCAGGACTGAAGGTATTCCCCACTCTCCTCTCATGAGATTTGCAGACCAGATGTTTGGCAATGATATTTCTGTCTGTATCCTCTACCTGTTCTGAAAACAACTGTGGCTTTTTCAATTATCTGGGAGTTGATTTGTTGCTTTAAAAGAAGCAGCTGCCCCATAAGTCTGCCTTTTTCACTGTGCTGCAAACATATGCAAGATGTTTATGATAGCAAACAGCAGGAGTGTTGAGGAGTCTCACCAGCTCTAATTAAAACAGACTCATCCTACAGTTTTACCCATGTAGAACTGAGCTTGCTTATTTGTATAAGTGCAAGGCTTAGCTTGCAAATACCAAAATACAGGTGTCAATATATAACAACTGTAAGCTGCTGAGAAGGGAGGTTTCTGCTAATCCTTTCGAGCAGATGTGTTGCAGCATCAAAGAACACAAGCTCCTACAGGCTGGACTGGCACATATCCTGGGGACATAGCAGGGAAATGCTTATTGCTTCCCTTAGCAGGGACAACAACATCAGGATGAGCATGGTAACAGGCACATCTGGTCTCTATCACCACCAGTCCAAGTAAGTCACTTGGGGGACACCAGGACAGAGCTCGGAACAACACAGCCAGTGTCCCACAAGACTCTGCTCTTTTTCAAGGGAGCAGAAGTTGTTATGAAAGATGCTTCTGTGGAATGCAGTGCAAAGGAAGGAGACAAATTCAGTCAGGCAATGGACCACCCCTCCCTTGCTACTTGGTGCAGGGAAGCAAGCAACAGCGTCTCTTCACATAAGCCCCAAAGGTGCATGGATGAGACAGTTCTGCAGGGAAATGGCAAGGATTATAATCACAATTTCACTTTGTTGCTACAGGTGAACAAATATTGCTCTGGTAGGAGTCCAGTGGCACTGCTGCCTATAACTAAGCCCACAGCACATAGGCTGCTTCAGCCAACAGCTGTGTTGTCAGCACAAATAATTACCAAAGAGGGACCACCAAGCAAACAAGCCTTTCAAATGAACCCCTCACTTCCCATGTTTGTCAGAAAAAAATGTTCTAACAGTGAGATCTCCAAGCAATACCAAAGGCATCTTTGGGACAGGTACTCCATGTGAAACTCAGCCATGAAGAGAGCTCAGGATAAGGAGTATCTGTCCCATACAAAACAAGAAGCCCCAGAGGTGAGTCCTAATGCAGCCTGTGCACTGTGCAGTGTCTGTGCAGTGTCAAAGATTTGAGCCTTCTTTATATTAGAGATAGGGAAGGTGTTTATCATTCTTCACATTAACATGCTTAAAACATGCAGTTTTAAGTGCATTTTAAGCAACCTCTCTCTGGAGCCTCCTGAAGGTTCACAGGATGGCAGTGGATGACTTACACATTTATGGTCAGTAGTCTCAAAGCTCGCCTTTTAATTTCTCTAACAGGAAGCTGGGATGTTTTGGAATGGAGGGCTGAGTCCTGACTGGCTTTCTGCAAAGGACAGATTCTGCAACTACAGCAATGCACTTTCCTTTCATTCCACACTAAAAATGAGGCCCAGATGAATGTGCTGGCCGTGAGGAAACAGAAAGGACAATGTGTATTCCAGTTCAGCTTTTTCAGGTTCATGTGTAGTTCAATGACTTCTGTGCTGAAATACTCAATTTTCCAGGGATTTCTCCATCTACTGCAAAAATATTTAAGGGTTTTTTTCTTCTTCCGCAGCCAATACAATCTTTGTTATCCAAGGCCTCTAAATCTTTCTTAAGCCAGTACACTCTCAGAATAGCTTACCAGTCTCCAACATTTCCCCAGAAATACTTAAGACTCAACAGAGAGAGTTTAAGAAATGCAAGCAAATGAGACTTGAGTATGGGGTAGCCAAAAGGACACCTGACTGACAGTTGGGAAGGTCTGACACTGTGATGGAGATTTATGAAAACATCAACATTCCTACCCACTGTGCTCAGACTGCACAAGGGGATTGGTAGTGTAAGACAGACAGACTGCCCCTTGGCTGTGCTAACCAGCCATGGGAATGCATCTTTTGCACAATAGGGTAGCAAAACTTCTGGAACAAGATAAAAATCTTCAGAAAACTATGAGACTCATCCCTGGAGAGAAGGCAGAGTTAGTACAAGCTTTGTTCTGCTCCGAGCAAGCATTTCTACACAGACATGCTACTCCAGAGTGACAGCCTGTGCTGTTAGACCTCTTACCAACAGTTTGCATGGGGCTTTATGGAGTTAAACATGAAACATTCCTTCTCCTCAGGGTGCTTGGGGCCCAAACCACACAAATCATGTAGAGAAATTCAAACCAGGACTTGGGAAAACGAGAGGTATGAGATAATGTTTTATTTTATATGGTCAGCTAGGCATCAGCATTGCACTGTCAGTAACAACAGTGAAACCAATCTTTGTGGTAGCAAAGACTAAATCTCCTGTTTTGCAGAAGGATGGCATACATGGGCTATGAACATTGCAAAAATCTCCTCTAGTCTTGGGACAGCATATCCTGAAGGACCTCACTTCCTGCAAGAGATGGCAGTAAGATTTGCAAGCTGCTATTAGGGTTATGTCAAATTAATGAGTCTTAAGGGTACAAAGTTCCTCTCATGAATACAATAAACTGCTGCTATACTGATAGAAACTCTTTCCAGTTCAAATATTGATAGAGGAGCTGTGATCTACACTGGCATTACAATTTATGTCCAGTCTGGAGACATCCTTTGCTTTATAGGCATAAGGCTAACAGGTTGGTTAGAGGTCAAAAATGAAGAAACAATTTTCATCATTCTTGATTATCTTTGAGAGATCCTGAAGCAGATGGAAGCTGCTCAGCCATTCAGCCAGTGTTACATATTTCACTCTGACAAGGCTCTGGCACCATGAGCAGAGGGAAAACCTGAGCAAGACTATTTCCTCCCATTTAACCTTCTTTATTATTAAACCTTTCAGTCATCAGCAGAGCATCTCTTTGGTGAGTTGAGCGTTTTTTAAAACAAAATACAGAGTTTAAGGTACCTCCTTTTTACATACTCAGATCAGTCTTGAGACATGTTCTGGTTTTAATTATTAAGGCTGCTGGATGCTGTGGATCACTGACTGTAAGACAAAACTAATTCCTCTTCAGCCAAGCACTGCTAGTACATAACCCATATATCCCCAGGTATTTGCTAGTGGAATGAAAGCTGGTTACAGCTATCTGGCTCAAAATTAACTTACAGCATCATTGCAGATGCAATTCATGACAAGCTCAATCTTTCAAGTCAATAATAACTTTACTAGATTGCCTGGTCTGCAAGGTAGCCCACCGTGAGCTACTGCCTCATGTCACAACAGACATTGAAATAATAAATGGCAGCTCTGTTTTATTCAGTAAGGCACAGTGGAAGCTTTGCTAAATTTAACCATCCAATTAGCCTAGCAATATTCAGGATTTGGGAGTTTTCAGAGTTCACTACTTCCAAGGAGGAAAGCTCAGTTACACCAATTAACATTCTCCCTCTCAACTGTACAAGCAGCTATTTCCCTGGTCTTCCTGTGGTTTGAGAGGCAATGAGAACAACTGGGAATCTAGCACCAACTTTTTAAGCTTCTCAGATAAAGAAGATATTCTTCCAGGTAATGCCAAACCCCTGGCTTGCTTTGGGCTCACACAAAAAAACCAGACTCTATTGCTTTACCAGTGTTGAGAAATTCTTGCTGGCAGAAAATAAAACAAAATCAGTTTCAAAGACAAGTTAATTCTGTATAAAATTAACTATGATGTCTTAGCCCAAACCTTTTCATTAGCTGCAGCACACAAAACAATCACCATTTCTTTTTAACCTTAGGCTAATACAAAACACACATATCTCCTGCTGGCATGACTGCACACATTTCTTCTGCAAGCTCAGTGCAAAAGACAGTATGCCCAGAGATGGGCAATGGAAATTCTTCAGGTCACTTCAACCCAACATAAATATACGTCTACAGTATATGGAGCAGCAATCACAGTGAATCCTGTTACATCCAGCTGGCTTTTCCTCTCTATTACACACAAAGCTGTCTTTATAGAAGAAGCTAGCTTGTAGCACCTCTCCTCCTATTTATGCAGATCATACTGAAGAGCACAGGAGTGCTCTGAATATTAAGCTACTGCATCTAACTTTAAAAAAAATAAATACGTAAGCTGAAGAGGGAAATCAGGGGAGACTTGGCAGATGCTACCTGGGTATTTTATTCCAAACCTCTGGTGTATCCTCACATGCCTTTGAAAGTAGGACAGGAACAAGGCACCTGCCCCTAAGCAGTGGGGTCTGAGCAGTCACTTCCCAGCCAACACAGCTGCAACAAATTCGGAGCTTTTGCCTTTCAATTACCTGCACCCAAGAACTAAAACACAAAGGCTATCAGACCCTTAAGGCAGCACACAGAAAAAAAGAATACTTTCCCAAATCCTGCTCAAAAATTCTGGGAATTTGCAATGGCTTTTAAAACACATTAATCCCCAGATTTCACAAGGACAGATTCTTTCCTAGACCTCTTCAGTTTAATCTCCATAAGCCTGGAAGTTAAATCTTCATCTAGAGTGAAAATATTTTACCACTGTAATCTAGTTACGACTATTTACACAATTTGCCCCAAATTCTCTCATTACAGCTGCCATTCTCAATTATTCACAGGTAGTGCTACATGCAGTTTCCGTGGAAACCTGCAGATCACAACCAACTGATGTGCAGCCAATTGTGGGCAACGGGCACTCGAGCAGAACTGGTCGGCTGCATAATTGTGCTTACATATGACCATTTGAAACCTATGGGCAGCAAAGGACTGGTTTACATTTCAGTGTCTAAATTTCAAACATCTTAACTATTCCAGGGAGCAACCAAGACCTTGTATCTCCCAAAGCATAATAAACTTGATGAGGAGGCTGTAACTTTTATGACATCGCATTTTCAGCATTTCACTATCATTTTCTGTATTTACCATTGAAAGTAAATGTCAGATTACTCTACCGTAAAACTGGTCATAAGTGATTCACTCCATTACACTTCAGAACCTTCCTTATTTTTAACTAGTGAAACTCTGCCAGTCATTTGCCTGAGACTGTGCTGCCTCTTTTCTCCTTTCCTTCCATTACTGTTGCTTTATTTTGTTAAAAATGTGAATATTCACATGATAAAATTTCTTGTTCCTTTAAGGTTTTTTTCAGCATTTAACATTCTGAATGTCACGGAGCCTCAAAAGCAGTTATCTTAAAAAGGTTTTAGAAGCTCTTTGGAAATTCTCTTCGGATTACACTCATGCACAACAGAATAAAAGTATATCCTTGTCAGGCAGAGCTGTGAAGCTACCCAACATTAAATTGCCTGACCATTCAGTGAGGGCTGTCCAGCTACTATCCTGAGCTCTCTAAGACAACAGACTCCACTATTTTTCTGTTTGAAAGACTAATGTTTCTCCCTGATATACGGCATTCCACTGAGGTGCTGACTCTCACCAGGCACCCGCAACGCTTCATCGCCCACACTTCATATTTTCACACAAGTTCCTGCACATTTTTTTCCCCATGCTAAGACAGAGGCCATTCCACAGCACATTCACCAAGACACAGGATTACAAATCCTTCTTTTCCAACTGGACCTCTTCAGGATTTGAGCAACAATCATGCTGCAACCAGTGATACTCCAGGCAATCATTTTGTTTCTGTGTTATCTTGTGTCACATGCACAGGTTTGTGTGCACCCATCTACTGTTCTGTCTCCTCCCTGGACTTTCAGACAGCTCTGCAGAGCTCACTGCAGCACGCTGTGCCTGCATGGCCATGCTGGTTCAGGAGGTCCCACAATCCCAGCCTTCATAACTCTAGTGACACAGTCAACAAGGGCACACGAGATTGCTGTGCCCCCTCTGTGAGCTGAGCCTTCTTCCTCCACTGCCATCTAGGAAACCAACTCAAGTTGCACAAGTAAGATGGTGCAAGGCTCACTTTTTTATTGAAAGCTTTTCCACCTAGCATAGTCTCAGAACTGAACTAGCAAATTACATTACTGGTGTAAATCAAGTACTGAGTTAACCCCAAATGAAGAAAAGTCACCTTGGACACAATTACTCAAGTAGCATCACCCAATTGCACCTAGATGCTAGAACAAGGAGCACTTCTACAATGCATGGAAATGCTCAGCACCAAGAAATTAAGCTCTAACTGAAGGAAACAGAATAAAAACATTTGTTGCACCTGCATTATTCAGAATTTAGGGTTTGCCAAATGTAATTTCTAATTTATTTGTTTTGGAAAATAGAGTGGATAGAGGGAACCCTCTACACATTACTTAAAAAGGAAGACTGGTAAAGCACTTGGAAAGTATCTTTATGAAAAACAACAGATCTATTGAGAGAGCAGCAAGTAGAATGCCTACCCTGCACTGCTGCACAAAGCAGCTGACATGGTAACACACAAATATGTACTGAAAAATAGCACTCAGTATACTTCTGCTTCCCTGAAAAGCATTAGCAGATCATATGCAGACTTCTTTTATAAAAATATTATGTTATAGAAATAAACAAAAGCTGCTTTTAATTCTATTGTTGAAGTGAAAGGTTATCAACTAAGGCAGCTGACTGGTGTACTAAAGATAAGCATAGTCAACCTACAGAGCTGCACCTCTATTCTAAATAAACTTTGGACTTCTGCACATTCTCTTAAATGTTGCTTACTGGCAATGCAGTAGCACTTAAATTAGAAACAATGCTCACTTCCCCTCCTAACTGAGAATGAAAAATAGCCTGGTGATGGGATGAAACGCTGGCAAAACTTCCTATGGTTTAGCCAAAACTCTACTGAAACTTGTATTTAACTACAGAGCTCCAGTTCTAAAGATCCCAGTCTTCAATGAGTATCTATCAGGAATGTCATGAAGACAGAATGGCCTTCTACAAGAAATGCCAAAATAAGTTAAAAAATGCTGAAAGGGTCACACTAACAGCACTACACAGTCATTGTTAACTGCATAACTGGAATCTGGGTAATTTCTGCTGGTGAATCTTGCGTCTGCATCCCTCTGTCTGATCCTCCATAGTAGCTGTAAATTAATGCCACAAGGAGAATAAGTTCAAACTCTGTTATTTGGCAGCGAGGTCCAGTTTCCATGAAATTCAGTATGTCATATCTCAAACTGAAAAGTTCATAAAGTAATGAATCACCAGGTTATATCCAGATTCTGCAGACTCATTTTTCAGCCACTGAAAACCAGCACTTGCCAGGCTTAGAATAGCAGCACTGATCCAAAGGCTAACAGTGCTGCAATTCTAAAAAAAAAAAAGTATACCATAAAAGAACAGGTTAAGTGATAAGAGAAGGCAGTTCAATTCTGTGCTTCAATGAGTGTTAGTGACACAGTCATTAGGAAGGTGGAGAAGATGAGCTGTCAAGTTTTGTGACTTATGTTTCAGTTTTGTTAAACATGCCATTTTTACTTTTTTCACGAACACTTTACGTATTTGCCACTGGTCAGATAAAGGCACTATTCAGCAGCACAGGACTAGATGGGACACAGGACACTCCAGTGTTCTCTTGCCTTTCTGCATATAAGAGAGGAAGAAAAGATCAAAAGAACTTGCTCTGCCTGGTTCAGCTCCATTCCTCAACTTACTCCAACATTGCTTAGGAGTTGTATACCTCACAAATAACAACTCAGCTGTGTTAGGTTTAAACGTTTTAAGAAAAAAGGGGAAGCTGACTTCAATCAAGTGTTGATGGGTGACTGTCATTTACCAACCTTCATTAGCATGAAGTAGCTCAAAATCTTGAACTGGGGATCCTGACTGGCAGGGCACATTCACTGATCCAGAGTTGAATTTTAATGAGGTAGGGAGTGAAAAATTGCCCTGGTGCTTGATGGCTTTTGAAATTTGCCTCTGCTGGGTAAAAGTCCTCGGTCAAGTGTGAAGATGGGGAATGTGCATGCTTCTGCTGCCAAAATCGACGCAAGGAAGACCTGGACATAGCCCTCCACAGCTGCTCAGCCCTTGCCTTAGAGGGAAACACCCTCACCACAGCTACTGAGGCAAAATGCAAAGCACATCCTCCTCCAACCTGCCTCACAATCATGGAGCATCTTGCATTATAAATAACAAAGACAGGCTACTGCTACAAACTGCGCAGGATTAATGAGGCAACATCCAACATATTACATGTGAATAGAAGAGATTACAAAGTAATCTGAACACAAGAAATTTGAAAAAAATACCCTGAATCACTGAGGCAAGTTCTCTCCTTGTACTCTTCACAAGACCCCTCCTGAACTTTCATCTTTTGTCTAGTCTGACCCTGTACACTGAACCACCTGGACAAAAAGGGCTCCTGGAGTTTTCCAGATGTGTACTCAGTTGCCACAGGAATGAGCAAAACCATATGCTCAACCTGCAAGATGGAAGGAGTCCTAAGATGGCAACTGAAAGGGCTCACAATATTCAAAACTGTGCCAGACAAGGTAAAGCTACTCCACAGTGCTGCCAAGACCTGTTTCTACCACATGAGGACACATAATTTTGCTGTTGGAAACAACATAGGTTAAATCATAACTAAATATACCAGCACTTTTCAGTATGAAGACACAAGCATGGATGCAAAGAGAGTCATTAAATCCAGAGTTCCTTCTCATAATAATAACAACAACACACTGTCCCTTCTAATACAAAGACTGCAGGGCATAAATTATATCAGACATTAACAGGTAATTTTTTCACAGAAAACACAGTGAAGCTGGGAAATATCCTCCTATATGCAATATTATATGCATACCAGAAGTTAAAGTTCAAAGCATAAGTAGATTCTTCTTTCATTATTTTGACTAAACCCACTGCCTTTAGTTCAAAAATGCCTGAGGTACACATCAGTACAGAGAAGCATGTACTTGAAGGAGTCGTTGCTCCAAGCACGGTCCGTACCACTTCTCGGGCACTCATAATTTACTCCTGGCAAAAAAAAGAAGTGGGATAGACTAACCTTCAGTTTCAATCATTGCAGCTGTTTCTTATGGCAGCAAAATACAGCGTGAATTGCAATGCATGTACTTCTAGAAAAGCACAAAAACGGCACAGAGAATTTCAAGATGATCTAAAAAGGAAGCCAGGTGCTAGAAAATAAGCCAAACAGCAGGGGCTTACTGAGCTCAAATCTTCAGCCCGTTGAAGAGAATTTACAGAAGCTTACATGGAAAAAGGGATCTCAGAGACACCAGGCAGAGAAGAGGGTTTACAATCTCAACAGAGACAAACGGCTTGGATTGGAGTTGAGATTATACAGTTTCAACACTAGAATTATGTATAAATTATTGGAATAAACTGACCAGTTGGTGCTGGACTTACAGCTGCTTTGCACTTTCTTTGGATGGTATAGTATATAATTTCTTAAAGATAGCCTCTAACTTGCCTTTAAGAAATGTCTGCATGGTTGAACCAAAGAGGATGCAAGTGAGAGATACCAGACACGGACCCTCTCACCACAGAGCCTGTGATAAACTGGGAGTGGACACAGAGCCAGGTACATCAGCTGGTATGTGTTTGAACAGATGCAGTCTGCTCTCCCTGGGTGCTCCCTGAAAGGCTTGAAGCAAGAGGAGTCTTAAGGGTTTGGCTGCACTGGAAAGTGGTATTAGAGACAGAATGTAACCACAAGAAAATGCATTAACTACGCAACACAGCCATAACCGTACTATGACTTAACAGAGGGTATAGCTTGCTTCATCAATGCAAAGCCACACTCCATTACAGACAACTCCTCACATTTCTGCTCTGATCAAATGCAAGTCTCTAATAAGGGCCAGTCTGAATAGTGGTTTAAAGTAGGGGAAGAGGCTAGGGGTAGGTTTAACAATTAAGACATTTTATAGTTGCTACACGTTCTTGAATTGCTGGTGCCAATCAGCCTTTAAGTCAATACACTGGAAGTTTTTGAGATCTTCTCAAAAACCAACACCACCTCACACAAACTTTAAAAATCAGAATTCAGAATCCTGGGAAGCCAGTAAACCAGAAAATCCTGCTTTTGAGTTTGACATATTCCCCACGATTCGGTGCAGGCAATTACCCCAAATGCTGCAAGCAAACACCAGGAGAAAGGAGGTGACAATGAAAAAGGTGGCAGCCTGCAAAGGGACAGACATCAACTTTCATTCTTGCAAGGCCAAGGTTGCTGGGAAAATCAAATTCAGCTATCTGAAATACAGAGAAGTCACACAAAAAGTACAAGGAGAAGCAAAAGACTTCCCCTCTGCCAACCACAACAAATGGCTCAGTAATACAAAATGTCAGTTGGCACTCGAAGCACAGTGGATGGCCAGAGAGAAAGTGCATTTTTAAATCATTAACACATTGGGAACACACAGATGTGCAGTTCAGCTACATCTGTGCATTGTAATTTCTACAGTAGTCACAACTTAATGAATCATCAATTGTGACAAGATCAATGAACCAAACTGCACTACAAACTAAAGCTAGTAAATTCATGCCTGGGGCAAGAGCTAAAGGTTTATTTTATTATTTTTTTTAGTACTTCTATAATTTTTAGTGTCTAATTAGTGAAAACACGAATCCTCCAGAACCCTTTTATTTTTTCCTCCCTTTTGGAAGTCCTACTGCAAAGGATAAAGATTTCATTCATGTTTGCTAAATTCAAGTCTGGATACTACTCATCTGATCAGCAATTTCTTCCTCAGGACCAGGAACACATGGCAGCAGAAGTTACAATGCTGGGATGTGCACTACATGCCAATCAGGTGGACTCTGATTGAGCCTACCACCTCCAGGCAAAACAACTGCTGTTTTTTCCACAAGGCCAGATTACTCCTGCAGGCAAAGCATCAGCTAAGATTCTCTGCAATGCTACTTTTTGAAAGGACAAATTCACATCCAAATCAAGCAACCAAATAATTTATTTGCAAAGAACACACACAGAGTTTCCCCCTGGCCTCAACCATTCAACAAGTTCAATGCTGAGTTTGTTGGTGACATGCATAATCCAGATAGGTTTCACATCAGAGATATTCTTACAGAAAAAATGTCCAGATTAACCAGGAGGCAGAAGACAGCACCCCATCTTCTAACAAAGCAAGCTCCATGCAAGCAAAGGCTCTCCCTGCTGACCTCTTCACTCTTCCAGGTAAACCATTTTAATCTCTACCATATGTGAGCTTTCAGTGTATTAATACCTGTCAGGGGTTCAGCTGGACTCTTGTCTCCCTTCCAGACAGGCTCCAGGGAACAACAAGCTCTGCTTAGCCTGGCTTGTTTGTCACACATTCAGAGTGGAGCTCCATCTGGAAGGCACTTCCATGACTTGTAGTGCTGCTGGCATACACTACTCTCCCTCCTAGGACTCAAAGTGAAGGAGATGCAGGCTCTCTTTAGAAGGCTGATTCTGTTCCAGCTCCTGACCTTCTTTATACTGGATGTCTTGTCACCTTGGACTGTGCATTCCCCAATTCATTACCTTCCCCTGCAGCAGCTTTTGTTAATACCACCCTGTGTGCAGCTTATGCATTTTTCATCATTATATTTATCATTTCTGTTCTCTCTCCAAGGACTTTCTCCTCACTGGGACCAACTGTGGCATTGTCTAAATCAAAAGAGATACAGAAAAATAAATTCCAGTATTGCCTTGCTTGTAAACAAAACACCATTTTGGAGCTGTGGTACCAAAAAACAGGGCTTAGTGTTTTTATGGTCTCCAACAGGTTAATGTTTCCAACAACTTTCCAGTGGTCTCAAAGCTAAAATGTCATAATACCAGTTCTACTGCCTGTAGCACTTTGTTGTGCAGCCAGTTTTACTAAAAGCATTCTGCATCCTGTGCTGACAGGGACTCCTACAGCAAGGAAATTTTCCCCAGTTCCCCCTTGGAACAGCAACACAACATTGAACATTCACACACTAGAGCTGGAAAAAGTTATAGCTCTGATTGCTATTTAGACTTCTCCACTCAACTCTAACACTCAAGAACTTGGAAAGGTTTCATCCAGGCTGGACCCTTGTGATAAAAGGATTGAAGGAACAGAGCACAGGATTAGTACGATAGATGAATACATTGCAGTGTTTTCCCATTGCAACATCCAACCTACCTCATCAAGGCACTAGATAATCTTGAAAAGACAGATCTTATTATACCTCACACCTGCTGGTTTCCTTAGGATAAAGGATTTGAAAAAGCTATTCTGGAGCTCTGGGCAGAGAGAATCTGAGCAGGTGGGAGTGCCAGAAAGAGTCACTTACTTTATTATCCAACTGAAATAATCACAAGAATAAACAGCTGTTAGAAAACTCTATGGGGAAGGTGGTATTTTACTACTACAACACTGGGCTTCTAAGACAGCATGTAGAATGCATATATTTTAGGTTATCTTGCTTGATACCAAACATACTTTAGTCACCAGCAGCTCAAGTTACAAATTAACAATGAACGCTCACAATAATTACTTCTTGCATCCAAAATTAGGACAAATTATTCCTTTTGCTCATTATCTGAGCACTGCATTTTACTAAGCATCACAACCATAGAGCCTTCCTGATATCATACTGCATATCAACTACGCAAGACCAACAAGACATCACAAGGACAACTAGATGTGGGACTTGTGAATAAGCATCATACACAGAAACCAGCTGTTGGAATGATCAATATTACAGGTCTTCAGTGCAAAGCCTGCTTTGTTTTGCATCTCAGACCAAGACCAAAAGGCAGCCCATCAGCAGCAGTTACGTGATTTTCCTTTTTCTACAAGAGAGAAAGTTAAAATACCTGTTGAATGTTCTCTTCCACAGGTACAGTAAGAAACACATGTACTCCCTACACGGACATGCTCTCTTCTGAATAGCTGTTGTTGCTACAGATTTATTAGCATGTGCTTGTATTCCAGTTTCACATTTTTCTGGCTTATATTTTAAAATTTTGATTTCTCCAAGAATGACTTAATTGTGGCTGTAACTTTATTTTTTTAGTGAGGAAGAAGGTAAGACACCAAACATTAGACGGATGGATGGAACCTTCCTTGCACGCAGTTTTTGCTTTTGTAGCAGTAAGCACGGCATTCCCCACAGCCATGGTTACCACATTCTGTACTCTTCAAGCTCCATTTTTCATTTAAGAACTTACTCTCTAGTTTTTTCAAGGGACTACATTCTCCCACTTTTGCACAAGAAGGTACAGAAGATCACCATCTGAAAGTGACTGTGTAAGCCACAGCATGCCAGTAAATGACAACAGATCACTAAGCTGTGGGCAGTCTCTTGGTTATGAGCAGATATGAAAGATGATTTTGCAGAAATACTTAAGGCCTCAGAAAGGTTTTCCAGACACCTTGCTCTTGCCCTTCTGTTTCTTCCTTGGAAGCAAAGCAGATAATCCACGTGGCATTATCAAGCAGTGTTTCCGATTAATTTCCAGTAGTTAAGCAACGAGTTACTACTTCTTTCAGAGGGCTATGCCACAACCTAACAGACTTCAAAGACTCTACAAATACACACCAGCAACAAACTTTATTAGTCAGCAGGAGATAGCAGCAGGACTGACATACCAGCTACAGAGAGCACATCTGTCAATAACAGGTTGCCACACACACTCAGAACAAGGCATCTTGAAAGGGATCTAGCAGTAAGAAAGATCTTTTGAAAGATCTGATGATAAAGACCTATTATTTTAGTTTCTGATGGTCACCAGTAGATGTTAAATTGGACAAGAAATGTGTGTGTGGGTTATTCTGACAAAGTTTACAGTTACCCAAATTATCTAAAGGAATTAAGTTCTCATTTGCCTGTTCCAAATGAGTTAAATAAATTTCCATTAAATGCCTTTTACAATAAGAAAATGATTCACTTATAATTATGGGGTTTCGTGTCTTTTTTCTCCTTCTCTGAAAGACTTCTAGAACCCTGCACACAGAGTCAATTAATAAAATAATTTTCTTCTGGCTGCCAGTCCTCCAAAATAATTTTATCATCGGAGTCACCAGGTCCATCCTCAGACTAGTTATTACTAAATAAACATTTGGAGAGCCAAATCAGGGCTCACTGTCACCTAATCAACTCCACTTTCTTGTTGACTATTTTTTTATTAGTTGTGCAATAATGGTCTCTACCAACAAGTTCCTTGAACATCAGTTTTGAAATTATGAGATTCATTAGCAGCCTTTGCACAAAAGGTGAGTCTTATATTGATAGTGCTGTGAAGATGCTGTAAATAAAAACAACAGTCAAAAAACTCAAGTCAGAAGAGCCAAATCACCTTAAGTGACAGCAATAATATGAATAAAGATAAAACATAATTAGAATTTTTGGAGGGGAGAGGGAGAGGGAGAGGGAGAGGGAGAGGGAGAGGGGGTGCATCAGAGAAATGCAGAGAAGTTACAGTAGCCAGTGACCAACTGAATCAAAAAAGCACCTATAATCCTAGAGTCCATTCAAAAGTCTACCTCCAAAGTTCATCAATTCATCAATGCCCTTGAAAAGGCCTTTGCAAAACTCCTTGTGTGCACATCTCTAGTAGAGTATGTTCAGAAAAGTCCCTGAAATGAAACAGGAATAGGTGCAGAATAGGAGGTAACACTGAGGCCAGGAGAATCAAAAAGAAGACTGGCCCCCATGAAACTCATGCAGGAATTCTACAGCAAGGGGAGGCTTAGTTGGCCACTTTCTGGTTAACTGGGACCTAAACACTCATTTTCCCAACAAAATAACCTGCTTTGAGATTTACAATATTTTAATTACACCTATGTTATTTTTGCCTTTTCTTCCACCAAAATATCCAGTACAAGAACTTCCCAGGACCCGCATCTCCTCCTTGGCAGCCTTCACTTTGCTGCTCCATTCTCCTGCTGTTTTCAGACTACCACTCTTTTCAGCCTATGCCAGATTTTCCCCCTGGTTTTACTGCCTACTGACACCATCAAAACCCCAGTGCTGTCAAAGCTTTCCAGACATGGTTGTGGCCATGGGGGTCAGGGCACATGGGAATGCCAGCATTCCTGCAGGGACATGAAAGGCAGCACTGGTGGTTCCTGCCTCCCAGCTGGGACCGATGATCTGTTCCAACAGAGAGTCAAAACAGATTAGTTTAAACTACAGACAATTTAATCGAACCTGCCTGATTTCAAACTGGAACAGAGAGGCAGAAGCAGTCATCTGGCCATCCCTGGCCTCAGCTGGGAGAAGGCAACCCACAGGGACACCTCTCCAGCAAGACAGAAACCTGCCTGCATGAGCACATCCCTGCCAGAGAGTTAAACTGATCTACTTGTGCCTCATTTACCTACTGGAATAGCCTGAACGTTTTGACAGCAGAGCAGCACTAGAACAGCCTGACACACTTTTCATGACAATCTCTCAGGAAGCTCTAAGGTAACACAGAGTGAGAAGCAACCTGTCTCAACTCCCTGAGCCCAAGAAAAAAGATAAAATAATGCCCAAGATTCCATTATTCATTTTCATAACAGACAGAAGATACCAGTGAGGTGCTACAAGGTTCTGAATAAACATCCACATTTCTGAATATCTTCATGAGGGACTTCAGAAATGGAGACAACCACTGCTGGCAACAGAATTTCTTAGCTGAATCCAGTACCAAAGTCAGAACTTATAAACTGTTAAATAAACTTGGAATAAATAATGTTAGACAGGAAGCTCTGAGAAGTCTATTACAGGATATAACTGCAATTACAACTTCAAGCTACTAGGCAATATAAAAAAGCTGTGTTGCATCTTTTGCAGAATTCTGTAGAATATACTCCTATTCTTGTTTGTTTGACATTTAAAGTTTACTTGTTTTTATCTGTAAAGTCCTTCCCAAATTGCAGGTGCTGCTCTTGGGCATTGCATCACCACTGAAACTTGCTGCTAAGAATCCAACAACACCCCATCCCCTTACAGATGTCATTTCACAGGACCTCATTTGAGAGGTAATATGCAGAAACAGCCATTTGCTGCTAAAGAAAAACGTTCTCAAGATTAAGAGGTCAGTACCCATTCAGACACAAGGTTTTATGGGAGTGCACAGCTCCAAAGGGTTCAGCTTGGCATTAACAATGTGATATTTCATATAAAACTTTCCAAAGGTTGTATTTCTTGCTTCATAAACTTGTGGAATGAACCTGGATGTTAACCTTAGTGCATGGCAGTCTTCTGAGGGAACTTGCTATCACAGATACATTACATGGTTATGTGCCATTAGTTAATCATTTAAACAGAGATAAGAAATGGAAATTATGGCATTTGGGTCTGATACGTTCTAAAGATCTGCTGACTCTCCTGTTTGAAGGAGAGACCAACAACAGTTAAAACTTTTCTTCATCATTCTTTGCCTTTCACTCACAGCCAAGAAAGTCTTTCTTGTCGAATATTATAAAAATAAACTCTAAGAGCAGGACTGACGTTGTCACTGAATCCAATCTTTGGCAGCAAATAAATATAATATGCATAGAACCAGGAGCTTCACAACTGGATTAAAATTATAGGTGCTCTATAGATACCAAAACTTAAGTAGCTGAAACAGCTTTTCAGATGCCATGGCAGTCTAAGTTTTGGCAGCATGGCACATAATGGTGATACAAGTAAAACAGCCTCTGTAAATTTTCTTGGTCTAATTGAAACTGATCACAAATTCTCCTCAATCCTCTGTATGCAGTGGGACCAAGAGACCACCTCTTTCCCCTCGGAGGATCCTTCTAGTCACACTGGTCAGTACCTGGGAAATAACTGGAGTTGTTAGCACGATGACAGGGCTCCTGAACTGACCCAACCAATACTAGGCAATCTGCTGTTAAGCAGCACAATGGACTCTTTCCTTGTGAACACTATTTACCCCTTAATAGCACAAGTCCACATGACTCCAAGTTACAACCTGAACTTTGCAATGAGGTCACCAAGAGTAGCTGGCTTAATGTTTCTCTTTTTAACAAGCACAGGACATGCCAAGCCCCAATGAAAAGCAGACAGAGTCAGGCTTCTTCATTTCTCTGTGCCTCACTGCATGTTAGGACGTTTCCCTAAGCAGGGAAGCAGCTGGAGCTCTTGGCAAAGCAATAGTTACAGAGGTCCATGAAGTGACTGCCTCCCATAGGAAGGAAGTGCAATTGGGATTGCCTCTGTAGAGAGCTAAGAACAAGAATAGGACCTCTGCAGTAGGATCACAACAGTCTTTCTTCCCACACAGAGACCAAAGGATATTGGAACAGTTAATTAACATGAAACATGCAGAAGAAAGACCTGTCCTTTCTTGACCAGAGACATGACGAGAATAGTACCAATCCCAGGAGCAGCAGAGCACAGGGAGCTTTAATTCATTTACACAATCAGAATGATTGCATGCAAATAGATTCAATTTCCATTCTGTAATTGTTTCAATTTTACAACAAACTGCAAGAAATTCTTCCAGGCAAAAAGATGCAAAAGCAATGAAGCCAAAGTACAGTGATCCGACTGATCCTTTTGTAACTAACCAAACATAAACAAGGATTAAGCATAGCTAACTTCTGTTTACTATTCCAATGACAAAAATCACTTTTAGATGGATGTTTACAAAAAGGGCATATTGGTTCAGGCCTTCCGAGATCTAGCTCTCTGCAGAAATCATTTGTAACAGTCAAATGTTTACCATTTACAGCATTTCAAACAGGGTAACCCCAGGAACTGGAATGCAGCTGGCAGATGGTGAGAGAAATTAAGCTCATGACATGGTTCAGTAAACAGCAAATTATGATATGCTAGAAATGCTTGCCACCCCAGGACAACTGCTGCACTCAGGAACTTTCTAGGTGTGCTAGTTTTGGCTGGGACAGACTTCACTTTCTTCACAGTAGCTTGTATTGGGCTGTGTTTTGGATTTGTGCTGAGTACAGTGTTGATACCACAAGGACGTTTCAGTTCACTGTAAAACACAACACTAGGGCTGCAGTGAAATGCTCCTAAACTTCCTTGATTTCCGTCAGCACAAAGCCAGCCAGCAAAACTTAACTTGCCAGGTTACTCTGAAACTGAAACCCATTGTGCAAGCAACTCTTCCTTGGCTCTTCTGTCTGTCCTCTTTACCAGGAGCTGCTCTCCTGTGGAGCCTGGCAGCACTCTCCAGGCAAATAACTACATGCCACATGATTAGGAGTCTGGGATAGAGGCATAGGGGATTTGCATAGAACTAGAATGGAAATTGGAGATGGTATTTTCATTTAACCTACTTAAAAACAAAGGGAAATGAAATTGAATATATTTAGTGTCACTTGGATATGACTGTATGCTCCGATTTACAAGGGAGTGAAAAACAGACTGCTTGTAGAGCATTAAAGGACCAGTTGCAATTAACTGGTTTTCCAGTTCTGGAAATCAAAACTGAATGCCCCAGTTGGAAAGCCCCGGGAGAAGGGACTGACTAAAGGTACTTTGTACTTGAGTTACCTTTCTCTCCCAAAGAATCAATATACTTCTCCCTGCCCCTTGAAGACCTTGTTTTCCACTGCTTTTCCTTATCTTCCTGTCGGGTGGCAGCTGCTGGAAAACAGACTGAAGGCACCCTTTGGGGAACAGGCAACTAGCGACAAACACAGTTACCATCACCTTTCCCAGCACAGCTGCAATGCAGAGCATACAAGGAGTCTCACAGAGGGACATCACTGACTTCTGCATTCCTGCCACCAGCTTGTGGCTATGTTCTCACACGCTGGCATCCTTCCTACTTATATTTCATATCACCTCCCTATTTAAAATGTTCTGTAATTCTCAACATTACCACTGAATAATATATTTATTAATTTGTTAGTGCCACTAACTGTCCCTGAGGCTTTTCTTGAGAATGTGTGTCAGCTTATTGATTCTAGCCTTCCCCCTCCCTGCACTGCTTTCCTCCTCTGCCAAGCAGGAACACACTTCTGTGCTGCTTCAGGTCATAATTGGAAAAAAGATAGAAATGTTCAATATGACTCATACATAATTCAGCTTATCAGCTACCCAGGAGATATGAGAAGAGAAGGTATACGCATGTCTATTTCTTCTACTATCAACAGGAGAAATAATTTCCAGTTACACAAAGTATGCGTAGTTTGGTCACAACAGGATCTGCAGTTAAAAGAGAAAAATGAGAGACATGGAAGTAAAGAATAAAAGGGCAGTAGGGAACCAAACTGTTAAAAGAGATTCACTTATGTGAGAATTCCTGATTGCCCTGGAAGACTGGGCTCATGCTTCTCTCTTAATATTCAGAATTAAGTAAGTTGGCAATTAGAAAGGATAACCTGCTTCTGATCTGTAAAACATCGCAGAAATCTAAATAAAATAAAGCTCCAGCTTAGTTAGCTACAAAGACATCTAATAACAGCCTGTTAAATCCCAACTGTGACTTCTGGATTTAATGTTAAGGCCTATGTTCTAATGGCAAATTGTGAAGGAGCATTAAAACTTATTGTTATAAAGGATTTTTAATGTAAAAATCAATACATGCTGTGTATTTAGCAGCATGTAACCACGAGGACGTCTGTGATAAGCTTTGTCATGCACCAGGGACTACTGCATTAGTCAAATTCTTGAAAGAAGTGCAGAATGTCTGTATCATTCAAACTGCCATCTGAGACCAATTACAGAAAGTATTTTAACCCCAAAAGCAGAGGGAAAAATCCAATCCTAGTTGGCAGTCTTGAGAGTATCAAGGGTTCCACATGAAATGTGTAATTTTCAAATACTTCTACAAAATTAATGTTAGAAAAGTGATGGCATAACAGAGAACTTGGGCACTTATCACTATTTTTTGGAAGCCACTGAGAGTAAAACAACCACAACTAGGGCAGTAGCTACTTTGCCAAAGTGTAAACAAAGCAATATTAATAGTAATTTAAAAAAAAAATCATATTCACAAAATGCAGAAACATCATAATCTCTATCAGACAATGCAGAAAATTAGACAACATGACTGAAAAATTACAGAGCTGTCTGTAGAAAAGCCTCAGAAAAGGGAAATGTGAAACATTTTTTCTTAAATATAAACACATCGTAACAGAATCCATCTTCTTTGTCAGTTAAGCCAACATAAAAGGCACATGTAGCTCTTCATCCTCGCAGGCAAGCTCACAACTCTATATGCATGAGCACATACAAATTGTTAGGCAGCAAATGTTTCTTAATTTTGCCCATTACAAGAGTGCCCAGCAAGGGGTCGATACTCTTCAATTCGAGTGGAAAACACAGCCTCCCCAGCCTGCAGATCATTTTTGACCTTATGGGATCATGTTCAACTATCATTACTCCCAATTAAACAAATTTTCCAAACAGAAAAGCAGGCTTGGTGCTTGACTGCTACTGACTTTTCCTTCTGCAGCTCTTAAAATGTGTGCCTGCATGTCTTTTCCTGTCTGTGGTGTTTCCTAACATTCCCTATTTATGTGGTGGTCTGCAAGTTTTACCTCATCAGGAAATCAGCAGGAGCACCATGGAGCTAAGAAATACTGTTGTGCTCCTTGATGCAAGGCATGTCTCTGTGGGCCTTTGAACACTTAACACAGAGCAAATAAATTATTAGCGTGTGTGTGCATGTGCATACATATCCAAGATACATAAAGGCAACTACAACCAAAGGAAACAGGAATGTGCAAGGAAGAGTGGTATTCAAGCATTCCAGTATCACAAAAATCCAGTTGCAGGAAGCATTTAAATGCAGATCTGCACATAAACTGCTGAAAGAGGTCCACTGAGCTTTATGCACTCGCATACACTGCTGCAAAGTCAAGAAGTAACAAAAAAAAAAAAAGATTTTTGTCCCTCAATAATTTTCAAGTCTATAGCACTTGTTATCCTATTTTTAATAATACTATTACTGGAGAGCAAGCTGATCTTTAAGATGCCCCACCTCCAGAAACAAGATACACAATCACATCAGGTATTGAATGATTTCTATGATTCCCATCACCACGGTGCCTGAGCACATTACAGTTGTTTAATGTATTCTTTGTCACAGAGCAGAAAGGAAAATATGATTACTTCTATGCTATAAATGAGGATAGGAGAACAAGGAACAATAGGCAACTTGTCATGTGTGGCTGGCACACTCACCACTGGGATAACCACTCTCCTCTGATTCAAAATCCTACAACAGTAAACACCTTCCAGTCTAGTTTTTTCATTACTTAGAAGTTTCTGCATCAATCTATAAACAACAAAAGATTTGGCTAAGCCTTTTCCTGCTTGTAAGGGGTAAAAATGCAAGGGGTAAAAACCCATTCAGCCAAATGCCCCAGATTTGTAACACCTCAGTACATTTACAAAATCCTGTATATAAACAAATGATAGAACACACTGATGTGCTGGAAAATTCCCATCTCTCCTTAAAAGCAGAAAATAATTCTGACAATTTAATACTAAAAAACTCAAGTGTTCACAAGCCTGTTTATATCTAATAAACTGCTTTTCCACAAACATTTAGCAGAAACAACACAGCAAACAAAATAAAACCTGCTTGTATAGCAGACAAGGAGGAAAATCTATTCCTTAACAGGAGAGACAGAATTAAAAGTTGTGAGTACAGTGAAAAATAAACACAACTAAAATTCACATCAAATTAAAAATCTGAAGAGTAACTTGAAAAATCTATGTGCTGGTTTAATCCAGAAGGTGCAGCAACATAGATTAAGCTTCTGATTGTCAGATACAATACTTGGATACCTTGTGAAGATGGGTATTATATGAAAGCAAACAGATGAGAAAAGTATACAAATGTCTCTGTAGATAGCCCTCCAAGTCAGAAATGACACTTCTCAATCAGACAACAAAAACACTCTTAAAGACAGTTCAGAATCTGCAATCCTTCCATGATTGTCTCAAAAAAATGCTGTTCTATTATAGGAGAAATTACAGCAACTACTGCAGGGAAAACACAGCTTTACCAAATCAAGCT
This sequence comes from Trochalopteron elliotii, assembly GCA_024734555.1. Classification (NCBI taxonomy): domain Eukaryota; kingdom Metazoa; phylum Chordata; class Aves; order Passeriformes; family Leiothrichidae; genus Trochalopteron; species Trochalopteron elliotii. The sequence goes on from JANPWX010000010.1 coordinate 994,957, forward strand.
AGAATATCACCATGCCATTTAAATGCTGCACATCAACACGTAGCTGCCAAAGCCACATCTCCTGCCACTTAAGGCGTGCAAAAACTTCCCCCTTACCTTCTAACACTGTTAACTTGGCACTGGTGTTTATCTCCCCCACACTGTTGGTGGCTGTGCACTCATAGATCGCTTCATCTCGATGGACACGCAGGGGCTGTATCCGCAGGACTGATCCTGATCCATCATCAAACTCAATAACCTTTGAAAATGAAAAGAAAGCACTTCATTACTGGTATCTTCTGCAGCAAACACTGAAAGTCAAAACAATCTAGGGGTTGAAGAACAAAAACCAAAACAAAACAAGCCCTGTAAGCTCTAAAATACCATGCAGTAAGTTAAGTGTCCCAAATCCAGTAGCACAAAAATTTCAGTGTCAAGAACGTATTTGTCCTCTGAGGAGGCCAGAACAAATGAAGATCCAATGAGGTTCTTTATGGATCAATTAAGGTTGACAAATTATCAACCTGGTAATAAAGATGTGAATCTGATGATTTAAAACATCTGAGCCATATTTGCACTAATGATTTTACTAATCATTGCTAACAATTTAGTGCCAACTTTCACCTTGATGGAAGAGGAGAATGATATACTCCTGTGGGATTGCCAGGGAAACAGTAACAAAACTTGAATAAAACCTGGAGCACCTACAGTGTATGCTAACTCCAGCAGAGTGAGGGGTTTTAATGTCCCTCAGCACTGGGTACTTTGCAACTCTGGTATAATCAACAATGATGTAATTACACTTCCTTCCCCAGCATAATAAATTAAGTCTTTAATAAATCATTGCCTTTCCATCCATCTTGCTAAGCTGCAAAATGCGTTCCTCTGACTTATACATGGAAGAAAAAGGTATTTATTAGTTTGTAGCTGGATCACTATTTCCTAACAGCAAGGCTGTGAAGGCACAGCCTCAAGCCACTATTAATGCCAAACTCACCCTTCTCCTATTACAGAGTACAGCAGAAGTTGGAAATACTACCTGATTTACAGATACTACCTGATTTACAGACAGTGACAACATGAGGGAAAGGCAGATGCCACCCACTCCTGCCCCTTGGGAACTGAAGGGGAGATGAAGAGACTCAAGGGATCCTTCATTCCAGATACAGATGTCAATCTAGGACTGCTGCCCCAATGCAAAACTTCCACCCTATTTTCAAGCGCCTGTTTAGGAGCAATTCCCACAGCATAAAGATCAAAAGAGAGAGAGCAGGAAGGGGGAAAACAATGCACCACAAGACTCTGCAGTGACAGGAGAGATATGAAGAAATCAAAAGGTAACCAAGACCACTAAAAATCTGTTATTCCTCATACTGGAAGGAACAGCCCTTCTGTTTCAAAAAGAAAACCCTAATACAGTCAGGTAAAGAAAGAGAAATATGAATACCACCATAATACACTTTAAAGAATTAGTTTTTTAAAAATACTAATTTTTAAATTAAACATGAAACTGTGACAATATACTAAAACTTTACAGAGGAGAGAGCTACTGCAAAATTTTAAAACAAGACAAAGTCAGATATAGAAATTAATTCACTTCAGTGATAAGGACTAAAAAGCTAAGAGATGAAACAGCAGAAAAGCTCCTTTGGCCTCACTATCCTTTGAACAAACACTGTGTGATAGGAACAGAGCTACAACTACTAAGGGCCAGACAGACACTGAGACCAAAATGTTGTTAATTTGCTAATGATGGATACCTCTTCTGTGTCACAACTTAGCATGTGTACATCAAATTTGGTTTTTTCTCCATTTAAACTTACTTCTGAATTTTCCCTAATTAAGACTAATAATGAAGTAAAATTAATAGTTACTTTGGAAAAAAAAATATTCATTATCTCCTGACACAAGCTATGCATCCAAAATGATGTGAACAAAGGTGTGAAATTGCTCATATAAATGCATATAATATGGCATAGTCTTCTGGTCAGCCACAACAAGCACCAAATTCACTATAAAGGTTGTATCTACTTACAAAGTAGAATGTTTAAATAGTTAGTATACAACAAAACCTTTACCAGGGAAAAATAACAATGTAAAACAAGATTAAAATTGATTACTTTAATCAAGGTTTTCTGCTCACATACGAAATCATGATTAAAATTGGTGACTTGAATCAATCCATTCTAGGCAGCAAAGTCATCTTGTGCTCCAGTCAGGAAAGCAAAAACATCAAAGACAGGGGATTAGAGGAAAGGCAGCAGAATTGTAGAAGGGTCACATTGGCAAGGGCAGTTTTAGAGAAGGAAGCCCAACACGAAAACAGGAAAGCAGAGAAAAAGGTGGAGAAAGTCAGTGAAAATATATTTGTTATGTAAAATATAAACCAAATTGGATCCTTTTTCAAAGATGTTTCTGACACCTGCTCTTCTCCCTTCCTTTCTCTCTTTAGCTCACAGGGACGTCAATTAACTCTTCACCATTCCCCTTCCAAGTACCTTTGTGGGAGGGATGGCAGTAGCCAACACTTAGAAAGATTTCCAATAGTGTTTTGGCATCTCACTTTTGAATTCCACTGGGGATTGTAGGTCAAAGAGGTGCCTTATAAATTCTGACAATGAAAACAGAAAAATACTGCTAGAACCAACTCTTATCAGCCATCCAATTCTCTGTAAGCCCCAGTCTCCCATCTGAAGGAGGATGTCCTGCTGGTGTGTTTCCAGCATCATGCTCAAAGGACACCACCTGCTCTACAGATTGCATTGCTGCAGGGAAGGAAACTTGCTTTACACTAAAGCTTTACACTCTGTGTTGTAGTGATGAAGAGATACCCAGGTTGCAGTGATGATTATTGTGCAATTAAGACCTGTGAGGATTAGATTGATTACCAAGTTTTTGGGTTTGGGCTTTTTTTCTTTCTTTTTTTTTTTTTGGTAATTACCTCAAACCGCTGAGAACTGACTTTCTTCCCCTTCTTCATCCACGTGATACGAGGTTTGGGCTCTCCTGTTGCCTGACACACAAAAGAGGCCACTCCTCCAGAAATCCCAATCTGATCTTCAGGAGCCTTCATAAACGTTGGCTTGCCTGGAAAAATAACCAAATCACTCCCATGAGGACATAACATCAGATAAGCATGGAATGTGTCATGTTAATCTAAATTATAAGGTAACTCATGCTCCTACTACAAATCCAGGTTGAATGGCCTCAGCCACACAAATTCAGTGCAGACTGCAACGTGACAAGGATGATTTCTGCTTGAGTACCTTTTTTCTCCTAAAATGAATAAAGTCCATCTGGCTTGCCTATAAATGAGGGCAATAGAGGCTCTCCCCTGCCCCCCTGGGCATTCATTCAGGTATATGACAATTTGGAACCATTTTTACGGTTTATTTTTTAATAAATGGATTTCTGCAGATTTATACCATGGTCATAGCACTGGAAATTACAGAACACCTGACACACCAAACCTATGAAACGCACCATACCTTGATGCTAGTTTTACTGAAAACTGCTAACACATCCATAAAAATTAACAGATACCGTTTTAAGTATACAAATAACAACTTTTAGTTTCATTTAAAATGTGGATTGACATAAAAATCCTCCAGTTTAAGTATCTGGAAACCTGCAGAGGCTAGTCTATGCTTGTTAAGGAACTAATCACTGGAAGTGAAAGTCAGCAAAGAAACTAAAGTGGCATTCAGGCATGAAAGACTCAGCAAAAATGAAAAAAAGAAAAAGAAAAAAATCATATAACATTTAAATAATCAATTAAAAATCTCATGAAAATACAGCTGTGTCTTCAAGATTTACATAACAGATTCAGATGGATAAAACTATGCATCAAGGTTGAATAGCTGTATTTTTCTTCTGTACTTGCTGTATGGGAAAATTTTGCACTACGTGAGCTGAGGATCATCTTGAAACACTGCTCTGTCCTCATGAGAAGCATTTGATGATCCCATATTCCTATAAAGTCCTAAAACATTGAACTCCACAGGGAGAATTAACAGAGTCCACTCATGATGCCATTCCATGCACTGGTCACACTATGGTCATGTTTCAAATACAATTCTGATCAACCACCTCAAAGTTTAACCTGACCTATAAACAGGTCAGAGACAGTTGCTGGCATAGAGAAAGGAGCCTGAATAAAAGAAGAAACCTTTTCAACCCCAAGATAACAAGACAATGACCCCAGCAGAATTGCTGGTGGTTTCACACCTTCACATTCTAGACATATCCATGAGTGTGTCCTTGAGGGAGAGGGACAAGACATCTGTCAGCCCAGGTGCTTTGAACTCTAGAGAAACTGAGGGCTGAATTTCTAGGAAGGATACAAATACAGTGATCCCAAAAGAAGACAGCCTTTAAATGCACTTTTCTAACATATGAGAGATTTATAAGTTATAAATTCTACGGCTGCAGTTGCAGTTCCAGCTGAGCCAGGCAGGCAGTGGCAGCTACTGAAGAGGGCAGGGGCAGTGCTCTGCTCCTCACCCCCCTCACCGCCTCCAGACACTGGCACCTAAACCCCTACAAGGAGCTCCAGGGACATCAAAACCTCTGTGGACATCCTAATCTGGCAGAAAGATGCTTTTTTCTTCTTTTCCAAGCAGGGCGTGGAAAGCAGTGGCTGAGGGCAGGATCAGGCAGAGCTCAGGAGACAGCGCCTCTCTCTCATCAACTGTGGTGCACAATTTCACCCCTGAACTGCAGTCACTGGAGACCTGGCTGAAACTGTGGCATGTCCTCAACTCTAGTTCCACCTTCTGGTTTAGCCCACACTAACTGCTTATGCTGAACTCTAGTCCTGGCAGCTTGGCATGGCGTGACAACACACACAGACACTCAACTAAGGGAACTACTTAGTTCCCTTAGCTCCTCCCTGCTTTTGACAAAGCCCAGAGACCAGGCTCTGCCCTGCTCCAGTGCATGTGTCCCAGGGCCAGGGAGACTGCCAAAGGCCCAGAATGCTTCGTTTCCTCACACAGCACCACTACCCGTGAGAGGTGTTGGGGTATGCTGCAAGATGGTCTTTGTGAAGAGAGGTCAGGGCTGCCCTGTGCTGACACAGCAGCCCCACCATGGCCCCACAGCATGGCACAGCCAGGCTTGTCACGGCAGTGCCTCTGTGGTAACAGGTTAAGAAAGGGCCAAACACCTCCCAAGTGTGAGGAATGAGGTAAGAAGTGTGAGAAGCAGCCCTGTGAGCACCCAGCCAGAGGAGCATGAGGAGCTGCAGGTGCCTGAGCAGGTACTGCCGTGCAGCCCATGGAGACACAGCATTGAAGCAGGTTTTCCTGGCAGCCCACAGCCAGCTCTGCAGCTGGCTGAGGTCACCCACTGGTTTCAGAGTGAGGGACAAGGCCAGACCAGTCGTCACCACCTGGAGACCCAGCCAGCAGCTGAGGCCACACAGAGCAGAGGGGGCTGGTGGTCAGCCACTGCGGAAGCAGCAGGACAGCAGAACCCTCCAAAACCTGCAACATCTGATGCCCAACATGGGCTGTGCTCGTGTGCTGGGGAACCACCAAGCACCCACGTGGGGACACACCAGCCCCAACCCTCCAATCTGGAGGTCACAGCTGAGACACCACAATGCAGAGCTGGACCTCTGCTACTGCTGCTTGCTCAGCCCGATTTCCAGAAGGCCCTGGCAGACGGTAGATCCACCAAGGTCTGCACTGCCTGAGCAGAAGTGGATACACATGCTCTGTCCTCAACAAGCTTCTGTGAAGGAGTATCACAGACCTGGCCTCACCACAGAAATTACTCACAAAAGTGTACTGAATTTTGCTGTCATTGGTGAAGAGAGCACCAGGACTGTGCTCAAAACCCAGTGCCTTTTAAGACATGATGGCTGCTGTCTAAAGTCTTTGGCACTTTGTCCTGACATGAACAGCAAGCAATTATTAAGTCTGCTTGCTTAACTGATGCTGATTCCACATATTTACTCATCTATAATCATGTCTATTTCTACTTAGTTTGTTATTTACATATATCTCTGTTTATTCACCTCTCATCTATTCCAGAGAAATGTTAATTTACCATTCAGGCTGCTAGTGATGGCATTGTGATTGACTGTTTTGCTATGCAGTGTGCTGAGCTGATGTCTTGTATTGCACTTCAGCAGCTGATTTGGTTTTCTGATTTTCTGTTATTTACTCTGTGATCTTAGTAAAACAGTGTAATTTTTTTTCAAATGGCAAATACAGCAGAATCCAAAAACTTTTGTCCTTGAAGAATACAATGCAATTAGATCTCTGACTTATATACTTATTCCCCAGCACATACACTGAGGACTGATTTTACCTCTGTACGTTTAAAAAAAATCAATACCATTAAATCCAGAACAAAAGGAAACTGAACATTCATCTGCAGTAAAACCTAAAAAACCTGCTGCCTTGATTTTACATGGTTGCAATGAATCTTTTTCCCCTGCACATTTAATTGAGCGACACTGATTTCTGGAAACCACCTAAATCCTCCGAGACTGGTCACAGAAGTACACCTGTATATAAACCAAATTCTCAGTCTGAGAAAGGGTATTTCTACAAAGACATTTTAAACATTTCTATGTCCTGAAGTTTTAAAATGGAAGGAAAGTACTAATTAAGCAAACCTATAATCCTGAGTCTTGGCCCTGGAACAATTGAGTTGAGCATGAGTATACATATTTTTATACTGCTTGGTAACTGTTACAGCAAATCCCAAAACTTATCTCAGTGAGAGCTAATACAAGTGCAACAGAGCATCCACTGAACTCCTGGTGTCTGTGAAAAATGCATGTTAAGTGGACTAGACAACCTCCACGTCTTCCCTCCAACCAACATCTCTATAACTCTACTGCCCAGAGGAAACTGCCATGAGACTATCACTAGTTATCTCCAAGGGGCAACACTGGGGATAGGGGCAGATCATGGTACAAGCTGTCTTTTTTAGCTAATTTTAAACATTTGTACCCCTAGGGTAGCCCTAGAAACACAGTCACAAAAAATAAGGATGTACTGAAAATACAGAAGTCTTTTCTTCTACATGTCTTTTCCCTCTCCTTAGACTCAAATATGACCAGAGTGCCCATAGATTACGCATGTAGCAAGTTTTAATTTAACTGTATGTTGCTCAAACATGCTACATATAAATACAAGGAACTGAAGTGTCTTTTGCAGTGAAAACCTGTCCTTTCCCTGATAACCTACGTACCAAAGCTGAAAAACTACTGTTGAAAGCTTAAGGGGTGGGGGAAAAGGAAAAAGAGCTATTGTATTTCAAAGACAAATGTCTGAAATACCAGCCTGAGAGAAGCTCCTGAGTAAGTCTCAGATGACAGCAGGGAGAGGTGCTGGATGGCTGGGTGCCCATCACACCCACCTTCACTTACTCCATCATATGGAGTAACAACTCCAGACTGGCATAGTTCCCCTAAGTCCAAACTACTCCAGTCTTTCTCTCCCTAGCCTCTCTGCTCAGTGACATATCCCTGGAGCACATTCAGGCTGAGCCCTCTGAACTATTCTTGCTCCTCACTTCAAAACCAACATCCTATTACTCCAGGAGTAGAAGTCACTGCTCTCATTTCTATTCACTCATAAGCTTGAGGCAGGAGAATGGGAAAACTTGCACCTTCTTGGCTGAAATTTTCCCTGTTTGGTCTTTGCTCAAAACGAAATTATTCTGGAAAGCTTACGGGAACAACACAGTTCTGAGGAGGAAGACTGTAAAAAATAGAGTATTTGTTTCTCTTGTAAGAAACTGGCTTCATCTTATTTGGCTTGGGGCAGAAAAATAACAACTTGCTCAGACACGCTCTCCATTGAGAAATTAAAATAAAACCAAAAAGCAACATTTCAGAAGAAAAGGACTCTCCTTTCACATTTGGTAGTGTTAAAAAAGCCACTTGCCGAGCAAGCACAGATTTGTGGATAATCCTATAAAGCAAATCCCAAGGAGAGCCCCGTGGCATGCACGAGATGCTTGCAGAGATTTGGGCACACACCACTCTACTGAACGATCCTGAAAAATAGCACAAAATTCATGCATTGTCCTGAGCTGGGCGTATGACACGTTCAAAACAAAAGCTCCTCTGAATTATATTTTAAAAGGTCAGCAAGAACATGCAAAAAAAGCCAGAGACAGTCAGGTATGCTCCAAATAATATGGCTCTTGTCTGCCTTTCCCTGCAAAACAAAGTGTGGTGGGTTTGAGAGGGGAACCTGAAGCCCTCCAAGACAGAACCTCAGGTTTCCTGAAGAGCCACTGACACCTGTCCTGCAGGGCACCTCAGAGCCAGGCACAGCCATGAAGATCCTCTCTTGCCTGTATGTTATACAAAATCATTGTTGCTCCCTGCTATTCTGGAAAATTTGTTGTGAAACAATTCTTATAAACAAGAAAACCACCTCAGCACTGTTTCAAAATCTGCCCTACCAAACATCTGTAGCAGAACAGTAAAATTTCAGTTCTCTTTTCCAGGTTTTCCTTTCTTTACCAGGTGTCACTTCATTGCACGTGCTGTTTTTAGGCTCTGCAACTTCTTAGTGAACCCAAAGGACTTTCCCAGGGAGAAAAGTATCTCTTGTCAGATTTCCTTCAAGGCTGAGGACAGAGGTGTAGCCTCCCTCTAACTCGGCAGGGTGTCTTTTGTATGATCCATGGTCTTTGAGGAGTAACATACGATCTGCATTACCTGACTTGAATACAAGCCAGATCCTTGAAAAGTAATGCTGGGTCCTGGGTATTTAGCACAGATGCTTGCATTTTGATAAGCATTGAGCACACAATTGTCACATAAAATATGTTTCCTTGTAATTCTGTAAGAGCCAAAAATTTTAAGTGGCTGAAACCTAATATATGCCAATATAAATATACATAATGTATACAAATGTTAACTTGTTTTACTTCAAGGACTTTATTTCTTTATTTTTAAGATCATTTTCTTAAAATAAATGAGGAAATTAAATGGAATCCTGATACATTTTCAGTATTTAGTACCCACACCAATATTCCTCATCCAGAAATTTTAATTCAGGGACTGGCAACACAATGTTTCTTCTGTTCTTGAGGATGCCATTTTTCCAAAGGGTCACACAAAGGTTTGAGGAAAAATGTATTACTGAACATGTCTGCAATTAACTGCTCTATGAACACCCACCTGCTGTGAGAGATTTTAAAGGAAAAAAAAATATCTATGTCCTCATGGTACAAGTTCTCACTACTCTAAATAGATGGGCAGCCAAAAATAAGACTTGTGTTGTAGGAGAGGGAAGCTTATATTTTTATCCAAAAGCTTTTACAACTTGAGCTAAATTAAGATTGGAAGTAGACTCCTCTGTGAACAGAAAAATTACAGTTGCAATATAAGATGAACTGGATAAGAACATACAATAGGCATGGGCAATCTTATTTAGGTGCCTGGGCTAAATGAATAGTAAGAAATTATTGACACCGGACTGAACAGATCACAATGAAATCAGTTTCTGAGCCTGGGAATTGTGAAATCCAGGTTTAAATCCCTGCCTTTAACCTTCCCTGTCACATGCACAAAGGCACAACTGTGCCTCACCTTCCTCTGTAAAACTAACCTGCTGTTCTCACATGGCTGCTGTCAGGACAAATATGTGAAAAATGATTATGTGGCTCAGTTATAATACTGGGAAGAAACCAACAATGACACAGACTTTCTCATGTTCATGACTGACTTTGAAGTGCAAATAAAGTGGTGCAGAAGACAGAGGTGGCCCATGCTTTTATGTACAACTGAAGTATTTCTGGGTTTCCTTTGTGATCCTGGATGATTGATATCTGCACATGGGTGGATGTGTACTGGAAAGATACCCTGGAGAAAGCTAATGTCTGATTCTTCTAAGCATCCATTGCAGGGCAGGGAACAAGTCAGGGGGCTCTCCAGCTATCCTTATGTTTAGTATCCTTATGCTGTCCTTGCAATACACCCACCATTGTTTAAATGTAGTTCCTGCTCCTTTGTGATTAGCAGGAATACTGTTTGGCAAAAAACATTTTTTTAAACTTGCATGTTTTATTCTTGGATAATATATACGTAGGAAGAGCCTGTTTGAGCCTTGTAATAACATTTCTTTAAGAATAGCTTATTAAAGCTTCTGTGGGTCTCAGTGAGCACAATGCTAATTCATTCCTTATTTCTCCTATTTTGGTTTTATTTCACTAAGATGATAGCACTTTGTAAATGAAACTTTTGTTCTTTATTATTTGGTGCAAAGTACTTATTAAATAAATGCAAATGTATGTGGTGGGGTGTTGCATGCTTAGATACTTACACGATTTTCATTTTATCCAGGGTATGGATCATAACCCTTTCTCCCATCCACTCAAAAAAAACACTTAACAGCACCCCAATCACAGAAAATGACACTCCAAATCCAACATATTCCTCAGATCAATCTGAATTACAGGTTACCTCATGCTACCTGCATATTTCCTCTTTTTTTTTACGATCTTATTTTATTACGTTTTAATGCTTAAGAGATTCCCAACAGCTAGGACAAATGATTCTGCTATTTCAATCCAATTTTAGTGGTTGGGTTTTCCAGCTTCAAGTGTGAATGTCCATGATAATCAAATCTACAAACATTATCTCAGAGCAAGTTGCATTTCTCCTCGCCGCCTTCTCCTGACTTCCATGAAGTTACTCAGAGCTAACTTTTGAGTTTGTACAAAATGAAATCAAATAAAGTGAATGATTAATATCCAAAATTCCAAGAAGTAGATCTTTTAACATGTTCCGTGACCTCTGTAACTTTCAGTAAAACAATTACATTACAAAAATAACAAAGGCAGTCATCCAGCAGAAGCTGTGCTTCTCCCTAAACACCAGCAGGAAACACACTGAGCTAAGATTCAAGGTATTCATTTCAGCAGGCAAGACCCACTTTGCTTTGTTTATGTGGAGTAAGCTTAACTAAAGAAGAATGCAAGGGTACATGTGAGGTTAAGCATATACTTTTATCAGCATTTGTAATGACTTAAGCTCAGAAATTCTGACAATCTTCAACTCCTGCTTCTTCACCATCTTGGCAAAAAGGCTCTTTCCTGACTGTAAGTCCAATCTAAAGGCAAAGCCTTTGACAGGGCTGAGGTGTCTCTGCAGACACACAGCAGCAACTTCCACACCCAGACAGGCATTTTCAAGCCCTCTTTTCCTTTTGGCCGACACAGGATTTATACTCACCAGATTAAGGCAAAATCAAGTGTTTTAAAATTTCTACTTGAAGAAACATCTTAAAACCTCCTGTGTCCTGTGTACTTCTAGTTCCAGTCTGGACATGTACACATCAATCAACCGTTCACCAGCAGAAACTCAGCCTTCCCTGTTAAATGCTGATGTTTGGATAAATATGCTTATTCCACAGCAATATGGGTTAAAAGCCATTAGCTCACTCAAGTGTTAAGGCCACGATTACTGGATATTAATAAACTACAGCAACAGCCTGTCATCATAGTATTGCACTTGAGTAAATTTCTAATTCTGTCTCTTTATGAATCATGGAAATTGTTGACAAAGTTTAAACGCCTAAAATTAACTGACGATACTGAACCAGAATTGTCTCAGCCAGCCATCACACGAGGATGCTGTGCAAGGCACATTCTGGGTGCTGATTTATTTGTGGAGTTTTATGCAGACAACTTAGACCTTAACGCAGTGGGGAGGTGGTTTTTCTCCATATCACATCTGCAGGGGGCCTACAGATTTTGCACACAGGGTGGCAAATTTTCTCCGTTATTTTGCCAGGCTGTTGTAATTGCAATGTCTTTCTCAAAGTGCCTGGCTGGCTATCAGTGTGAGCTGTTTTACATCTTAGTAAAAAAATCCCTAACTCTGGCTAATCCCTGGGCTTTGACTGACTCTCATCCATGGGAAGGGGGTGGGGGGGGAAGTAAATGCATCCCTCTACTATGACATCATTCTTACTTGCTTCCAATACCTGAAATAACACGTAACCAAAAAAAGAAAAATATTCCAAGAACCATAAAGCAGTCCTGCATGCAACTGAAGAATACTGATTAAAAACAAATCAGAAAAACAGCCCAGTAAAACATCCTTCTAGAACCTGAGGTTGCCTTCATTTTCCATCTTCTGCTTTTACGTTTCCCCAGAGCACTCACAGCTTGTGTGTGCAGCCTGTTACATATTTTGGGGAAAAGCCAGAACTATATATGAGTTCAGCTTTAACTTCCCAGCATTTATACTAAGCATTACACAGAGTAGAAAAACAAAGGAGAGCAGAGAAGTGCTGCTCTAACTGCAGACCTTCCAGCAGCCTCACAGAATGGTTTTCTACTTTAATTTAAAACTGAAACCTGAAGTCAAATTTCCACCTGGTAATAGCTTAAAGGCACTTCCAATTAAGTTGGTAATACACACTTTCTGAGTTAATAAATTTTTCAGCCTCTGTGTTTAATACAATTAAGCATTTGGGCCTTTGGCCTTAGACCTTATTCAGCCTGAGAAAGGATTGCAGGGAGACAGTCTCCAATTATCACCATTTACATAACATTCACTTAAGGGCTTTCAAATGCATACATATAGAACATCCATTTAATAATACACAAAATTCAGTACCTGAACTCAGGCTGCCTCTCTCTTGCACACAATATGTACAAGGGACAAGAGAATAAAACCCCCATACAAGGGACTCTAAAATCAAGTCATCACCACACTGCCTAATGCAGCACAGAACAGCTGTGCCTGCTCCTAGCAACTTACTTTTCCTTGCATATCTGCATTTTGTTATTTGCAAATTTCTTCAAAACTTCAAAGTTAATAAAGCATATTGCACAGTGTAAAGAATCCGCTAAAATATGCAGAACCAGGAAACAGACAAAACTGAAATCTTGTGCTTGAAAAAACATGAAAATTAATTTTGCCAGCATGCCTACCACATTAAACAAACTTTTTTTTTTCCCACACAAAAGGATTAAAAGGTTTTAATCCTTTTTTGCAAGCACTAGTCCTCGATTCAGCAGTTCGAAAGGCTTTGCCAAGTTCAGGTTTTTCCTCTGCTTTTAAGAATTAAAAGCAAGTGCAAACCTTGTTTTGTAAACAGATATCATAGTAGAATGATTCTAACAGAACTGGGAGGCAGAATACGTGACCTCTTCACAAAATTCGTTACTAAAGTAAAGGCATTCTGGGCTCCCAGGAAGGGACCTGCATTTCATTTTAATGCGACTGTATGTTGCTCTGTTCTCCTCCTATAGTAATGAAACAAATTCCTGCCTCATCTGCTGGTAAAGAGGAAGACTTTCTGCTTAATGATAGCAAAGTATATGCTGGCACTTCTGTAATACAGTAATTTTTTTTCTATTTGTGTCAACTGTTTTATCATGCAGTGGCTGTAGTACAGTCTGTAGAAAACCAAGAAATGTAATTTTCACATTTAAATGTTTACCAGAGCACAGAGCTAGGTACCCAAGCAAAATACTCTCAAGTGGAGGAAAGAAAAAAGAAGTAGATCACAGACCACAGAATGTTTTGACTTGAAAGGGACCCACAAGGATCAAGTCCAACTTTTAAGTGAATGGCCTGGTATTAAACCACAACCCTAGTGTTATCAGCACCATGCTCTAACCAACTAAGCTAATCCCAGGCTCTCAGTTGTTTTGACTCAGTCTTTCCTGAAATTCCCTGAAAAATAGGTCTGTTTCTCCATTAAAAAGCTTCCTCCAAGTCAAACTCCTTGGAAGCTTGGATAGAGGTTCAAAAATGAAGGTTTGAACACTTCTGGAGATACCATTGAGCATTTTTTACCCAGTAATGATGCATTTTTGAATGGCCAAATGAAGGCACAAAGCCTCACAAAGCTGAAAAGCCCTTTGAGCAGAGTTTTGATGTCAGGGCTACCACCTCAACCTGGCAGCCAGGCTGTGCTGACAGGGAACTGCTGAGCAATTCCAACCCTCCACATCAGAAAAACAAGAACTACGCAGAGTGTCACAGCCACGCTGCACAGCGCCTGGGGGCTGCAGGGAGACCAAGATGTGCTAAAGCCAGGAGAACTCCAGAAGCCACTGTATCCTGTCCAGGAACAACCCCTGAATTCTCCCAAAATGACTCTGTATGTACGTGGAAAATCTCTGATTCCATATAACCTGATGGATGTCCAAACCCCACAGTAAAGAGAACCAGTGACAGATGCCAGAGATTTAGAGTTTTACAGCTGCCACGACCCAGCTCTGCCCTGTGCACAGAGCAGGGCAGGTGCTTCATCTCAGGAGGTGCCCAGTTCCCTCCACCACCCAAGGCTTTCTGGTTCAGAAAGGACTGAGTTCTAGAAAAGCATCAAAATTAATCACCTTCATGTTTGCTGCATTCTTGATTTAATTTTTCTAGCATCCATTCCTTGCTGTGTTATGAATTTAACAGATAAAATGAAAACCTCTTTTCACTTTAATAACTTTTCTCTGTGCAATCAGCTCAACCTCTGCTTCTAAACTGAGTTTTTTAAATCTCCAGCTACCAGGCATGGTTCCAGATTTTATTTTTCTGTGGCCTTTTACTTGCATCAAACTTTACCATGATTTCACCCAATTATGCGTAGAGTTGCAAGAAACGCAGAAAGCCAAAGTCCACATGGAGAAGTTAGCATTTGCCACGCCACAAAAAGTTGCTGTGGCCACCAGGTTTATCCTGAAGCCTAGCAGATCATGCAATGGGACCACAGGGTGCTGAGTTTGAACTACCACAGCTGGCTGAGGATGTGTGCACAGGCTGGAGGGTGCACTGGAGAGGAAAGGCTGCACACAGGACATGCAGGAGCCACCCTGGTGGGTGGCACTGGGGCTGCTGGGGAACCCAGTTATGCCACAGGCTCCACAGCAGCACGTGGTTCAGCAGGGACTGATCTGTCTAAAGGAGAAAAATCTTCCATGTCATGAATTATCTCTTTTTCAGCACCTCTGACAATATCTGTATCTTTGAGAAAAGGGAAAACCAGTTAACATCACCACTGCAGTAGGTATCTTGGCAAGGCAGTGCATATACTACATCAAGGAGGGGACAGTGTACTTCATTCTCACCAAGCCAGAACACTGCCTGCTACCCTGAAACAAACTCCCCTAGTTAAAAACACCAAAAGTATAATCCTCATTTGTTTAGAAGTACATGCTCCTTGCTCACCATGGAGTCCTCGTGCAAGTTACAGACCTCACTGTGACACCAACTCCTGCAGTACCAATTCCTAGGACACTAACAGACCAAAATCCAACAAAGCAGGGGCAGGAAGTTCCAGCATATTACTACACTGAGAGAAACTGGCACTCCTGACACGACCTTTCAGGTTGGGTATCCTTCAGCAACTACTTTCTCTGAGAGAACCTTACTGCTCTGACTGTACTCAGAGTCATGAGCCATGTCTGCTGACAGAGTGCCTGAAGAGTAACCTTCACCAAGCAGGACCTCAGGACAGAGACTGAACAATGAAGACCATCCAGTAGCTCCTGCCATTTTTTGGTTTGTATTCTCTCACGCACTGTAACTAATTTAGATATTTTTAGCCATGACCTGCTTGCAGATAGTATTCCATTTTCCCTCAACCCAGGCCTCCAGCATCTTCCACATTTCTCCTCATGTCAGCAGTAAGTCTCAGTTTTGTGCATGATTCTCATGATCACAGAAGGCTGCCAGGCATTGTGAGGGGTTGACTCCTTGCCATACATTCACCAGGGTAAATCCATCAGGGAGAACCCAGAACTGGGAATATCATCTCTCACACTGACTTCTGCAGCCTGGAAAGATGTTTGTGTGTCTCAGGTTTGGGGATGAACACGTGGAAGGCTGCACATGCCATGAGAGCCAGAAGACAAGTATGCTGCTTACACAGATTTGCCATATTTGTATCTGCCAGAAGTGTATTTGCCTACACCATTTAATTTCATTCTCACTGCCGGCCAAAACTATCCCATGGTACAAACTTACAGGAGACACACATGGATATCAAACATGCAAGGTTCAGCTTGTTTTTAAACTCTTTGTGGAGACTACAGAGAATATATTTAGAAAACAAATTTGTCTCCTAGAGTGCTGTGTCTAAGTCTCCCTCACCCATCACTGCTTTGTTGACTGAGTCCCAAGGTTCCTGTCTTTACACTCAATTTGCTGAACTAAAATCCAGACCAGCAAAAAGGATGACAAGCTACCTCAGAGCAAGTCCACTGCACCTCTCAGGCTTTATATGCAAGAGAAAGAAGGCACTGTTTCATCTTGGGGATATGACATCCCAGTATGTTTCATGAAGGACATACACTGGGGTAAAAGACAAATCTCTGTGTGAACCTGAGGCTTGAAAGAACATCAGCCTTTCTAACCTACTGCAAGTTAGCACATTGCTAAGCCATAATGCAGCTGAGAAAGAACAGGATGAGACGAAACAGCCTGCCCAATTATGCCTGCCTCAAGTGAATTTTATTAGTCACCCAGGTCTATTAACAGTGAGGATAGCATACTTTTATACAGGCAAATGGATCTTGCTTAAGAATCACCCATGCAGGAATAATCCCCTGCTTATCACCAATCGTTGATTTTCGTGTTGTGTTTTAAAGTCTGACTTGAAGGTAGGTGCCTGCCAACTCCGCTTGTGTTCTCCAAGAATAAATGTTTATCAAAGGGGGGCTCCCCATTTGCTGAGCTGGAATTAGTTACACCAACAGGGTATCAAATGGGTTGTTGCCTGTCACTGTTATCAAAGAAGAATTTGAAATACAAACACTAAGCAGCAGCAACTGAGCACTGAAGCTTGTCAGAGCAAGTGTGACATGGGACAGCCAAAATGTACAGACACAGAGGGCTGGAAGAGGCTCTCTCAAGTACAGTCCTGTCCCACGGCCTCCCCAGGGCTGCAGTGCACAACCTCTTCTGTAAAGGGATCAGGCACCAGCTTCAAATAGGTTTGAGTTTCAGCCACACTTCTCACTGGAAACCTGCTCCAAAATTATGGTCATGGAAACATTGTGGGGAAACAGACTGGTTTTTAAAGTAATTTGTTGTCACTCATATTCACTTGTTTGTGTACTAAACACAATCCTTTAGCTGAAAAAGGTTACGTTCCATCTCTGTGCCTTTTCTCTCCTTCCTCCAAAACGTACCTCAGATCCATTTTTACGCCCTTCTTAAAACAGTAAAATGTTTCTGTCTCACATAACCCCAGACACAGACTAAAGATCTCATTTTAAAAAAAGAACCAAACAACAAAAACAAAAGAGAAAAAGATACTGTGTGTTGATTCTTGCCGAATTCTTCAACTTTGCTTCATACTTTCTTCTGACAGAATCCTTAATACTTTGTAACCATCATCTCATTAAAAACATGCATTTGGGATTGGGCATCTCAAGATCACCATTCATCTTACCACCTTTTCTTCTCACTCCCTCTTTTGCTCTTTTTTTTAAAATTAACTTATGCATCTGCATGTCGCTTTTGTTAATTGTTCTGTGTAACTTAAACTGAACCAAGAACTCTTTCAGTCTTAGTTTAAATTTTAAGATCACATTTACAATGTCCTCATGAAATACCATTTTAAGCTTCAAGAAAACTTGCAGTTCTGCTGAGCACGTGCAAGAAGAGTTTGTTAATGAGACTACTTAGAAACCTACCCTTGCACTTCCATATTCAAGTACACGTCCAGATTTCCATTTTAACCATGGTTATGGAACACAAAACATTTATTCATGACTCGCTAGCAGCCTCAAAGGCATGGTTACTGTGCAAATTCAAAACTATGCTGTCGAGTCTTACAGAACATGTAATTCAGCATTGTTAGAGTATAATATCATATAATTAAATGTGAGATAAAGGTAGAAAAACAGATGAACAGTAATCTGGGAGAACAAGGCCACCAGCACAAGAGGAGCTGCCCATATTCTGTGTGCTTAGACCATAAAACCAAGGCTGACAACACGATTTGCAAAATGCAGAAATCACCCAACAGCACCAGTCATAATCTGAGATGCACATTTCCTTCAGCCAAGCATTTTACCACTATTACTAGTGATAAAGCTGGCACATGAATTAAAGGCTTGAGAAAAGATGATGACAGTATGGAAATTAATCACACGTTAATTTAAAACTTCTGACTGTCTTGTTGTGAAGTCACCACACTGCCACATCCCAGAGAGAAGTGACACACCAGTCCACCACTCTAAAGAAAGACCGTCTCCTATTCCAGGCATCTTAAAATCTATTCAGTGTTTTCAATGAGTTGCACTAAATCTTATTTGGGGAGCAGTGTTTCCACTTTTGTTTTGCTAATATGGCACTCCACTATGAATAACTGAACTTCACAAAATTACATAGAGCAATATTAGTGCTGTTCTTACTGTACTGACAGGCACCCATGTATGTAATTCATGCAGAGTGGTTTCTGACTATATCCACACTGCACATAATGCCATTAGGCACTGATGGGCTGGCTTGCAGACAAGCTCACCCTTCATGGAATCCCTTCTAGATAGCAGAACAGCTCACTGGTTGGGAAACCTAGGGCAGGAGGACAGCAGTTCTTCAACACAGACCTCGGAACTCCAGAAAAACTCAGGAGGTGCCCTTGTACTCTTATCTCCTTCTTGGATGCAGAGATTTGATGTCTTTTTTTTCCTTTTTGGAATAATGATTCTTGAATAGATCAGTCAGAACGCTGACTACTAAAATTAAAGCAGCTTAAATTGAATGCGGGACTGTCACACATTGTCAAGTGTGCCACAGAAAGGAAGGAGGACAGGAACAGCTCCATCGTTGCTTCACTGCTGCCCAAGTGTGAGTTTGCAGTTGCACAGGAAGGAGAAACCTGAATTTAGGACTTGACAAGCAGGATTAAGGAGAAATGCATATTCTTTTTACGTCCCTTCTCTCTTCCAATTCTTGGCTCATCATTTTATTGAGGAATCAGATCTCAACTGTTTGGGACATCTGCTCTGTAATTCCTCTTTCAGAATTCTGAAGTTTCCTTAAAATCCAGGTTTGTTGCCGTTTTGGCATGATTTAAAGAGACTGAATGGAGCTAAATGACTCAGAGTACCACAAACCTTTTGCGTTTCATTGTGTTGTGGTTTTTTCTTTAACATTGAGAAGACCATTCCATTTATGAAAGAAACAAGGAAAACCCTGCATTAGGAGTTTTAAAAGGGCTGTTATCTGGAGGAAGCCATAGCAAAGCAGTGGTAGTTCACACATTCCTAGAACTTGCTTTTTTCTATCCTTCTACTAACTTTCTATGTAAAATCATAGAAAATTATATTATTAACATCTTAGCCAGTATATCCTAAGTAAGTACTAGATACTTGCAGTTGGATTTTCAAGTTTTTTCATATCAGGAATTTAAGAGGAGACAAGTGGGGTTTTTTCTATCATCTTTCATTAACTTTTGGTGACAAACAGCCAAGACCATGCAGCTGAGATAAATGCTCTCTGAAAGGGCAAAACATTCACTGCTCCAAGAGCAGCTCAGCTCTTGCCATTCACCACCAAGAATCCAGAATGTGCTCTGCTTGCCAAAAGTGACAACCTGAACCCTAATGTCCAGTGCTATAGGCCAGGCTGAAAAACAGACCAAATGTTGACACAAACTTGACTGCATTTCCTCTCACCTAAGCAAGTGACAGTTTCCTAAAATATTCTTGTCCTAGTAACTTGAGAAAACTCTGTGTTTTCAGATACCTTCTGACTGGTGCACCTGCAAAGGGTGGAAAAACATGCAGCACAAATAAAAGTTGGATCAGACATAACTGTCTTCATGGAGCCTGGAACCACTTCTGCAACAACACAGGTGAGAAAGGGGAGAAAATGCAAACTATTTGCTTCCATTCTTTATAGAAAAGACTCCATTCACTCATAAAACCATAGATGGAAAGGGACCTCAAGAGGTTTCTAGTATAACCTCCTGCTTGAAGTGGAGCCCTCACCAAATGACAAATAGGTCATTTGAGTGGTGGTGATGTCCAGCTGAAACTCAGGAAGCTCTGAGGAATGAGAACAGACCACCTTGTTAAACAGCCTCCTCCAGTCTGCTCTGCCCTCCAAGAGTAAAAGCATATTTCAATTATTGATAGTGAACTTCAGTACAATCTCCTCTGTCTCTCCACCTCGTCTCTGCTAAACTCATCTATTATGACAGCTATTGAGCAACTGGATGACTAAAGATGGCAGACACTCTGACTGCATGCATCCATCAGAGCCCACGTTTAAATAAACAAACCCACTATTTTCAAACATGGCTAATCACCACATCAATAGACTTATTAATTGGATTCCTTGACATGGTTGGATGCATGTTGCAGCAGCAGGGACTGGCTTCAACAAACACTGAGCTCTACTCCATCTGTATGTCTCAAAGATAAAAGAAAAACTGGAGTGCAATCAAATGCAGGGGATTAAATAACAAAAAAAATTAAACAAAATGGACATTGAATTTGTTTCATCATATACATTCTGTGCACACACACACACACACACATACGCACCCTGCCACAGTTTTGAGCGTGTCAAGAGCTTATGATTCATACAACAATTTTGTTTGGAATGGACTTTTGGAGGTCACAATTTCCAAACATCCACTTAAAGCAGTGCCAGCTTCAAAGCTGGACTCAACTCTGAAGCTGGATCAGGTTTCCTGGGGCCCCATTCAGTCAAGGTTGGAGTATTTTCAAGGGTGGACACTCCAAATCATTCCTGGGGCTTTAGTATGATGCTTGACCATCTTTATGGCAGGGAAATTTAAAAATCCACACAGTTATTACAGCTTATCACCATTTCCCATGCTGGAGCTTATGTCTCTGTTGGCTCTCATCATACCACCACAAAGCTGCCAGAAGAGCCTGACTACTCCTGCTCTATACACCCTCTGCTCCACCCGCTCCCATCAGGCAGCTGAAGAGAGCAGTGAGGTCCCATTTCCATCCATCTCATCCTAAGGCCAAACAAACCCATCTCCTCCCATCTTGCCTGGCACATCTGGTGCTCCAGAATCCCCTCAACCAGCTCAGTAGCAGTGTATTGTGTGCCCAGACACCAGTCCATGATGCTGCACTCCTTTTCTCATCAGAAGACAGAATTTTTTGCTACCTGCCTTTAGCAGGAAGGGCTACATTTAGGAGTCATTCCACCTCTCCAATGTTTCAATGTGTTCAGAATCATATACAAGCTCTCAACTGTAAGCATTAAGTATGACCATTGCTAATGAAAGATGACTTCTTACAATACCTCCACGACCATATGAACAGTGCAGGACATCAACCTGCAAATTTATCTCTCTTACACAGAAACATTACTTGACTAGCAGCTACATCCCTTCCAAATAAACTTCACTTGCAATTATTTCCAATGTTTTCACATCTTGTGACCCCAGCTGAGGGAATGGCATGCCCCTGAAGAGTGTTATCATCAGCTACCCCTGAACAGTGTTATTCCCTGGTGTTTCTCATATACCACACACCTTTGGCAAGACAACACATCTTCTATTTACTTTTTAATCAGATTTCTGCTATTTACTTTCCCCACTCTACTGGTTGCAAGACAGACAATTCTGCTGTATTTCATCACGCTCACACAGTGCACCACAAAATGTGGGGGGGTACAACTGTTACAATTTCAGAATCCTTGTATGCTGGCACTGTAAAGGAAAAGTGGTTCAATGGGGCTCCCACTGCATCGGACTGCTACACACACTACTAACATTAAAACACTTGAAAAGACACTTCCCACTTCTGTTTCAACACATCACCTCCATTTACATTCAGTTATTATGTTAAGTCTGTTCATCAAATGAATCCCAGTTGCAACTTCCACTAAGTAATCAAGTAACTGAGCATTTTAGAGCCACAAACAATAGATTTTGCCTTTTTTGGATATACTAAACAGCCCTTTGTCACTGCAAAAAGAGAGGTTGACATTTGAGATATAAAATGCTCAAAAGAAGGCTGTATCAGTTAATCAAAAGTGAATGATGACTGCAACAAACTTTATCAATTCTGACATGAAAAAATGAAAGCAGGAGACCACTATACCAGACTGGCAATTCCATTAACTCTTTGCATCAGTGTATTTTTATTTGTTTTTGACTGTTCATAGACTATCAATAGCCATGTGGTGAGTAAGAGCAGCAGCATACAGAGGCCAGTGTTGCCAAGCCTCCATTTTCAGGAAACTGCTTTTAGCAACTCCCCAGCCCACTTAATGTGACCATGGAAATAGGGAAAGACCAGGTTCTGCTGCCAGCAGCAATCACAGCAGACAGCCTTTTTCCTCTAACACGAGAATTTCTTTAATTTTGCCCATGAGAAACTAAACTCTTTAGACTCTGGCACCATCACAAGAACTAAATGCAATAGGAAATATATTGTAAATGTTTTTCATATAAACAGATCTTTCTTCTTGATTTCTCAAGTGCTCTTTCACTTCCCATTGTGTCCAGCTCTTACAGACATTTCTAATTCTCACTCACACTCAGTTTCAAGAGCCAATTCATGGACACCAAGGAGTGAACTTTCAAACCCACATTTTTTTACCAGCAGATCTCTTGGTATCAATCAACAAAGCAGATGAGCAATGACAAGCAGTTACTGGTTTCTCACTCTTTATACACAAGGCATGTGACGTTCTTGCCAGTTTGACAAGTAATGGTGTTGCTGGCCTGCTAAGCCCAGTATGAAGGAGATTCTAGAGAAACATTTGGAGGAGGGTGCACTGATGGGGGTATTCAAACACCACCAACAAAACCAAAGCACCAATCCATCTTTTTTTCTCCCTGCCTTTGAAGAAACTGCATTTAATGGTCAGGACTCCAAACTCCTCCCTGGAGAAGCTGAGCTATTACTACTTTTCAACTTGATAAAGCCACTTTGTTTTGCATGGCAGGACAGGAAAGTTTAGCAGTTTGTGTTACACACAGTACAGTACAATGAGATCTTTATGGAAGTTTGTGTACAAGTCAGCAGACAATGATTAGACTGACAAGGACTCAAGTCTGAGCGCTGACAAGAGAAACTGTCACTGTGTAACCACCACCTGTTCTAAGAACTCTGACTTTTTCCTGGCAGTTCTGCAATCCCCCAATGTTAACAAGAGGCAGAATTTGTCAAGTCTGTCATTTGTGGAAGAGTCCTCCTTGATTAGCCATCCATCAGGGTGTACAGACAAGGGTATCTGCTGTCCTCTCATAATGGCTATCTCCTTGCTCTTTGGAACATGGAAGGGGTTCTGCAGAGACAGCACAAGTGCCCATCTGCAATCTCCAGGTAATAACCTACATGCTGGAGGAGGATGTATGTGCCTTGCTTGTCTGGATTCTTAAGACAACCTGCTTTGTGTGGTGCAAGTGAAGAGGTTATTAAATCTTTCAGGTGGAGAGAAATGTTACTGAGACTAGCACAGCAGCTAAGGCTTAACATCTTTGAAGCTCAGTCTGGGAGCTCAGACTGAGAACCAGCTGGCTGGAGAGGGAGCTGATGAATGTGTTCAGGCTGGGCAAATCCTTTTATTCTAGTACTTAAACACCCAGGACATGGCATAAAAAAGGGCCTTTCTCACCTGCTGCATCCTCCTGGAGAAGGAATGATCAACTGTCAAGAAATACACCCTCTCAAAAGAAAAATATTAACTGTAGAAGCAGCATAATAGCTTCACAGCAAAGTCTGGGAAATGAGGAAGACTTCCTACCAATAACCACAGCAATTCAACCCCTGCACTGAGGAAACATCCACCATGACAAGTGATTCCATCTAGTTGTAAGGTCAGCCACTAGAGAAAGGCTGCCCACAGGATGCAGCTAAATACAGCAACTAACATCCATTAGCTGAAGAGCACAGAGCAGCAAGGCAGCAGACTCTGAAGGTGGGAGGGATGAGCAGCCAGGCTGGGCCTGCTTGGCTCTCCTGCAGCTCTGTGGAGGAGGGAGCAGGTGTGCAGTAACAACTCCAGACAGGTAAGAGTCATGGGCTGTCACCTTTATGTACAAAGAAATGAACAACAGCTCAACGTGCACAACTGGCATAACCCTCTGAATTTTTTCCTATCAAGCCAGTTGTTATCTTCCTGTTTTTTCCCTGTTTCTAATGAAATTCAGTGTCTTCAACAGCAAATTGCATCATATTAACTGCAAGCACACATGGTTTTCAGGAATACTACTAAGAACTGTCACAAACTTTACGTATTGCTGGGAACCTTGGCTACTGTGAGAAAGCAAATGAGCAGAACAAAAACCACCCAACAACTCCAGTTGAGTGGGAGACAGCTCACATGAACCATGGGTGAAACAACTAGAGAGGAGACTGTCACCAAGAGTCTCAGCAGTCAGGAAAGGCTGGATGAGAATAGAGGAAAACAAGGTGACAACAATGATGTTTATCTTGCTTACAAATGAAAGAGAAAGAACGAGTAGAGGCAGCAGGGAGGGTGAGAACAGCCTTCAAGGATCTGGAAAGAAACTGCATGATGAAAAAAAAAATCTCTTTTTTTTTTCTTTTATTTTGAATGTCATGCAAATGGTCAACAATTCATAGTCAGAAAGCTGCTGAGAGGGACTTTAAGGTTAGGATGTTTGGGGTAAACTTCTATACCACACTCCCAAGGTATAAATACACTGACAGCTAAACACTGGAACAGCTTGCTGAAGAAATGGTGGGCTCTTCTCTCACCAGAAGTTTTTAAGGACATGCTAGACAAACATCTGTTCTTAACAGCTTAGAGCAATCCTGTCTGAGCAGAAAAAGGAGGGATGAAATTTCCCTCCACCACTATTTTCTGTGAGTAGAAATCTTCTATTCCTTTTTGCAGTTCAAAAAACATAGTTTTATTTCAAATTTTCCAGAAAAGCTCAGTCATGGCCACAGCTGTAACCTCTGGGCTGCAATATACCTTCAGGAGGACAAGGAAAGTCAAGCAGATCCAGGTTCCTGCAGCTACAGGGCTGCCGGGTACTCCCACATCCCTTTGCTCCACAGGGATGAAAATATTTGGCACTGACAAATGGTAACCTCATATTATCAAGTATGCCTTTACTGTACACATATTTTTACCTGCTCCAGAAGACAAGAGAGCCCCAGCCTGGACCAGGCGAGCCTGCAGAAGCACCCGAGCAGCACCCCTTGCAAAGGGCAGTCCCACACTGAGCACATGGACATGGTCTGCAGGCAGCCCAACTCCTGCTCCTAACTTTACCAGACTGCAGCCAAAACCACCTCAGATTTATACCTGATTACAGGAATTGTTTATGAATTCATAGCTTTGCACCAGAGTACTAAATCTGTAAACTATACAGGGAAAACTTCTGAGCAGCATAAGGGATTACTGAGCTAGAGGGAAAAAATTTCTAATGCAAGGAATCCCATTAAGTCCTCCATGTATTTTGAAAAAATAAACATTTAAACAGTAATATTTTGGACTATTCATTTAATAATTACATTAATTTCGAAGTTATTTATAATTTTAGCTTGAAGCCAGCAATAACCTAAACTTTTAAGGTCCAGGAACTGGACTTTCTACAAGCTTACCACCACCTTTGTTTCTTAACACTCTTGTGTTCAACACAGGAACTACTGAAAAGATCCTCCTTTCAAGATATTTAGGAACAAATCTTGGCACAAACTTTGTTTAGGTGTATACCACGTGTCTGAAGAACATTCATAGCACAGTAAGTCTCAAAGTTTTGGGGGTTTTGTTGTTTGGTTGATTTATTACTTCAGTAGTACAGCTGTTCTTCAAAGCAATCATGGAAACCTTTGTTAAAGAAATAAATAATTGTCAGTTTTCTTCACTAATCTGTTTTAGACAAGACAGCATCCAAAAAACCCCCCAAAATCCCAAAGAGCACAACAAAGGATTTGGCTCTCCTAGCAGCTCCTCCCATTTGAATCCCAGCAGCATTAGTTCCTATTGTGTGCTGTATGACACAGCACTGGCTGCTGACACTGCTGCTCTGCCTGGCCCCGGGAAGCCCCACAAGGCTCCTGCAGACAACAGGAAAACCATCTGAGGAAGTCTTAACCATAAGGGTTGGCAGCAACACATGATGAACACCACCCACAGGAACTAACAATGCCCATATTAATGCTTATTTTCAAGGTTGCTAAGGCATAATCTCAGTCTTTGCACTGATTTGGATTTGTCCCCATACTTGGGCACTATGACCTGGGCAAACCATTGGCAGCTTCCCACACCAGTGAGCAGCCAAGGCTTGTTGTCATCTGCAGTTGCCAGGACACAGCTCCCTCCCATTCATGCCTAAGGGTTCCCCTCTGACAGTCCTGAGTCCTCTGCAAAAGGCACAGCAACATCTGTTTTTTGTGATGATGTAAGAGTAGCCATTTTCCCTGAGCAGCATTTCCATAAGGCTAACTCAGGGCCTGTTTGCTATTTGGTGAAATTCACAGTACAATTTGATCTACTTAATTTTTTAGCACAGCAGAAATACCAGCACTGTAGAATCCCAAAGTTCTGACCTGAAACCAGACCTTATTACTCAATTATGAAAAGTGGATGAGCACAAGCCAGTTCTCCAAGACGGAATTAAATCAGAATCACAACAAAGTAGAGTGAGTTTTATTTACCCATGTAACAAACTGCATAAATGGTCAACGAAGGCAGATGAAAGTCAGCATTGTCTAATTTAAGGTAACATGTTTTGTAGAGAACAATTTAAACCAACCAAACACTTTCCTGGATTCTAACTGTAACCATTCAGAAAGGCACTGGACATAAGTGCATAACCTAGATGTTTTCAGTGAGGTGCTCTGTGCAATTGTGGTCATGAAAGTACAAAGAGCATACACATGAACTTGGAAGAAGACAAAACTACATTATTGCAAAAAAGTGAGAGAATTTTTAAGGCAAAATAATCTAATACCTACATCAGCTGTGACTTGCCCTTGGACAGCAGGGTTGACAAAACTTTAGAGAACTGTCTGCGAGAAAAGACTGAGATGGGTGATCCCATTTCATACTTGCAAGAGAAACAGTAATTCAGCTGAACGTAAAAGTGATAAATTTCAAACAGTAAGTCTTTTGTTTTAATAGCCACACAACAGATAATTAACCTCTAGTCAGTGAGGTGCCCCAGAGCAGCAGCAGAAGCAGGAGGCTTGGAGAATCCCCTTACAGGACCATGGCTTAGGGCACGAATGGCATTAATCAATGACCTCACTGTACTCTATACTATAATAGATGCATATTAATATTCATAGATTTTTAGGACTGAATGGTCTACTCTATCATCCAGCCTGACCTCCATTCTGACACAGGACGTGCTTTAGCCAGCTCCTCCAGCCTCTGGTTCCTGTTAGGCTTTTCTCTGCTAGGTCAAAACAGTCTGCTTGTAATACAGAGACTCTAAGGAGGCTGTAATGCAAATTTTGGCTTGGCAAGATTCTGACGATAAAGCACTGAGCTGAGATCCAAGTGTCAGGAATTAAATAAACCCTACAGTTGTGTCAAACAATCCAAGAAGCAGGAAATGGGAAATGATACCTGAGCACGTGCAGTAGGTGAGGAAAGCACATTTCCAGTCCCTCTCCAGACTCCTTTCAGGGTGTGGCTGCACCTGTAGGAGGCCACCCACAAATGCAGTGTGGGGCTTTCAGTGATGTATGTAAGCAATATTTTTATATTACAGATGATGGATTCACACCACTCCCCCTTAGCTAATGCTTTTGGAACAGCAGTATGTTCAGGCCAAACATATGTTTGTTTTTAAGCAATTCTGGACCAAAAGTACCCAGGAAGCAAACATTCTTTCTTTTTTTAATTTTTTTTTTTTTAATTATTCTCACCTCAGTGGCACTGAAAGAAAAAAAAGGAGGATTTGTATTCCTAATTTTAGAAGGGTTCAGCTTTTGGGTGACCTCTTTATGGAAAAGGTTAATTCTTATGAACTGCATAGCTTAAATATGTTTCAATACAAGCATTAAGACCCACCCAAAAGGGATCCTTTCTGAAAATAAGAACCTAAAACTTAGTGTTTTATTTTTTTAATCTATATAGCTTCCAACAGTTTCTAACTCACTATGGGTTTTATGGAAATGAAGAGCAATAATTTCTACCCTGACACACTTCTCTTCAGACTGATACCTCTGTGACAGAAATTGTCAAAAAATAAAAAAGGTAAGCTTACCTGTCTAAGAATCAAGCAGTAACTGAATCCCCTACAGTGAAATCCAGGAAGGGTGGAAAGAGGAGACTCATTCCTGTACCACAACCCCAGAGCTGCAGAGAATGTGCATCTGCTCCATTGCCTCTGCTCCTGTGTCCAGCCATGGTGGAGACCACACACAGGGACATCCATCACTTTTACACCTCTTGGTCAAGAACAAAAGCAGCCACATTGTCATTTGTCAAAGCAAAGCTCCTGCCGCACCAGCAGCAACTGCACCCTCAGATATTGATGACAGCTGACAGACAAATACAGAAGAAAAGTATACTGCTTCAAAATGCTAGCCTCCCTCTGGTGCCTGATCCATACGTCTGCCTGCCATTCCCTGAGCCAAAGCATGGAAAACCTCACTGGAACATGACAGGACATGAGTCCAGTAAAAGCACTTGGTGACTACAATGTACAACCAAGTTACTGCACTGCTCCACTTGTACCCCTACATAAGCCTTGCTGATGGAAAAACTAAGTATCAATGAACACAGGCAAAAAATCTGGTTCCAAGGAGCTTGGAACAGATCAAGTCTGATCTTTGAAGCAGGAACTAAGTCCTGCTGATCAGGGCAGGGCAAGTCCCTCTTCTCCGCTCTGCTGCATCTGAAATGCTGAACTTCCTCTTCAGCTCATTAAATACTTCTGTAAGGAAGGGCCTCAGCACTTACTGCCAGTTCAGGAATATATTACCAGTATTGGAAACCCTTTTAATCAACAACAACCATCTGTCCCCAAAATTACAGATGCTCAAAAATGCAGTTCAATTTAAAGGGCAACCACTTAGGTCAGAGATCTGTGGTGTGGAGATCAGTCTTGGCACTGTGAAGGGATAAAAGAGCAAACACCAGCAAGTCGTAACAGTGGGGCTCCTACAGAAACTGCAGGCTGGACTAGCTGAAGTGCTTAAATAAATATGTATGGGGTATGTGCATCATGAAGTGCCACTTGCACCTTGTGTGGAGAGGTCCTGAGTATGAAACTTGTGTCCTCCTTCAGGAGACCTCACTAGGCTTGTTGATTTTTCTCCTACTACTGTTACGCAATGAAGGTGTTCATAAATATAGGTTAAAAAAGCTCCAGTGCTGGAGGCAGCATGACTGGAAACCCCTGACAGCATTAGCAAGTCCATAAATCCAGTAGTTTTTCTACCCAGAGTCTTCCACTACTTTTTTCTGTTGAGGCCTAATCTCCAAGTGTTCACTTATCTGCTTAAGCCCCACAAAGACATTCCTAAGGTTACAAGGCAAAAAGAAGAAAAGGATCCTCATGTCTGTGAGAGACACTGAAGTTTCTTCTACGCTGGCAGGAGTCATTGCAGACAGGCAAGATGCTGCTGCTGCTGCTCCAAGAGAACCAGCATTGGTCTGTACTCAGGACTCACAGACCTAGAGCCTGATACCAGCATAGGGACCCTCCTTCCTCTCTGGAAAGCACTGAGGCTTTAGCAAAGGGCTAGAGAGACAGCTCTGGTCTTCCTTCTATACAATCAAAAAAACCTGAAAGTCTAAGATCTCACAAAAGACGGCAAACAATTTAAGTTACATCCACCAACAACAAAGCTGGCATCATTTCAAGGGGAGATGACAGCAAGTAAAGTCTGTTTAATAGCAGAGCTCCTCCTCCCAGCAATCCACATTGGGTTTATCTGAGCATTATCATGAATTACCAACACTGGTGAGTGTTCTCCCACTTCAGACAAGTCTACAGCAAATGTGGGACTTTGGGTCCTGGTTGCACAGAGGGCAGAAGTAGAAGACATTCAGCAAAACTTTCAAGTTAGAAACCATTTACCAGTACAAACAGGGCTCTTGCAACTTTGGACTCTGGTAGCCAAAACTTTTTAAAAGACACAGAGTTTCAATCTGTGTAGAGCTCTAAGCTATATTAACAGCATGACACACTTCAAAAATGAAAAAAATCAAATGTATTTTATATAGAAGGAATAGGATTCTAAATATTCTCACTGCATGTGCTTCAAAAATACATAGTGCTGCCACACTGATTCTTCTTACAGTCACTAAAACAAATTTTTCCAGGCTGAGAAGTGCTGTGCTCAGTTTCAGTACATGGCATGTTGCAGACGAGTCAAACCTGCCAACACCTCCAATTTCTGCAGTCATAGAGTGGATTTTTTATTTCTCTCATCTCTCATCTCCACTTGTTTCCTTCATCCCATCAAACACACTTCAGAGCTGAGCTCGGTCACAGCACATCAGCAGACTTGTCCCAGTCCTACACTTTGTGACATCTTTATAGCCATGTCCAGTAATGCTGGCAGCCCACACTAGGGCTTTCCAGGCTGGAGTAGTCAGGGAGACGGGTCCAACTGCCATTTCCAAACAGCCCAAGCCACCTGCAGTGTTCCTGGAGACCCAAGAGCCTCTGTCTCACAAGTGAGCAACAGGAACTTCTGTCAAAGAACCTGCAGTAAAAAACTTAAAAACATGGACCAAGGACCTCGGGCCTATCATCCAAGCTAATTCCTTTTAGCTGAGTTTATCTTCCCATACACACTGACTGCACAAAGCTGTAACAGAAATTGCCAGAACTCAAGTGCAGGAGCAGCGAGACACAGCTGCAGCCTCCGAGCGACCTCCACCAACCCCCCACAGAAACCACAAGGACCAGCAAAGCTGACACCCAGGGGCTCAGAAGGGAATCAGATATTTAGCAAGATTATGCTATCTGCTAATCTGATTAGCCCCAGAGACTGCAGATAAACATAACAAAGAACAGCCGGACACCAGCTGTAAAACCCATCCAGTCAAGCAAATAACACAGCTGCCCAGAAAAGCTCAGCATCTGGGACCTGTCGCATGTAATGCTTTTAGGGAAATGACAGACTCGCTGCCCTCACGTTAGACATGGGAAAATGTGTTAATCTGTTTACCTTAAATGGATTTAACCTCAATCTGAAAAAGAGAGGACTGACTCGGATTCACACAGCCAAGACACTTGGGCAGCAAGACACAGTGAGCAGAAGGCAGCAATCCTCAGCACCATTTACATGGGTTCCAAGGATCAGGCATGACACAGGTCAAACAAAGAAACGTTAAGAGATTAAACAAGGACATTTGTCATTAGGTGTAATGTTGATTGTCTTCTGTCCCTGAAATGATAATCAGGTCCCACATCTAACCACTGCAGACACCTGAGCTTTAGGCTGATGGTGATAAGACTCCATAGCCAGCCCCTTCCCAACACAGAAAACACACAGGGCTAAGGATTTGGAGGTGGGGAGAAGGATTTAAAAATGAATACTGTATTTTTAGATAAATACAATAATAGCAAAGAATTACCAGAGAAGTTCTCATGCCTTCCTCATAGTAAATGGGCTGCTGAAAGATCAAAAGCCACCCAACTCACTCACCATACACTGGCTGCTACTTTCACAACTGCAGAAGGAAAGGCGAGGGCATTATTTAACATGTCCACTTGACGTTTTTAAACACAGGAAAACCAAAAGCAACTCGCTCAAGGACTGCATTCATCACTGCCTGCCAATTACAGAAACAAAACTGATCGGTCAGGAGGACACAAGTGGCACAACGACTCAGCTCAGCGCCATGGAAGCACAAGCACTCTTGAAGTGTTCTGTCACAACAACGGCCATTATGGATCTACAGAAGCAGGTCAGCAGCTTTTCAGTCACACTTTGGCAAAGCACTTCCCTCCTTTCCTGATTAGCAAATATTCTGCAGTAACCTGAACCTTCCCTACAGCTCTCACTTGAACTGTTGGGTTATCACGTCAGATCACTTCTTTCACAAATTTGCTCCAAGATTCTCCAAAACTGAATTCTTACACACATTCACCTATGATGAAAGAATCAGATCAGCATGAAAGAGGAAAACCTCTATTTCGGGGTGACTCAAATGGGAGCAGAAATACTGGGGCCAGATAACTCCCCCACCACTGCAAGCAGTGTCAGCTTCGTGGGATTGCCACA
The DNA here is from genome assembly GCA_024734555.1 of Trochalopteron elliotii. NCBI lineage: Eukaryota > Metazoa > Chordata > Aves > Passeriformes > Leiothrichidae > Trochalopteron > Trochalopteron elliotii. The sequence goes on from JANPWX010000010.1 coordinate 1,027,048, forward strand.
AAACCTGGCACCAGCAGCCAGAAGAAAGCACCAGAACACCAAAGACAAGGATCCCCAAGAGGGCACAGTATTTCACAATGGCTTTAGGATGTAGTACAAGAAACAACACCTTTGGGGCCAGCTCAGGGCCATGGGTATCCCGACAGTGCTGGAAGCTAACTCTAGAAAGCAGCTATCACTTCAATGCAGACTGAGGAGGAGTTGGGGTCTAGCTAAGTTCAGAATGACAGGGACACCCAAAGAAAAAAGATAAAACACTTCTAAAGAAATTGTCTAAAATATGCAGTTTCTATTTTTATGGCAAACATGACTAGTTGCTAGTATTCAAATGCAATTATGCAGAGGCTGATCTATAAATAATGCAAAACCCAGAAAGGAGAGATCCAAACTCATTTACAGCACACCCCATGCTGTACTGAATAATGTTATGCCCCAGCTTTCAACATCCCCATAAAAGAGAAATGCAGTCAAAAAGCTGAGAAATAAGAGAAGTATCTCTCCCGCTCCCCAGCCAAAAAGGAAGACAACATCTGAACCAAGGTAAAATTTAAGGTCATTCTATTCAGTACTACTTTCACAGATAGAAAGGCTTTATTTCCGCATTTCCAGCTCACCTGCTCTTTTCACACCAGTGTCCCCAGAAGCTGCAAACAAGGTATCATGGAAATGCATCACCCCTCACCCCACTGCAATATGCTCTGAGTAGATCCATACAAAAGCTCACAGCATCAACAAAGTTGTGTCCCAAATTTCTTAAATGAACTCTCTTGCACAAAGCAGTGAATAATTTAAGTTGGAAGGGACGTGTGCAGATCAGCTACTCTAACCTCCTGCTCAGAGAAACACTACCTTTAAAGCAGTGTTTAAAGTTTAAAAAAAGATATCTCAGGACCTTGTCCTGCTAAGCTTTGAATATCTCCACAAATGAAGCCTCCCAAGCCTCTCTTGTTTCTTGTTCCAACTGATAACCACTTTCACCATGAAAAAGCTTCCCTGTATATTTTGTATCATCTGGCTGCAAATTGTGATTTTTTGACTCATTTTTCAGTATGCACCTCTAGGATCAGAAGCATTTCCATTTCCCCCCTCAAAAAATTTTACTTCTTGATTGCAACTACTGAATTTCAAAACAGTTCTTTAATTTTTTAAAAAATTTATTCATCTGATATTCTTACAGCAACAATACCTTCCCACACATCCTCTCTGCACAACCAAATTTATGCCACTTACATTGAAAACCAAGGGTTTTTTTCTCTACTTATAGCTCAGTTAGCTTTGTTATAGTGCAGTTTATAAAATTGCATTTAATGGAGAAGGGAGCAGGTAATTTGTTTATTTCTGAACTGTGATGGCTAATGGATGGGGTGGGAATAATGACGGAATATATATTATGTTATGTTATGGTCAAACAATACAAGGAGAGAATGCATGACCTGATAATTTTTACCCTTCATTAAATGGTCTATTGAGCTGCTTTTTCTCCATATCAGCTTTTAAAGCAGAAAAAAAACACTGCAAAAAATAACATATTACTTCAAATCACAAGATTACTCTTAATTAAACCAAAAATTACTCATCTGTTTCTTAAATTCATTAGCAATAGCTGAAAATATACCTAAAAATAAAGAAATCAGCATAAGGAGGCTAACTGTAACTAGCCTTGTTAACTACCTTCCTCCATAAATGCTGAGGCATTTTAATTCCCATGTCTGGAAGGACAAATAAAGTCTGTGCCACTCTGAGCATCCTTGCCAAGTCCTTCCTCCTCCCAGCAAGCCAAAAGCAGAGTGGGAAGCAGAATCCAAAGCTGTCTGCACATCCACATGGAGCAGTGTCACCTAAGCTGCTTTCAGAGGCTCTTTGTGGCTTTTCCAAGAAGAAAAGGGGTCTGTACAAAGACAGATCACTTGAACTGACAAGTTCTGGTTTTCATTTACTTTCTTCAAGGAAGAAAATAGATGGGCTACCAATGGGTTTATCTGTGCTTGCTACAAGGAGTTGTAATGCACCACGAGCATGTGCCTTGAGCCCTGCCTGGGCAAGAGCAATGAGGGAAGAAGTTCCCAAAGGTATATGGAGAAGGATACCCCACCATGCAGTCCTCTGCAAGGGGAATCCCAACCAAAACAGAACAGCTTCTGAGACTGATGAGTTGAACCAGATTTTTTGGAAAGTTACCAGTGTGTAAAAATCCACAGGAAACAAATAGGTTTGCAGGTGATGTTAAACCCCAAGCTGTATGGCACACAAGTAGTCTTCAGTGCAAAGTAACACATGATGGAAATATGGAGATAAGGGAGCAAAGTGAAGGAAATCCAATTAGGTCCCCAACCTAATGATGGAACGTTTTCATTTCCTGTAGGGAAAATGGCTGATATTGGTCAGCATCAACTGATAAAGGGCTGGCTATTATGCATTTCAAGAGAACTTTGATCTACATCTCACATCCCATTAATAGAGACAATCATGACACAACATGAAGAAATAAAGCTCGCATGATCAAATGAGACAGAGCTTCTTGATGAGTAAGGGTGCTAAAACATCAGCAACACATCAAAACCACTCAAGTTCACTCCAAAAGAGCAAAACCTAATACCACTGAAAGGACACGCATTCAGTTTTGAAGAAATCACTAAAAGAGAGAATTTCTTCCCTAAGAAGCTCCCTTGTATTCAAGTTCCTTCTATCTTTGCCAAGTATGCTCATATGGCAACTGAAAAAAAACATTTGTGGCATTTTATTCTCAAAGTCCATATGCATAAAGAAAAGTTTTCCCAGAAAGTGCTTAGATAAAAGTCCTTTTCTGTGGTTTAAGCAGGAACACCACTAGTCAAAGTAAAAACATGGAGCTGGCTGATGCGCAAAGAACCAGCACTTTTTGAAGCACTGCAGAGGTCACATTGTGGCAGAGAAATCCTGCTTCATAAAGCTTTGATGTAGAGCAGCTCACAGAAATATCTTCGTTATTTCAATGAAGTACATTGCTGCTAAAGCCTCTTTCTTACTCAGTGTTAAATAAGCTGTTATTGTTCTTTAATATTAAAAAAGAACATTAGTTTCTCTGTCAGCATTTCAGGCAAATAAGCAACAGGCAATAAAGAAGGTCCTAGGAGAGTCTAAATTGAGTTTGTGTTCAATAGTACCTCCTTGACTTCCAAACAAAAACCCCCAGTCAAAACCAGAATAAGTTCAGCTCTAAGTCACACCTTCCCCAGCAGCAGCACAAAGCTGGGTAAGAAACCCAGCACTCAGAGATCAGGCAGCAACGTGGAGGGACAGCAGCTCACCTTTACACTTCACCACCTTTTGCTTTTGACTAAAAAGGCCTTCTCTTTATAGTGTAAATGCAGTTTATACGTACAGAAACACACACTGGGGTGGTTTTTTACATGGTATCTCTAGTGAAGGTTAAACATTGGCACGGAAGTCTTGTTTTGGTTTTAAAATACTGTGGAGATCCTCATAAAATGGTTTCTGAAGAAAGCCACTGCAGTGGTTCGAATATCCTGAATGCTCAGAGTCAAGAAGGAAGAACATCTGCATGTATTTTTATGGTCCACTCAAACCTTAAGTGCTTCCAAACACACAACAGCTACAACAATGCTTTCGATTTAAAAGACAGAAGCCTATAAACAGCCCACGTTATGAACCCCTCAATTTATCTAAAATTTTCTCCACTTACATTTACCTTATCCAGTTCCAACAACACACCCTTCAATTTTCCAGTCTCTTCCACCCTCCATGAGAACAAGAACAGCCAAAGAGCTAAAACTCTACCAAAACCTGGAATAATCACTTGAAACGAGTGAACTTGTCCAAATCCTGACTGGTTACCTGTAAAGAGCTGCTGAACACCACCTGTCCAATCCACCCTGCTCCCTTAAACTCTTCTGTCTCATTCTTGATTTTGTTTCTTTTCACTGAACTTGTACAGCTGCAAATGCACTCCTATAAGGTGATGGCTGAAATAAGATCAGAAGAGGTCTCCTGAAACATGAAGGAAGTTGGTGGGGGCACAGGAGCTGCACCAGCTGCCCATCAATATTCAGTGCATGCAGCTGCTCTCAGTGGCATCCTTGGAATTCAGCTTGGCGGGGGAAAAAAACAACTGTCACTGCTTTTTTTTCTGAAATTTCACCTAACTGTTGTAACATGCCTGTGTAGTTCTGCCCAAATTCTTACATGTGTTTTAAACACTTCAGTGAAACAGTTAAAGCCCAATGTTTATATTGCAGGAGTGCCTTGTTTGTACCTTTCCCTTTGTTGCCATCTGTCAGACCTCCTCATTGAAGCTTCTCAAAAGGAAAACATCAGGAATGGCAAAACAGCAGGAATTTCGGCAGCCAGCTACCTCGTCCTCCAGCTCTTAAAAGGTTTGAGGTTTGTGTCTGTGGAATTTTAATAGAGATCCCTTTTTGCTCCTACACAGACACACAGACTGAGCACTGCATCAGCCACAACCAAATGGTGCCAGTACTTCAATACCCCACCTTGCACTTTTTTCCTCTAACCAGTCTAAAGCCTCTTCCATTTTCCACTTTCTTCTAATCACCTACCCAGAACCCCCACGGCTGAAGCAAGAACATGAAATCCAGTGCTACAAGCCCAGCTGGTCAAGCAAAATGCCCGAAATCATATGGGATTGCAGGGAGCACCCTGCTCCCACATATGTACAATCATTAGCAGACTCACGAACTCCCCTGACTGCTCATAAATGTGCTTAGGAGAAAATAAAGGGTTTAAGAGCATGTGTTACCTCAGCTTCTTCTCTGATTCACTATCAGTGAATGACCCCTGCCTCCCTCTCCATTGTTTTGGAGTCAATCCCACAGACCAGCCTCATACACCATTCCAGCACAGTCCAGCACAGCTCTTTTTCCCTCTTTTTATTCTTTCTTTTTTTTTTAATTGAGAGACTTTGAGTAGGACTGCCTGTGTTACAACTTTTCTGAAGTGCTAAGCACTTCACTTGAGCTATGAATCATCAACTGTGACAGCAGCAGAAACATCTTGTCATAAGCAATGAAGAAACTTCAAATTAAGTATCCCACCAAATAATTTATGAAGATTGCTTATCCACAGTCAAGAGGGTTTGCTTATAAAAATAATTTATAATTTGGTAATTATTACAGAGACAAAAATGTAACTACCCAAAGAACTTCAAAAATGTTAAATGACAAGAAGCAAAGGGGGAGGAGGGAAGTGAAGACTGGAGATGAGCATCTCTCAAGCACTTCTCAGGGCTCTAAAGTGCAAATCTTTCTCACATACCTGTAAGGTGATCCATCTGCAAACATGTTGAGAAAAGGGATTTAAGCTTCCCCAAGCAAATGCAGTTTTTCCCTCCTGCTCACCCTTTTTGCAGCTTAAAAGTTTGAGTCCCACAGCCTAGTCTCAAACTTTTCATAATTTTAATCAAATCTTAGGACAGAATGCAGCCCTTCACTGTTCTTCCAAAGAGACTCACACACAGTATATACTTCAGCACTGACATTGACACAATGGCAAGCACTGGAGACAATCTGGAACTCTTTGCAATCCAAAAACTGATGCAGTTTTCTTCTGCTAGTAAATGCTCTCATGGTGTAAGAGGAATAGCACTATCTTCTGCATTTAGGTTACATTTTACTACTTTTAAAAAAATTTACTGCCCTTTGACAATTACAGGCAGGTCTGTGCTTTCTGAAATTCAAACCTCTGAGACATCAAAACCGGCTTTAACTAGGAGACTTTTCCCTCCCAGAGTCCCAATGCACTCCTTCCAGCTTCTTCAGAAAAAGCTGGAAGCTTGAATTGCCAGCTAGAAAAACTGGCAATTCAGAGCACCTGTGTCCTCTGCACACAGACCACTCACTGCCAAAGCCCTTCTGTCTCAAGCACTGAATTAAATAGGTATTATGCACAAAAAAGAGCTGCTATCACATACTTATTGTTCTCAGATTGTTCAAAAAATACAATTAAGCTTAAAATATGTTGGCTTCCTTGATTTCACTGCAGCCAGCTTACACACATATTCAGACAATGCATTCTACATAATTAAAAATAACTTTCTATACTCATATCTTGCTGCCTCCAGCTATAATCCAAAACCAGATGTTGATGTGCTGACTATTTCAGACCCAATAAAAGTATCCCTCTGGTTTCTGAGCCCTTTCACCTGCTTTCAAACCTCCACAAAGAATGGATGTCTTGCTACTGCTGGTTTTGACCTCATCACTTCCCAGGAAAACAGAAAATGCCACCTGTGTATGGTCCTGGAACTTGAATCCTTGTAAAAAAACATTGTGTCTTGAGAGAAATTTTTTATTCACTATTCAAAAGATACAATTTTCTTTTCTAGTAACACTTCCATGTGTAGCAGCTGCTAAAAGGCAGAAGAATAAATTATTTTAGGCATGTGGGTGTGCATGCACACTGACCTTCTGGTACACAGCCTAATGAAGATCAGAAACCATCAAGCGCACCGATACAAATAACCTAGATTCTCGTATGTATGCTTAGTAAAGCATTAAAGTGACTTCAAAGACCTCTATCAAAACAGAAAAGAACTGCATTAAAATTCTGAGCCTCCAAATCTATTAAGCATTTCCAAACACAGGAGGACATGCACCAGGATTTGTTCAGCTGCCCTCACTGCGCTGTTCTCAGGGAAGGAGTGTGAGCTCAGTCAGTCAGCATGCAGTGACTCAGCTTCCTTCCATCAGCTCAGCAATTTAACAGCCAGTAAATCTAACCTGTTTTCAATTTCACTTGTAAAAACACTGTTTTAACTTGGTGAAGGCCAATGAGTTACATTTCTGAGGGGCACCAGCACTGAATGGATCCTTCCCCAAAATGTGCCCCTGCACCTTGGTCCTGGACATGGCAGAGCCAGGAGAGCACCAGGCAGCTCCCGGGATGCACCAGCAGTGTAGGGATATCCCAGGCAAGCTCTGGCTTCTGTGCTGGGCTCATGAACCACCCAAGGTGGTGGAAGTCCCATCCTCACCATGGTGGCTCATGGTCCCAGGCAGAGCTGCCAGCAATGCATGGTGTGTTCCAGCAAGGGCTGTCCTGGATGACAGAGCTCGGCAGAGGGGAGCAGTGAACACACAGCCAGTGTGTTCAAATGGGATTCATTAATCAGGCTCCAACTGCTGCACTTCACTAGAGGGAAGCTCTTTATAGACACTGCCTCATTTATTTATTTTTTGAATGCCCACATTAGTTTAGTGTGAAGCTGCTGAGAGATATAATTTGTCTGAGCAGATCATCTATAGATCACCAAATGAACACTAAACAGGCTCTTGCTGTCCACAGAAGAAACACACTGTGCACTCTCCTATGGCTGCAGCACAGGAAAGGTGAACCCTTTTTTTCTAAAATTTAGTCCCCAGCAGTCTGGAGGTCAAAGACCTGGCACTTATTCCAACATGCTCCGCCCTGACTGAGGACAGAGCTGCAGCCTCTGCCTACAAAGAGCAGGACCCTCAAATCAGAGGGAAATCAGCAAGTGATAACTAACCTGGCATTATGCTGGAGACAGGCTTTTCCCACACAAACAGCCTTTTCTGCTCACATCTGTGAATATATGCATATTTAAAAAATAAATTATCTTTCATTCAGATTAGTTACTAGAATATCTCTTTCCCTGCTGAAGCAAATTTGTTCCTATGGTTGTATCTACTGCTATTCTGGGACTTGGTATTGTTTTCCCACTATCGCTGCAGAAAATGTTCAGCAGCTAATTGCACAGTCAAGTCCTTTCACATAATTTTCACTTTGACAAGAGTAATTAAAAAGCTAAACGGCTCAAGAACCAATTGATTAGGTCTGGAAGCAAAGCTCTGTTTAGGCGATCCTGAGATGCACGTGTACAGAACAGCAAGCGTTTGCAAAACACCATCAGGAGCGTGTTCCTCAGTGCTGATGGCTTAGTGTGATTCCTGCAAGATCTCTTTTTTGCCCAATTTGTATGAAATGTTATATTCACATATGTGCTGCACATAGACCATGCTTTCAAGAGTCAGGAAAATTAACCTTACAGGACAAGTCACAAAGTATTTTCCTTCCATCACCTGTATCTGCAATCACCAAATAGCCGAAGTTTGCAAATGGATTAAAACACCTCCCATCACAGGAATGAACTACACAAGGCTATTATATCACTAAATTTCATTTGCTCACCTTAAAATTGCTCTGACTTCTCTACAATTGGACTTCTAATATCATTACATTTCAAACTACATAACTGAAATTATGAAGTAAAGGACTCCAAAATTACTACATATGTACCAAAATAATGAGCTTATGAACAGTAATGAAATGGAAACTCTCAAAAGCCTGAGGTTACACAAAAACCTAAGAGATGCTCCCCATAACTTTTATAATAAAGCTAATATTTCTATTCTTGAAAGAGAAGTTGAAAGCATGTTTAAACTACTTCCTTCTCAGTGAAGTTCAGTCAGTTGCTGACTGCATATTTGAAAAACTGTCATGAAAAAAATTGCAAGGTTTAAAGCTGTTGGGAACTTGGAGCAGCACTAATGAGAAACTCCCTCTATGCATACAGAGAGTGATCAAACACCAGGCTCCTCCTATGCCACCTGATGACCAAGAAAGTGCTGGTGCTCCTCAAAGCCAACAGCTCTGGCCTCTGTGTGAGTGTGGGGCCTTCAATACAGGTTAGAGAACAGGTTCACGGCACAGACCACCAACACACACCAAGAAACCTTTGAATAAAGCTATAGCAGCATCTGAAAGAGAGCTGGGTGCACGTGTGCCTGACTGCAGAGGGGTTTCAAACACTGGACATCCAGTGCCAGCAGATGTGCCTTGGGTCACACTCTGCAGCAGCACTGCACACCATTACTCCAGGCACAGCAATACCTCCAGGACACAAAATGCAAACCCCAAACCTCCTCCTTTGGTACAGAAAGCCAAAGGTTGACCTCAATTCTCCTGCAAAAGTAAAATGTCAAGTCTTTTCAGGGAAGTCAAAGACAAAGAGAATTGTGTCATTGTGTAACTGGATATGCTGAAAGAAGCCATAGAAGGTTCCACACATTCACAAATGTGATAATTTAGATGACAAATGTAGCAAATTAAATCCAACTTGTTAGCTAATAGAATATTTAATTATGTACTATGAACGATCACTTGCATATCTGAGAATTTAAACAATTATTTCTGGAAGGGGGGAAGCATTTCTGAGAACAAGGGGGTTTTAGCCATCTGAGAGCTTTTCTACTGCATTCCCTTCCACCTTATCCTGTTTATAGCTCTATTTAGTAATAGTTTTTACTTGTTTCCTCAATGTCTTAATTTCCTGCAATAATACATCTGCCATGAATAATTAAGCAATGCATTTGCTGCTCGCTGAAAGCTGAACAAGTGCTATAAATCAGTTCTGGGACCCTCTGCCAGCACAGACACAAATCAGAGATCTGCTAATGTTGGCATTTCTTTCTGCAGGTGAGAGGAATGGAGCACAGAAACACTCAAGGAGCTGCTCAGCACTGTCAGGGTCCCCCACTCTGGAACTGGCATTTTGGGAATGCTTGTCTGCATCTTTTCCCAAGCAGCAGGACTTCCAAGACTGTTTTGATGAGGGACAGTAAACCTAAACTTTCTATATTCTTCACATTTACTCCTTTCTCACATTCCTAGGTTGTTCCCTCTTACTCTCTCACTCCATAGTCACGAGGAGGAGAGCAGAACATGTCCTGAGTGTGCATTATTCCCTTCTCAGCACCAAAATGATGGACTGCTATTCTTTGTGGTATTTCTGTCTTATTTCTCCTGCTGCTTGTGGTTCAAACCAGGACACTACCAGATGGTAGTGAGGAGCTGAATGATCATCTGTAGTCAGGCCCATAACAGCCAGTGAAGGTTTATCTTGCCGAGTCACACTCACTCTCAGACAGCTGGGCAGGCTGCATTTCTCACTTTTTTGTACATGAAGATGGAAGATAACAACAAGCTACAAAAGCAACAGCGATAACGCCTCCCTTCAACACTTCCACTCGCATCCATGTCAGGGGAGAGGAACAGTAAAACAACTTTCCACTACCAGAACAGGATTCACCTTTTAATTGGATGAGGTTTACAGTGCAATCACCTCAAGCACAGCTGTGCAGTGTATGAGCCTCTCCAGCTTGGCAGTGCAGGTACACGAGAAAACTGATCAAGACCAGGTATGGAGCCAGGCCTAGGAAATGTCAGGGTGGCCATCAGAATTCCACGTCTTAATTTGAGAATCTCCCCAATTCACTAGAAGGTGCAGAGATGCAAAAAAATTTTAAAGGTCAAAATGTAGAACAATTCATCACTAAATTTCCCTACAAAACAAACCATGTAATGTTCCTGGTTTTAATTCTGTTGACAACAGATTGCACATATTTTAAAAACGTAACGTTTAGCAGCTGTGCTGACAGTCTGCAGAGTTTGCATATATAGCTGTGATATTACCATACTCTATTATTCATAACAGGCAACAGACTTCATTCTTCATCTTGTGAAAAATAATTGCAGTTTGAAGTCAAAGTCTGATGGCAAAGAAACACCCAATATAATGGCTAGAGTTTCCAGAATTCAGGAACTCAGATAATGGCCTGCATTTTGATTTAAATCAATTCATTAAAAAGACAAATCTCTTCTGATCTGTACTTCTTCAGCAAGAAGTACATGGCTCTTTTATGAAACTCAGGAAAGCAAAAGTCTAGGTGGGTAAATAGCTTTTTCTTATCCACAACAAACATGCAATAAATTAACCCTAATCTTTTAACATGAAGCATGAGATACTCCCACCTCATACAGCCCTGGGACCTCACTCAGACAGAAATTCATGAGTTGATGTATTGCTATTCATAGCAAGAACGACTACTGGAAGGAGAAGTTAAAAAACCTTACCCATCTTCCCTTCCACTACCATTAATGTTAAAAGTGTTCTATACAAATACATGCTTTTAATACATTTTCCCTTTCATACACATAAATAAGCATTTAAACATATTTTAATCAAAAGGTCTTGCAAGACCTACAGCATCCTTCGTAACTGTTTCTCAAAGCATTTTGTGCTGCCAGAAGCTGTTTCAATCTCCCCCCCTGCAAGAGCTGCTGGTCAGTGCTGCTCTGGACAACAGAGCAGCATTGTTGGCCTAGAGTGGTCCACATGCAGACCCTCCAACCTGCTCTGCTGCTCTGGGTGCTGTGTTATATGGGCTGGCACAACCACACTGCCTTTCTCAGGAATATCTGACAGTCAGTGCAGAACAGCACAGATGTTTGGTGCTGTCAGAGAAATGGGCTCTTCCACACCACAACCACCAACCACCAGAGCCCTGCCTTGGCAAGCAAAGCCCCTGCAACCATTAAAGCTCAGACACCAGCCCTGAACAGATGTATAGAATGGTAAAGTCTCCAGGCAGCCAGCTACCTACAGGTAAATACATAACATGGACTCAGAGAAAAAAGCAAACACAGAACTACCTGCTACAATTTGCAGAGCTCAGTTAACTGTGTGGCTTCAGAAGATGAGCCACACATTGGAACAGGCAGCTGACCTTTTGTCATGCACAGACATGGGCAAGAGGATAGCAAATCTACGAGGGTTCATGAGGAAACTAGTGTATCTTTTCAAGTCTCATATTCTCCTGTTTTCACCCACCAGCACCTTTACAGCAGAGCTACAAAGTCAGAGAAGGGCACTGAAGAGGAATAAAGGCCTGGAAAACACTTTCACACAAAGCTACACAGTCAGAGGAAAGACAGTGATTGTCACTTGAAAGGAGGATAAAAAAGGACAGGATAAAAATATAAGAGTTATTAGGTGACCTAGAGAAGACAGGCTACGAGACTGTACCTTTCCTGGTTCATAAATGAAGACAAAGAAACATTCATTTAAAAAGATAGCACTGCCTATTCAGATCATATCTGAGGGAACACTTTCTGTTTGCATACGAAATTCCAGAAATTCCTCTGGAAATTCAATTCCATACCCAACAATCCTGCATGTCTGTGAGCATTGCTTAGTGCCTGACCTGAACTTCCCAGCTGCAGTTCAAGCACATTATTTCTTCTCCTAACCATGGACAGGAAGGACTGGCTTCCCCCCAGTTAATCCTTCCATTCTGGCAGTGGGATGCTCAAGATGAGATGTTTTACTGGAGGCCTTGCCCATGTGAGCAGAGCAGAAAGACTATCAAATGTGTCTTCAGGACAGTAGCTCTCATTTTTGCCTGTCACTGTGATGTCTGCCCCCCTCAGTAAAGCACTGCTTTGTCGACTCCTGTATGGTTTATGATCCATTAGCACTGCAAGACCTTTTCTGTATACCAGCTGTCTAGGCAGTTGTCTCTCATTCTGTATTTATGTAGCTGATTACTCCTATTTTCAAACATCTATCCACATTTTTCCTTATTGACATGCATCCTCTCAGACAGTTTTGCCAATTTGTAAAGATAATTTTGAATTCTAATGGTGTCCTCCAACATGCTTGCCTCTCTTCCCAGCTTGTTGTTGCCTGCAAATTTAATAAGCATGTTCTCTATTCTATCAGAGAGATCATTACTGCAAATGCTGAATGCTACCAAACTGCCAAATACCCACCCTATGAGCAGATGTTTCACAGGAAAAAGTCTCATGAGGGAGCACTGAAAGCTTTACTAAAGATAAATGACATCTACTGCTTCTCCATTCACAAAGCCTGTTAGCCTGTCATTAAAGGAAATTAGATTGATCTGACCTTGACAAACGTACATTGGGTATTATTCCTTTGCCCATGTGGATAAAACAATATTTAGAATTGTTGCAATTAATAAACCTCTACAGAAGGAGTAATACAACTCCAGTTTCTGCGAACAACTTCTAATTTTACATAGGAAATGGGAACTAATGTGGGTGGAGAGAAAAGGCAAGAGGATGAGATGATCTTTTTTGTACCTCCTTAAAACATCTAGCTAGCATTTGTTGGCCATCATTGGAGGCTTATGTTGGGATAATTTTGGTATAAATGGACCTAGAGTTTGACACCATCAGAGTTTGACACAGCAATTATTGTAACACAAAATAATTCTGCAATTTGACACAAACTAGGAAAACACCACATGGTATATACTGCATGTAACTCTTTATATGTTAAGTGGGGTTTCTTAAATTCCACAAAATTACACAGGAAGCTCTTCTCACACAAAACACTACAGATTACAGACAATACCAGAGTTTTTGAGCTAAATTTACCTCCAAAATAACCCTTTATCTGCAACAGAAGGCTGAGTGTCTAATGGAAAAGATGTAGAGCACTGCATAGATGCCGACTGAACAATATAGGGATTTTGTCTTAATGTGTAAAAAACCCCCAAATCATACTCTGCTCTTAAAACAGGGCACACAGCCCTACAGACAGTGATGTATCTTAGCATTTGAGGGAAAAAAAAAACCAAAAAAAAAATCCCAAAACCCCAAAACTTGGGTAATTAAATATGTTAAGTGTTCCATGCATTTACTAAGAGAGAATAAAGGTTCAACAGGCATTGCCAAGAAACACAAGACCAAGCCCCTGTGGTTTCTGTACAACCACAGAGCAACTTCAACAAAAAACGCTCTGTATTTCCACAACTGCCTGAAGAAATAGACAAATGCACTGGAAGAGGAACCTCATGGTGTCGGTGTGAATTAATTCTCCCTGCCCACGTTCCAGGCTGGGCACTAGAGGACCTGGAGGACACCTCTGCTGTGCACCTCTGGCTCTTGGGAAGGCTGAGATCACAGCAGCTCTGGCTACATGCACAGAATGAATACACAGGCAATTTAGCTACACACGAGCTCACACACCATCCTTTACATAGTGATCCAGCATGAAATTCCCTTTTTATTATTCAGCAGCTTGTTTTTCTATGGGTCACTCCTTCCACAAATCAGGTTCCATTCTCTCTGGACATTACTACAGACGTGCTTTGGTGACCAAATGTTTTCACAGATATTTTAGTCTAGAGATCTATAAATACTACCACAGTCAGCTTTAAGGGAACAAAAGTGTTTTTCCACGGTCTTTGTTTTTGAGAGCATTCAAAGACAACTTCTGCAGAAAGAACCAAAAACAAATGTCCAACTCATAAAATACAGTCCCTCAACTTGAACTTTGCCTGAAGACCAAGCAGGGCACATTTCAGCCATGAAACAAACTCATAAAAAGCTGAAAAGAACAGGTTATAACTAAGGAACTTCATGGTAACCCCTGATAAACTGTGCGTAATGGAGCATAAAAAAGGATATTAGAAGTTATATACAGCAAGTATAAATGACAAGTCAGCAACCAGGACCATTACCTGTTACATCAAACAACATAAAGGGAGCCTTTCCAGGTCTTGGACTACCCTCATCATCCTCCTGAGAGCCATATTAAACTCTGTACTCAGCATGCCAAAACTGAGAACACTGTGTCAGGACCAGGCATCCCAGTCCTTCAAACAGGAATATGAAAGTATTTGCTTATGAGATAATTTTGCTTCTCTAAGGGTGTTCCTGTGTCCTGGAAAAACTGAAAGCTTCTGTTTGATCCTAAATAGGATTAAAATACATAGTCATCATCATTGGATCAGTATTTTAACCATTTTCAGCATATAACAAGAATCTCACTACTCATTATTCTGTTCTTTCAATGAATCTTCCCTCTTGTAAATTAAACACTCTGTAAGTACAATACACTATAGCTGCCTCACTTCCAAAATGTCTTTTTTCCCCAAATGCAGGGATTGAGACCCTTTCTGAAATCAATGCATGGTAACTTTTGCATTTACGTCAAAAGACAGAATTTCTGTTTCAGGTTTGAAAACCAAGGCAATGCCCTGTCTTAGGAACAATGCCAAAGTGAGAGCTTTGCAACACACTCTGTCCCCCACTCGCACAAGTCCCCAACTTTTGACAAGTGGGTCAAAAGAAGAGCCCCACCTGCCAGGCACAGCTGTGCTAATGCTGAGGCTCAAAATGGTTATTACAAGTGAAGTTTTTCAGGGGCAAAATCCCTACATGTGTAAAGCTGTTGAGTATTTCCTGGTCTCTTTAAAACCCCTTTTCAAAAGAACCTTTAACAGAAGTAATACAACAGTTGAAGTGGATTTGGCTAAAAATAAACACAAAGAAAACACATAGGTGTTCTGCACCCTTATAACAAAGAGTGGAGGCTCAACAGTCACTGTCTTCTCCCTGTGTGACAATTAACTGCCAAGGGCTTATATCACTCAACTTTGAGATGAGCCAACAAAGTTATCAATGTAGACAGAGCTTGTAAAAAAATTTAAAACAATTTGCAAGAAAAGCAGCAAAACCAAGCAAGAATTCTGAGTTATTCCTTTTAAATCCACAGTATTTACCAGTGCTAACAATGGACTGATGACAGTCCTTTCCATGAGACCCCAGTTACTTCCAGAGAATCCACTATCAGCTCCAGTAAAATAACTTTATGTAGCAAAGACAAACCAACTCCAAACCTCTTCCTGACATGCTGACTTTATTCAAAGCACCAGCTCAGAACAGTCACCCTTGGTGCAATGAGCGTCTGTTGGAAAATGGTGGTATTTCCATTTACTTTAGGATTTGACAAGGTACTACCTATATGTCTCAATCCAATCCTACAAAATACAAATTTCCTGGAAATTCTACTATTAATTACTGCAGGGGGGACGGGACAGGGGAGAAACAATGAATAATATAAGCAATGAAGGGCCATGGGAAAAGCACAGTAGGACTGCAAAGTCATTCCAGTCTGTACTACACAAAATATTCTGTAATATTTTTTTTTAAATACCATGTCAATGCCCCTTATTGTGAAGGCCCAATGTTACAATGCAAGAGAAAAAGACAAAACTAACACACATTCCAAGCTCTAGCATTGCAGGCTACAGTTCGTACACAAATGCAAAGCCATCATCCACTATAAAACATGCTTTGATTTAATTCAGTGATCATGTGTCAGTAAAGTGTGCAAGGCAAAAGACATTTCTATGACTTAAGAGTTTCAGTAAGCACCCTACAGTGTTTTCACACCAACAAAATAAATGAGATTTGTCTCTTGCACAGACAAAGCACTGATTCTCACAAGGGACTAAACAGAGCATTCAATTAAGAGTACACCACTGCTTTTCAGCTCCTGATACATAAAGATAGACAACTTACCAGAGAAAAAGCACCCATGAACAGATGCTTTTTTTCCCACTCCTTTTAAAACCAGGCATGCTCAACATCAAAAAAGATTGACTAACATTCTGAGCAAACAAATTTCATACTCTTGGTTGTTCACAAAAATGAGCTTGATCATCTTATATTACAGTATCATTCTAAAGCACCAGTGTAATGAAGAGATAATCAAAGAAACCAAAAAAGCATTCCTATTACCACACCATTGCTTTTTACAACTACTCAGCTAAAACACTGAAAGCTCCAGCAGATCTTGTACTTTTTCCCTTTCTGACATCAGTGCTAGTAACAGCCAGGAGCATCACGACAAACCATATTATTTTATCGGTTTCCTGGCACTCCTTTCCATCTGCAGAGAATGTTACCATCACTACTATAGGGTATTTAAAATATCTCCTTAAAAGAGGCATAGCAGCCTCTGCAAATAGCCACGACTGATTAACATCTGTGAATGAACTGCAACTAACTTGCAATTAGATTTGGAAAGTAAAGGGTAAGCTTTACCAAGATTGGTAGTCAGTTACAAACAGAAAGGGAAAATTACATTTAAAAAATTACTCAGATGACTAAATGAGCTGGAATCCAGCAAAACACATCTTAATGTACCTAGGGACAGATATTCATGAGCAAAAAGCCAAGTCACACTAATGAAATACAAGTTTGCATCCTGGGAATCAGAGGTCCACAACGGAATTCAGAGGTCACAGTGGAGGACCACTTTCCCAGCTGAATGCTGTGGGTAAAAAAGCTAAAGTACCATTGTACTGTTGGAAAATGCAGCCACTTGCTTGTCTTGGTCCTGGTCCCCTGACTTTAAAAAACTGACAATTTAAAATATTGAAAAGTCTGGAGGATTAGTGAAGAACTATAAAAATTACATCTGGTCAGAAAAAAACCAAGATAAATCCATTTTTCTACAACAAAAAGGATAAACTTCCAGGTTTTGTAACTCCTCCACTTCAAGTTGCTTCTCCAGGAGATTGCATTACATAGCAGAAGTCTCCAGCTTCACTGACAGATATTCTAATATCCAGTATCTAAACCCTAAAAATGCATAAAGGTAGTTTGAAATAAGTACACATTTGGAGAAGTAATGATTACTTGCTATTTTTACAGATCATACAGGAGATGGGTAAATCCTCTGTCATTTAGTTTTCAAATCATGATTGGGCAGCCTCCCAAAAGCTACATGTTAGCTCATCCACAGCTGTTAAAAGTAGATGCAGAAATTACTACTGAAATTATACAGCCTGTGCTACATAGGTCAAAGACTGCTCTGATCTGATTTCTGGCCTTAAAATCTATGAATCTACACTGAAGATAAAACTAAGCAGGTAGTTCTATCGGTTTTCTGTATCACCAAGCCAATAAGCACACACTCTCTCCAAGAACAAGTATTAAATACAACATCCCCTCAACATTTGTCACTGTGCTGGACAATTTACACAGAAGCCCCTTGTGAAGGCAGGAGAGGAACTCTGGCTGCACAGCCGAATCCAAATGGTGCAAATGGCAAGTGTGGATGCTCAACCCTGCACAGCAGCAGTGAAGGGCTTAAACAACAAGCTGTGGAGTAGAGGCAACAGTCAGAGCCTACACCTTGGTCTCTCTATGCAAACCACTGCCTCCCAGATGTCCCTGCAGACTGACCACATGCTCAGAGCTGCCTGAGAGCAAAACCCAGAGTAAGCTTGGCTGCAGTTACTACATCACCCCTCTGGGTTCAGGAGCCACCACTCACTGAGGGCTCCAAGAAGACAACAGGAAGAGATCACTATCTATTTATTCTGCTTTTACATCCTCCATTGGTCTTCATACTGACCACTACTGGATGAGGGATTTGGGGCTAGGCAGACCTTTGACCTGACAGCTGACACTGATGAATGCTGGTGGCTTTAACAATACATAGAAAAGACAAATCATCATGCTGTGATTTGTTGTGGGTAGCAACCCAAACAAATTCAGTCTCTGCAAGTGCTAGAGCTAAAAGGGCTATAAATGCAGAAAAAGATCTGTTGTCTACTCTATACATGATGTTTGTCCTCACTGCTTCCCTTCTGCCTTCATGTCTGCAAAATTTAGCTACAAGCAGGCAGCATTCAGGTATTTTACACAAAAGTGCAGAATCCATTCCTACGTAAGTATATATATTTTTATATATCATGAGTAATGACACCAAAAAAAAGCACTGCACAACAACTGTGGTTAATATTTCAACCTGGCCCTTAATGATGCAATCTCAATGCCTCAGGTACAGGGGTTTTCCTAAACAGTATTTTCCACCTTCTTTTTGCTGATGGAATATGTCAAGCTAGTCAAGGTAGAATTGCAGAAAATTAGTATTTACCTGTGCTGCAATACCTGGATCCAATTGCATCAATTACACATAATCACTAGATGCAGTGTTTGGGGACAGGCATGCAAACAGGAAACCTGGAAACAGAAACTGATGCAAGGCAGTAGTGGAGAAGCCTCATGTCCAGCTTTTGGAAAGGGATCCTGCTGCCCAGCTCTGCAAAGTGGCCATTTTCCAAGCTTGCACAACAGCAAGTCTGTCCCACAGCGTGGCCTGGAGCATCTTTGGGGTTGAGATGCTGTTGAGGAATCATTCAGGTTATGGAGCAAAGACAGCAGAGCTGAATCAGGGAGTCAAAACGAGCCAGGCTGGTCTTGGGAGCACAAAACAGTAAGGGCAGAGAGCAGAGCTAGGGGACAAGGAGAAACTAGTGCCATAACAAATGTCCCCTCCAGTGCTCTTCTACCCAAAAATCTCTGGACAGCACTTCAGGTACAATGCAAAATCCCTGGCAAAACAGAGCTCACCTGAAGCTAGAAAGGCCATTTTACTATTCTTAGATTCTGAGACATCACCATACCTAGAAAAGCCATCTTAGTACTTTTTCTTTTCCCAACCTTCACAAGCATCAGCATCTCACCTTTTTATTTTCTTTTTTTAATGTGTCTCCTCAATTCAATTAGCAACCAAGAAATTGCTAGGGAAAAAAAAAACCACCAAAAAAAACCTACAAAGCTCCCCCCATGTATGACATGCACATTCAGATATAAAGTAACTCTTTATTTCAGGAGCAGGGCAGCCTTGAGACACTTGAGACTTATGTTCCCTTCTGGCCAGGGGCGGTGGAAGCCCAAGCTCTGCCTTGACCACACCAGCTCACTGAGGAACATTTCATCTACCCCCTGAAATTAAAGGCAAGTTTGCTCTACCTCTAGAAACCAAAAGGTGCAAATTGTTTGTTTACCAGGTATCAATTCACAGGTAGTTGGCCTAATTCTGCCTTAGTTCTTGCCTTCTACAAGGTCACTTTTGAAGTGGTTTTATTCCTTAAGCCCTCTGAAATTCTGTGCAAGACAAACCAAAATATACTGCAGTTAAAAAAGGCCTAGGATGGGTCACATGGTCTCTTCCTTTGGCTAATGGAACCTGTGCCCAGGACGTCAAAAACAAAGCCTAATTCTAAAAAAGCCAAGACAACAACAAAAGACATTGCTGATGATTTCTCATGACAGCATTGATTTTTCCCCATTTTCTCTGCATTTTGTTTTGAGAGGGGATTTTTTTGGTTTTTATTTTATTAGAACAAATGACACATTTTCAAAAGCTGAAAAAAAAGCATCTTTAGTTGACAATTGCACTGAACATTAACTGAAATCTGCAAAGCCATTTTTCCTATGCACAATCAAAAGCTGACAGACAGGGAAGCACAGAGTGTATAAAAAAAACCACACAAGCAAGCTGAGAGAGAATGGGTAAAACAGCCATCCTGAATCAGCTCCGAGCTGCTCTAATGGAATTAGGGTCACCCTGACAGAAACACAGTCAGATCACAGAGAAAATTTAATAGTTTCTTATTGCAGTCTGTAAAAGCTGGGGAGGATTTGAAATAGCTGTCTGCCAAATTAGCACTTCTGTATCCACCGTTCGTGCGCATGTGCCCCTTCCCACTCACCTTCTCCTCCCAGCACCCCACCAGAGCAGCCAGGAAACCACCACTCCCCCCACAGCTGCCAGGGAGGCACCCAGAGAGCCCCTCTTTTTCTGACACTGCCACCCTGTTTAACCTTTGGATGCTCTTTCAGCTCCTCATGGTTGACATTCTTCACAGCTCCTGTGAACTCGATTCCAGGGGAGGCACCGGCACAGCGCTGTGCTAATTCCACCAGGCAACACACACTAAATCTGCTTTATCTCAGGTGTTAACATCCAGCTTTCTGCCAGCTGCCTTAATTGCCAGGAAGCTACAGCAGCGACACTGAGATGTGTTACAACAGCAGGTGGGGAAGGTAGGGGAAAGACCCAGTCGTGGGTGCTCCCTGAGCACCCAGCCACAAGCCATGCTGCTGCCAGGGATGCATCTCCAGCAGTCCTTTCCTGCTTCTATAAAAAGCAATTTGGGGACTGACTCCAGAAAATCCGGGGATAACTCTGCACCCACTATCCTGTTGTTTTTAGTGGGGGAAATGCAGGAATGCTTTGCAGATACAGAGCCTGCCCATCTCTTCACTGACTCCAAGCAGCACTGCAATGGGGAAAAGGAAGAATCAGTGATTTCTTGGGAACAGCCATAACCAGTGCAACTAAATGCTCTTTCACTGAAGCCAACAGGATGCTATGGCGACTAAAAAATGGAGGAGTGTGCACATGGGGTGCTCCTTTCACAGGATCCCTCTCTAGCTTCATCTGGAAGCTCCAGTGTCCTTATATTGTCATATCTTCCCCTTGCCCTTCACTACTGTCCTGAATCAGGACTCTCCAATGCCAGATTCACTTCTGCATCACTGATGGCAGGTCCCGTAAAATGCAGGGTTTGGGGCAGACATTTTACCCCTGCAGAGGCACAGAGCAGACAGGTCCTTTCACACAGCTCCCAGCCTCTGAGGGTCAGTGGCAAGGTTCAGTGGGTAAGATGATAGAAAAACTCTAAGTTGCTAAAATACACAGAGCAACACTTTCCATCCTAGGAAACCCTCGATTAATCCATGGTGGCTGTGGTGGTTAAAAGGTCGGTGCCCTCCAGAGCTGCCTTCCAGATTAGGAAAAAGCAATTCTGAGTCAGTCTGCACAAGAGAAAAAGACATACATACAGATAAACTTGCTGCTCAACACAGAAATGTTCCACATCTGAGACATCACACAGAAATGGAGGCAATTTTGTTAAATTTAAGGATGTGGAAGTATTTCACAAAATTAGCAAACCACCTCTACAACATGTTATCCTCAGGCCAAGAACTGTCCTAGGACACCTCAAGCTCCATCAGCTTCTGCATATCTGTGATGTGAGTGATGCTTCTCTCCTTTGCAGGAGCCAATATGAAGATCATAGATTTCAGGGAATTTTTATACATCTTAAACACTAAACAAATACTTATCTCTGCCAGATTCCAAATGGGCTACAGTGCTCAGACAAAGTGATCTGCATAAGCACCTTTCAACAGCACCAGCAGACAGCAAAGTAAGCTGAGGAAGGAGACAGCTGCTGCCCCCAGTTTAACTGGGCAGCTCAGACTCATAGAGACATACAGACCCATATTAATCTGCTGCCTGTGCAAGTCATCCCTAACGACAACAAAAGAACTGAATTTGTATGTTTCTTCATATCCCTCCTTCACTCTTCTCTCTAGCTTCTCTAAATTTAGGTCTTTCTTTCAGTCAAGGACATTTAGGACCCCCCAGTCTGTTTCCTACATTCAGCCAGGCTCCTACCAACATGAATCAAGATCTCCTTCAACTTTCACAAAATTACATCTAATTATAAGCCTGGTGACTAAAGCTGCAGTGAGAAAGAGATGAGTGCTGGCAGCTCAGGTGGTGCATCGGTCACCTCAGCATCCCAGGAGCCGTGGGTACTTTCAGAGGCAAGAGTATTCACAACTGCCAGAGTCTGTGATGAATGTGCAGACATTTGGACACTGAAAATCTGGGTACAGATTAAAAATAAAAAGGGAGGGAGTCTGCACAAATACTTGGGGATTGCTTTATAAATACGCATTTCAAGATTATGTAAAAAAGCCATGAGGTTTCCTGTTCTCTGCATAACCCATTCCATAAAGACATTTCCACTAGAAGGTGTTTTTAGTAGGCTACCATTAGCCATGTTTTTCTCCTCTTGTCTGTCCACAACAGCATTTTGTGCACAGACTTTCCCTTGGCTGGACAGGGGTAATTACAGCCAGTCACAACTCTATGGGACTACCAGGACAACAGCAAGGACACAACAGCTGAAAGTATGACCACAAGGAAACACTGTACTCCAGTTCTGCCAAAATATAGGTGTAGGAGAGCTGTACCAGAAGGTAAGAACTCGTACCCGCTTCCCCAACATCCTTCTCCAACAGCAACTGCCTGCTGACTCAGGAGAGATGTCTCAGTGCTACACAAATTACAAGAGCTGGCAAAAGAACAAGGAAAAAGTAACAGGGATTACTGTGACCCCAATACTTCTTTCTTCCTCCGCCCCCAATTTTCTTTACTCATCTGTGCGTGTTAGAAATCAAACTGTCAGGTTTTGATCTTGCAGCTACTACAGAAATTCTTTCTGCACTTGAATAAATTTTGTCAAGTCTTTTTAGTTCTACTTGTGCCCCTTCACACACACCCTGTTTATCTGCAATGCGCACACTGGGAAATAGAAGGCGGCGGGGAAACTGTCTCTTTGCCCTCAGTTTCCAGTACAAAGAAGGTTTAATATTTCTGGAAAGAAATTTTGTAAGGCATTCAAGTTTTCCAAAACCAAATGTCACTTACTGTCCGCTCCTGCTGAAGGCAGCATCAAGCAGCAGAGGATGGCTGCTGGCACAGTGAGTACTGGGATGCAGAAGTTAGGCACCATATTCCAAAGTAGAGCAAGTCCTCTTCAGTCTGAGGCAAGTGGTCAGTACATCCAGTGTTACAGACACAGACTTACTCCTGCAAACCAAAACAGGAAGAAAAGGAAAATTATTATGACACACAGATTAACTGCCAGCATACCAAACTGCATTGCAAAGACATCATTATAGATACTTTAGAAGAGAAATTTACCTATCTTCCCTGCATGAGCAGTAGAGCACCACACACGCCTCTGAATTCAATAAGCTGATTTCAAGGGTCAGGAGGCATAAATGCATGTGTCTCCAAGTTTACCTTCATCTACAATCTGGTTTATGGCCCATTAATGCATCCTTTAGTTGCTGTTGTTCACAACAAATAGTTCTGAAACTGCACATTACATACAAGAAACAGTCTTAAGCTCTTGTAACCCTCCTTCCATGTGCTCTAGACAGATGTGGTTGACTGTGTATGTAGGGAGGGCTTGCAATCAAACTGCATGTGAAGCACAGCTTGGACCATCCAGCTAGGCTGGTGTACACCAGACAAGTCTCAGCAGGTTCAAGCAGAAGAAACAGAAGCTGAGTTGGATCAGCTGACAGCTCACAGGGCCACCAGAGCCCCAGCAAAATACTGTTAAGGAGTCTATGAAGAGAAGCTTTACCCAAAGCAAACACCTCAGCTTCAAACTCCCCAAAATGGAGGCAATGACTACTTAAAAGGATTCATGATTGGATATTCCCTCTCCTAAACAAAGCAAATTATCTTGCAAATTGCCTTAACTTGTGCATCTGCTTGAATATTGAAATACAGAAAATTCTTTGAAAACCAACCAAAAAAAGGCAAGTATATAGAAAGAATACAATTTCTGTGTATCCACCTTCTTTATCTTTTAATAAGAATATACTCATTGTACTTTCATCTCAGGCTAAGATCTAACCATTAAAACAGACTTTAAAGGAGCTAGTAAGCACCATGCCCTCAGCAGTGACAGGGGCTCACACTTTCAGTGCCAGGCCATCTCAGTGCAAGCCCAAGGGTTATTTAAAAGTAGATGTGATTTTCCACTAAGCTGCAGAAGTTACCAAACTTGCCAACACCGCATTATTACTGAAAAAATCTCATGCTGGCAGATGCCAGCCAGAGTGGACCCCGTAGGTATCCTTGAAGCAAAGTACCTGCAACTGTGCACACTGTTCATGGCCCAACGTGCCACTCTTACTCGTGCTGGCAGACATTTCAAAAACATCTTCAAGACTGCTCTAACAAAGATATTTCTGAATTTTGCTAGGTTTGGAAGTATTGTTTTTTTGGAAACCGCTGAGCTTTTGATGGAAGTATCACAAGTTACAAACACGTCTACTTCTGACAAAAACACGGTGCTCAAAGAATGTCAGCAACGATCGTGCCTAGGGAAATCCACAAGAAATCTCAAGAGAATCTACCTTGGCAAATATTTACAGTGCATAGTACTAACAAACAGGAGATCATGATTCTTCTCCATTCTGTTACTGTATTTGCACAGTAAATCTTTTCACATGTTATAATATCGCACAACACAGAGAAATCTTTATTTATGCAACATCTTCTGCAGCCAAGACATCTGAAAATACTTTACAAAATAACCTAGTTCTAACCTAGATGCAGAGAGAATACTGATCATCTCATCCTGCTTTTATTGTCTCAATGAGAAGGCATAAATCGAACTAAGTTCAGCAGCACAATTTTGAATACTGCAGAAGAGGCTCTTTGTACCAGCCACACACTCAGTCATCTTTGCTGCCTTCCAACTTCCCTATCCTCACTCAGCTCTCACCAAAGGATTACTAAAAGCACCATGTACATGTCTTACATAGCAAAGACAGATACAGGTAGTTGTATCTTTATAGCTGCATAAGCTCTGTTCCAGCAATAGAACAGTTCAGTCCCCAGGCAGTTGGCCCAGTGTTAGCCAGCTCCCCAGATATGGCCCACACAGCAATGGGAAGAAATGCCTGGATCAAGAGTGATGATTATGTTTCTAAATTCTGCATGTACAGTGGTACTTTGTGCTGCCTGGAGAAGGGAATCCACTGAAGCACTTTAAGCAGCATTATATATGGCTCAACAGCCACCAGAACCCTAAGAGGCTACTCTTCCTGGGGAGGAGGTGGGAAACACCAAGGGTTGAAATTACTGTGTCAAAACTAATGATGTGTGTCAAGCTCTCTAAGATTAGGACAGGGAACAAGTTTTACAGGTGGTGCTGAAACATCTTAGGTATTTGTCAGACCACACTGGGAATGAACAGCTTTCAGAGAGCTTTTCCTCTTTCATTCACTTCCATTAACAACAAAAGTGTCTCATCTAACGGTGTATCTTGAGCACAGATTGCTCGGAGTCTTGTCAATGGCACCTCCACAGCCTTCATTCAGAAGTAGCTCTCAGGAACACAAAAACCTCAGTCAAAGAATAGGTCTGTCTCTTGATTTCTCTCTTTTTCCAGTAAATGTGATCAAGCTTCTCTCCAGTTTCAACAGATTTATAACTTTCCTCTCTAGCTCACAAGATACATACACCATGCACTATGAAAAACTGATGAATTGTCAAGATACCCTACCAGATGCTTCATAGACTTGATCTTTTTCAACTGTTTAGTGCTCTAAATAATTTACCATCTGGTAGAAAAGCCAGATCTTCTTATGCTAGACTGCTGTCTGTCCCTCCAAAGTTAATAGACCACCTTTGGCCTTTAACAGGATCAAATTTTCCCACTTCCTCTTTCCATGGTTGCTCTGCCTATGGAAAAGTTGTCTGCATTCAATAATTAAAGAGCTTTAAATTGGAATGTTTTAAAATTTTATAAATCTCAGTAGCTGTCATCCTCTTTTGAAAGGGAAAATACTAAAAGCTTCTCCCAGTGGTTCAGCTTTCACATTTTTTAGAAGGGACAATGCTCTCTCTCAACTAGACAACACAATACTCAAAGCAAGGGTGTCAGCTGAAGTTCAGTTAACCCTTAGAAGTGCCAGTGTTATTCTGACAGTGTTAAACAGCAATCCTGAACCAATGCTAAAGGCTTCCTTTCCTGGGGCAGAAGGCAGCCTAGGATGGAAAGAAGCTAAAAACCAGATAATATTTGGCAATATTGGTATTATCTACTAATATCTCTATTTGGTAGATTTTGGCAACAAGCTAAACAAATACAAAGTCGGTCTTGCTTTGGCAAAATCAAGTACAACAGCAACTGACCAAATAATGCTCCTACAATTCTTAATGTGTTTTGTCCCCAGCAACCTCATGCCTCTTCAGGCTGCTCTCTCTTGTTTCTGGACTAATTTCCTGTGCACCAGATGATCTCAGTCCCTTCATTTGAAGGCCTCCTTTAATCTCACTGCTTTGGCCAGCATCTCACAACCAATATTGCATTTGGGAGCCCAGACACAGTACAAGAAGGTTTTTCAAAAACACACGTACATTCTCATTTCTTCTTCTGCATCTGGTCCTGGCAATATTGTAAACTCTAGACTACATAACCCAAAATTAGGCTGAGGCTAAGCACTCCAGATGGCTTTGTAAAAACAGCTTTGAGTTTAGCAAGCTAAACTCCTGCCTCTGCTCCAAACCCAGTGTTAGAGCTACCGAGATCTAGTTTGGCAGAAAACTAGAAAGCAGGAAAGCACAACAGAAAACTGGCAATATTCATTTAAATATATCATTTTTTTGCTGCAGGGCAGGTGGATGGAAAAGAGGCAGTCTTGAGGACATTTTTTGAAACCTACATGGTTTGATTCTTTCAGACAGGCAGAAAAAGCTGGACTCATTTAAAACAGAGCCAAGAATACCAACAGCTCATATGGTACTAAGAAATTCTGGCAATGAGTACGTCTCACAGGAGATTGCAAAGAGATTAGAAAAAGCAGTCAACTTTGAAGAGTCAAGAGGAATTTCGAACCAGCACTGAACAGCTTATGTCCTCTATGAACTCTTCTGTAAGATAAACTGAACTGAAACAAGTGTCATGTGGGTCACTAGCCAAGACTGGCACAGTGAAGAAAAGCATTGCAAAGCAAGCCTGCCCACTGCAAACCAGGGACAAAAATACTGCACTAAAATTGCTTTTTAGGTTAAGCTACTTTGCAACCCAAAGAATCTAAGAAGTCAGCACAAAAAAGTTCCCTCCAGGAACCCCTGTACATCCACGGAACTGCCAGGTTTTGTTGTGTGTGTGAGTACTGACACTGCCTTTGCTGTGAAACATCCTTAAGAGACTCTGAAGAAACTTACAGGCTGGGAAGGTGAGCCCAGTGCATAAGCAATATCCTTATCTGACCTGGGGATGTAACAGTGTCTTTTCAAAAAGGAACCTGAAACAACTGTGTTTGTTTTTCAAGGTGGAAACTTCCTGAGCATTCTCAAGGTGAGCCCTAGGATGCAGGTCACAAAATACCAACCAGGCACACCCAGATTATGGTAAAGACAAGGCTGAAACTACATCAGCTTCTCCCAGTGCTACTGCAGGTGTAACACAATCAAGTTTTCCTTCTGGACCCCTACTCTTTATATTTTACACAAGTACCTAAAGGGAAACCAGTGCTCCAGAGGGACCCAATCAACACAATATCACCTGATCAACTCTGGGGTGTCACATCTGCAATGGAGATCATGTACCACGCAGAGCAATAAGGCAGCTCTTCATTCTGTTAAAAGTGAGAACAATAACTGGCTACAGCTCAGCTGCTTCGCTCTGTACATAATGCCTCATCTGTGCCCAGAAGGAGGAACAGGAAAACCATGACACACCATATAACTCAAGATCATCATATTGCACACATTAAAAGTTGTGGAAGCAGTTACACACAAGCTAATGACTTTTCAGTGTTTCACTTCACTACATCAGTATTCCTTTAGCATAGATTTCTTTGTGCCTTTCTGCAAGATACATAATATAAAGAGACTTGGGGAGTACAGCAATATGGCCAAAAAAGACAAAATGAGTCTCATTTCACTCCGAACTCCCACATGCAGGGAATGTATTAGAGAGATTCAGTGGGGAGATATATGAAGATGGCGACAATGGCAACACTGAAATAGATTTAGGGAGGAATTTCCTATGAGTTTGCAATACACTAAAAAGGCCAAGAGCTAAAGAAACTGACACATGAGCAAAGGTACCACCTCTGGGACCCAGGTGTGAGCAGGCCCAGAGCATCAGTCTGGTGCTCTCAGTCGCAAGACTCTCAAACCGTCTGGAGAGGAGGGATGAGCAAAGCAATTCAAGAACGAGGAAGGATAAAAATCTCTGTCAAGTCATAAGCACTAGACAGATTGGCTAAGGATTTCATAGCTATCTGTAAGCACAAGGAGGTTTTAAAACACCAAGAAAGGAGTGGAGAAGTATAACTAGCCACAGGCACGAGACTGTGAGAATGAGACAAAGCAAACAAAAGTCTATGCTGAATATTCTCAGTAAGCAGTCAAAAAAAAAGAGGGAAACACATCCCTCCCCAGAAGTATTTTTCCCAGAAGGAAAATCTTTCATCACCTGTTTGTAAAGAAAATAAAAATGGGGTAGGAAGAAACAAAAAGAAAACCCAAAACATCCCATAATCTGGGAAAAAAACCCAAACGAAACCAACAAACTAATACAGGCAGATTAGTATGGAGCAACATATGTTGCAAGAACAACTCGGAAGTACTTTAAAAAGATCCCCCTTATTTTGATAAAGCACAAAAACAGTGAGAAGTGTTTAGGCATAAGCTGGCTCAGCTACAGGTCACTGTGATCCTGAACATGCAATCCCAATTTGACCCAAGGACAGGAGCAGAGTCACTTTTAAGTAGAATACAAGCACAACTTGAATATTCCTGTCAGCTTTATTGGCTACATTTGGCTCAGAAGACATTAATTTCTGAAGGTGTCATTGCCTGCAGACAATACTAGATAAGAAAGAGGAATTTTTCCACTGGAACAAGGATTATGAAGGGCCCCGTTAAATAACTATGGAGATAAGTTAAAACATCCACTTAAAATATAGATCAGCCTTGAGCTTCACAAGCCCAGCTATCACTCACAGTGAGCACTAAGCACAGGTTGCTGTAGATCACCCTACCCAAGTGTAAGGGCTCCTAATGCCTGCTGTAAAGTCTCCTTAAAGAAGTAAACTATTGAATATTGGCCTTTCAATAGAGGTCTCTTACATTTACAGAGTAGGCCCAGCACTGCATCCACATGCATGAATTACAGATCCAGGGCAGTAGAAAGTATCACAGGGAAAAAGACTAAATTCACCTATTCCTTAACTATCAGCAAACTCCACTAAAGTGAAGAAACATGCCCATGAGTCAAACGTTTCCACAAAGCAAGAATTTCTGTGCTTTTTCTTCTGTAAGTTACTGTCCACGTGACAATATATTCCTAATAAAAATGACTATCCTATAACAGGCTTAAATGAATTCAGCACAACAGAAAACAGTGCAAGGACTAAAATCACTAGGTACTCTCCTCTAAATCCAATGCCAGGGCATTAAGTTCTGCACAGCCAGGGTGCAGACAGGTGGTTTTAAACTAAAGAGAGGGAGAGCTGAGAAACACAGTTCTTCTGGGCTTGCTGCTTACAACACACCACAGCTGAGTGCCATTGACTGTCCAGCTGTGGTCCTGTTATTCCTGCACCTGGCTCCAGCAGTGCCAAACACACTCGTTCTGCATCTCTCAAGACTGACAGAACATGCAAGGTAGGGCAGACCTAAAATCCACTGAGCATCAGAACTAATTTTAACCAAAACGTCAAGAATGCAAATGACTGACCAGATGAGAGAGAATCTGTCCTTACATCCCTTCAAGGATTTGCATGATGTCTAATGGCTTGAAGCCAAACCAAATCCTAAATCAATTCTAATTCAAAATTAAAATCAGTTTTCTATTTCTAAGAATGCTTTTACTTTATCCACATTTCTACTTGGCTTCCTTAGAGGCCTTGGTGCCAAAATTTTTCAGAGATCTCTCAGAATCTGAACAAGCCCTTTCTCTGGATTGGAGATTTTGAGCAACTTCTAGAAATTTTCCTTTTTGCAGAGTCCCTCAAAGTTGGACCCTGTGAGAACATGATCTTCAGGTATTGTTATTTTTGCAATAGTTTTTGCTTCAACCAGAGTACAAGGTACATAAAGAACTTTCTTCGGGGGGGGGGGGGGGGGAAGTTGTAATTTTTAAGAAAAAATACATTACTTTTGCTGAAGGTTCAGTTATGTTTTATGTAACATAGCAAACTACCAGGGTCTGCTCACTTAAAGCCTTTCAGATTAACAGCTTATTCTAAATCTGCTTTTGCCAAGACCTCAATTTCTGGAATTTGCTTAGCTTTTATATTTAGAATTACTGGGCACACTACTGGTACAGAGTCTTCTACAATATTTTCAGTGGTTAAAAACTGATGCAAAGTAATAATTTTCCTCTTTGGCAGCACACTCTTCTTCCTTAACCTCCCATCATCCACCTAGACAAATTTTCACAAAAGACAATGGCACTGATTTGCCTAAATTATTTATCTTCTTTGTATAGTCAGCAGTTCTTCAAAGTCCACCTTGGATCTTTCAGTTTTCCTTTTATACTCATTTTACTTTATACACTCTTTTACTGATAAATGGGAGTTGGGTTTCCAAATTTTCATCTCAAACAGCTTCTCAAGCCTGCCACCTACCTAGAGCGAATTACTCCCAGCTGCTTGCTAATTTAACTGCTTTTCCCAGTTTGCTTTCTTATGTTCCTCTATTGATTTCAAACCACTTCAAGGAACAGACTCACTCCCACCTTGCACCCTCCCTTTTCTGCTCTTACTTTTTCCCATTATAGTATTAGGGATGCTTTGACTAACTTGTTAACTTTCTTGTAAGTTACCCTTTCTAAAATTTACCATCATTCACAACATTTTCATTTGCCCCTCTGAGCTCAATGATGTATTCATTTCCTTCATTCACCACAGTCATGGTCACTCATGAAGACGTATGTGAGGAGCCCAAAAACACCTTCAACCTTGCTGCAGCATGTTGACAAAGACAGGAGTGATTAAACAATCCTGAGCAACAACTTGTGTCTGCAGCTATTTTAAGCCAGGCTCTGGAAAGAACACACACGCTGGTGACAAGCCCCCCACCCACTGTCTTGCAGCCACTGTCACACAAGGAATGGAGTAAAAAAGGACTTACTGCTTTGATCCTGCTCACAGGGACAATAATCCTTTTCCACAGGCCCACCAAGCACACACAAAGTGCCAAGCTCCCAAATACATCGTAGCTGTACCATCCTTTCTAGACATGGGCAGCACCAGCTGAGGAGCAGCACGGCTCCACCAGACAGGATCCTCTCCTGTCCCAGCCACCCCTGTCAGCCAGCACCAACCCATGCAGGAGAAGACAGCAGCAGGCTGCCACAGGGCTGGCTTCTTCCTAATGCCATCATTTAGCAGACAACTTATGCCCTACTGGAGGGTTTATGTATCCAATTAAACTTCTTGTAATTCTCATCTGTGAAACTATGAACATTTTCGATGCTAGATTTTGGAATTATTCTCTCCCAAAGGGCTTTGAAGTTAATTATATCATAGTTGTTATTACTGTCTCAAGCACAGATACTGCTTGAACCCCATTATTGTGTGTGTTACTGAGGGCTAAAATAAGAATAGCTGCTGTTTCGCTGTGCTCTGGAGCTAGCCTTTCCTGCAAACTGCTTCTATAACCTTTGCCCAAACATTATGTATGCTCGGTTTATATGCAGGTAGTTAACAGAGCCCAGTAGGGTAAACGGACTTATTACATTTATTAAACTGAATTCTCTCCATGCAGAACGCCTCCAGCATCCTGCAGTTCGCTGGCTCTGGAGGCATTTTGGCATTTGGAAGACAGCACCCAGAAATTCCCTCCACAACTAATAAGCAAGAACTATGAAAGCACAAGTTTCATGCAATTGCCTTCTATATGAAAAATGAAAACTGTTTCTGTAACCTCTAAAGAAACCAAGATGCAATCAAGCTTATTGTAATAAGATGCTAAATTTATGATTATTCCTTTTTATATTTTCCTTCTAGTAAGGCCTCCTAGCTTTGCTTCGCCAAAAGAAAACAGCCTCTGAGGTGGCATATATGACATAGCACCTCAGCCATATTAAAGAGATGTAAATAAAAAAAGCCCTAGGTGTAATAGAATGCTTACTGAAGATGAAGCAGCTAAAGGTCAGCAAACTGTCAAACCCTGATTTAACGGTAGCAAGTCAATCTTAACTCTCAGTACAAGAATTTCTATTCCTAAGTTTTTATTCCAAACTACTTCTCTCCTTCCGTAGCACCGCAAGCTAAAAATTAAATTCAGGGTTTTTGCATCATTCTGTACAGTAAGACACACAAAACATAGACACATCAGATTTTGTCTCACTCAGATCTGAGGCTGTGTTCAAAACTGTTTGATGGAAGAAAATCAATTAATATATTTTACAAGTCTTCTTTGTTTGTCAGATCAAAGCAGTAGTTTCCTAGTTACTTCCTGTCCAGAGGGACTGAGATAACAGCTGCATCAAGGCTGCAGGAAATCCAACACTTTCTGGACAGACCAGCCATCTTCCATCTTTTATGCCACAAACCAAATGCCAGAACTCTTCAAACCGGCCAAAATCTTCCACACTCACATTTTTCAAGTCAATTCTTATGTGGGGACCACACAAAGTGGCTGAGCACTTATAGGCAAGAGATAGGAAGGCTCACATGGCTGTGGATTCGTGCTGCCTGACACCTTATCAAGGATGCACAACTCTCATCTGCTTTGGATTAGAAAGATGAGAAAAGGTGGGAAGGCTAACAGTATTCTGCACATGCACATTACATGAACCTGTAATGATTGCCTCTGCCAACCACAGAAAGAAATCCAAAACATAAAGCAAAGGTAAACATTACTACCTGTCAGGTAAGCTGGGTACATCACCACCCCTACACAGCACTTGCTGCTCCTTTGCATCTTGCGTGAACCTGAACCTCCCACAGACCCTCCTCATCCACTGTAAAATCCACACTAAATTTATCACAGATCATGTGCAACTTTGCTTTTTATATCCAGCAATTTTCTGACTACTAGAAAAGGCATGCTTTGCTAACCAAGGGTATTCAGTGCATGGCAGTTATGTAGCTACTTCCAGTGGCTTTGTTATTTCTGCACTGGAGAGGCAGCAGGAGAGATCAGTTCTCACATTTGGCTCAGCACACACATGGCACAGACAGAGACACATGGGACATTCTTCACCTCTTGGTGGTCCTCCATTACATCCTATGGCTCCAAAAAGTTTAAGTTTTGCAATTCAACCTCAACTGAAGCATTCTAAGGAAAAAGGGAAAACAAATTTCACCACCACAACACATCTGCTTCACAGGACAGCAGCTTGCTTTTGATTTTTATAATTCAGTCTTAAAAAGCTCCTCTTCCTCAGACTTGGAGAGCATTTCCTATTAACTCAGATCTTATAACTTCTGTGCATTCTCTCTACCAGGAGAATGGTCCCATGCTAACGGTCTGAAACCTGAATTCTAATAAAAGATCAACCTGAAAAATAAATAAATTATGTACCTCACACAAAACTGCCCTTTTCTAATGGAGACTTCTGCCAATAGCAGATGGAAAGACCTTTGAAAAATAAGACATTCCATATGCCATCTGCAGCAACTCTGAGCTTTCCTATTGAAATTATTCACTCTTTCCTTCCAGGCGTCCACCTTTACATGACCTTGAGTAACACATAAAGAGGATAATACATAATGTGTAGCTTCTTGGGATGCTATTCAGTAAAACCTAAGGAAAGAAAATTACTGCTAGCTGTTTTTTCAATCTATTCGTGCATTAGTGTGCTGAAACGCAGACTTGGCGCCGCTGAAATCAGATTCAATGTACGTTTTAACGTACTTAGGAGGAAAGCTATTTTAATTTGTTAGTTGCCAGAATGTAAAATCCTGAAGAGAAAAAAAGCTTCCAGCAAAAAAACAGAACAGATCTTAAAGGGGAAAGATATTACCTAGCTTAATGAAAAACAAAGGAAAGCTTAAGGTGGACCAGGTTATCTACAGCTCCAAGGAAAGGAACAGCCCCTTCTTCCTCCACATGGCTGATGCTGGCGTGGGGATAACAACACAAAATACAGCACCTTGTTCATCTAAACCAAACATATTACATTAACAGCGGCACAGCAACTCCTCAGCTGCCAAGAAACAATGGCTCTGAAGCTCTTACTGACGTATGGGGAACATGCTCCAAGTTTTAAGCATTTACTTTTGGATATGCAATGCCACCAGATGTCCAAGCTTTTTCTTACCTGCGGACCAATGCATCAAAGTGGCTTTGATGACATTCCCTCTGAAAGCTTGTGTGCTCCAAGTCTGCAGCTCTGTGCCCATCACTTCTAGATGTGTGTCCAGCCCATTAAAGTGGACCAGAGCCAGGCATGAGCAGAGGGGTGGTTTTACCCAACCAGCAAGAGCACACAACAACACGTTCACACCAGTCCTATGTTTAGTCAGGCTACAGAAAAGCAGGACAAAGTCATCCAATGCCAGAGCTCATATCCCTGGCTGCTTGACCTCCAGGCAGTGCATGGATTCTGCATCACTCAAACCTGCTTTGGTTTTACCCTTGTGAGTTTTAATAATTATGCACATACACAGAGAGCTTGCAATCAGTGTACTCTGAATTAAATTTTAACCAATAAATGAAGTATTAAAAGCCACAAAATTTTTTATAACATTTTAATTGTGTATTACAGAACTCATCTGGTAACACCTAATTATAATTCTAAATGAGCAGCAATTAACAAGCTATTTTATGGTGCCTAAGTCCAAAATAAACAAGGTCAGGACAGTCCTGCAGAAGGAGCTGCTAGTATGCACATTGCAGAAGGGAGGCCAGTCTATGCTTGGAATGTACTCATTCCCCAATTTCTGCATCAAAGCATTAAATTTTAGAAAGTGTAGGGAATATCACCCATCACGTACAGGACTTCCTGTATCAGTGGATCCTCATCAAGAAACGGGCAGCTCTGCTCCTCACACACCACCCACAACACCAGTGTTATGTTCATGTGAAGTGACACATGCCAACACTGTGTCACTGATGGGGAAGGTCACAGCAGATCCAGTAGAATCAAGTGTTCTCACCCACCTCACATAGCAAAGACCCCAAAATAGGATGGGTTGAGGACAGAGCAATGAAGAAGTGCCTCTTTTTCACACAGAAGTCATAACACTCCCTGCAGTAAGGGCAGCCCGCCTATGGCTTGAAAAAATTAGTTAATCATTCAGAATCATCCAACACTTGCGAGCAGGAGAAAGGTAGACACTGTAGACAGAACCACAGATTTCATGTTAGAAATTCTAAGACATTTCCCACTGACCTGATGCTCTCCCAGAAACTTCTCAGAAGAGTCTTGATTCTTTACTCCATGGCTAGTAAGCCAAGTCTTTCTACCTGGTAAGCATCCACTAAGAGTTCCAGAAATAGTTATAGCAGGAAAGTACCCCACTAGCAGCATTTTAGGGGTCAACCAGCAAAGGTTCAAAGCCCAGAGGCTTTATTTCAGAATGCATTACCCTTTACTGACAGGTTGGGCTTTAATTTTATTTTTGTATTTTATCCTTTAAAAAGAAACATTCTTTGAGAGTTGAAGTGTAAGGAAAAAACCTCAGCCTAAATTATATCCGATGTACAAGGTAATTTTATCTTTTCAGAGGGTAGACAAGGTTTCTAAAAAGGGCTTTGAGACAGACTCATGCATCTGTCTTTTGGTTTTTCCTTCACCACTTTTTCCAGGTCTTCTGAAGAAAATGAATCTCAAACCTCTTCCACAAACAACAGGGGCCATTCCTGACTCTCGGGGAGGAGACGACAGAACAGGAACTTGCCTGATGCAGCTGGTATCCTATCTGACTGTAGGAGCAATGCATTAGATATTCTCAACTAACATTAAAGACATGGAAACATTTGGAAAAGTATTAATGATCAGTTTTTTAAGCAAAAGAACAAAGTACCCAAGGCACTGTCAGGGCTAGATCAGCAATCCAACTCTAGGAGATGCTGGCAACAGAAAATGTGCCTTATGTATGCCGGTGGTTTATGAGAAATAATTTGTGTACAACCCTTTAAAAAAGAATACATGAAGGAATTTGAATAGCTATCCCTCATGAAGAAGTGCTGTTCAGAATAAAGCTTATTCTGTTCCCCAAGCTCACAGACAACATAATTCCTGACAGATTAACCTTCTGGGTCACACTGAGGACACCAGCAGTATAAGTCTGCTTAAGGTGTTGCAGATTCTCCATCCCTCTGTGCACTTCTGTCCTACCCAAAGAAGCACTAAAGCCTCCCACCAGATGGGTCATGGTGGTGTAGATCTCTGTGAGAAAATATTCTGGGCTTGCTCTTCCACCAAAACTTACAGGCTTCAGACAGTCAAGTGAACCTGCATTTGCCCATATGAGTGTGCCTGAGACCTGACATCTCCTAAAGAAGCCAGGTTGATCTCTTGTCTGATAGAATTATTAAAAATACAAAATAAAAGTATGTCTCTCCCTTGACAGTATTCATTAAATCCAATTAAGATTCAGAGCTCCCTGAACCAAAGTGACCATCCCTGGCAAACAGGACCTTTTCTGAGCAAAGGCAAGATGAGAGCTCCCAAGGGCTGAAATAAACAGTCAGAGCATGGAAGCATCCCTCTTGTACCTTTCTTTGCCAGCAAAAATGGAAAACCCTTATCCTTTGATTACATGACAAAGCTTTTGGATATACTGTGGTGTCTATCACTTTAAAGTTCACCACCGACCGCCAGACATTTAACCATTGCCACATGCCTGTCCTGACAACCTTCTCCAGGAAGGGATCCACAGCAGGACTGTGCCCCAAGTCCTGTTTGGTGTTCAGCTACAAGATCAATCCTGACTCTACCATGGCTGGGAGGAAGGCATCCTTTCAAGGGCCTGGCAAACTCCATCACACAACCTGCAAGTGCCCGTCCCACAGCCTCCTCCAGAGCCTTTGCTGCCCAGCAGCACCAGCATTGCAAGTAGAGCCAGCAGGACTTCATTTTTCAGCTGTGCAAACAGGAAAGGGATCAAACCACTGCCTGAAGGGAGGATGCACAGGAAGGCAAGTGAAACTACAGGCACAGTAGACACAGAGGCAGTAGCCATGGTTAAGACCAAGACTAAATAGCTGCTGACAGTCCTTTGCATGAACCACGCAAAGCTGATTATTTTTTGCCAACAGACCAACTACCCTGGGAAAGCCCACCATCCCCAAAACCTTTTCCCCATCAACTGTCCAAAAGAGTTGCTTGCAAATTACTGGAGGCACAAAAGCTGCAGACTCTTGGCTCTTTATCTTTGAAAGCATGCCACTTGAATTTATCACACTACATGCAAGCCAAACTTTATTTAGCTGAACGAGAATCCTATAAGCCCCCTTTTCCTCACCAGAGAGTGAGAACAAGCAGAACAGCTAGTGCCTTCTTGCTTTACTGAATTCATTATATTAAACCAAAAGCAATGTCATCTTAACTTGAAAGGACTTTTAAAAGAGCTTGAAGCAATTCTGCTGCTGTAGCATTTTTATATTTTGGATTAACTACAAGCCCTCTTAACCCCTCCAAGTTTGCAACAGCACGTACTCATATCCTCCCAAGCTTTCAGAGCAGCCAGCAATGTCTGAGCTGTTAGCAAGCTGAGAGTTAAAGCACACACCATGTACAACTATTGTAATTTGACTCCTCTACAAGTTAAAGAAGTCCAAGTTTTAGGTATTTTTGTCCACAAGAAAGGACCTGCAGAATCTGGTAAATTATCTCAGACATTCCTCATGTCTCATGTGCAATTTCCCTGATTAATAACCCAGGCTCACAGGGGCAATGAAAAGGTCAAAATCCTACTACAGGCGACAGTGCTAAAATATTACTAAATGTTACCTTTAAAACATTTCCAATTAGCATTAATATAGAAAGATTTCTATCAAGAGACGTTCTGTAAATTCATGATTATCATCACTGACTTTTTAAACTGGTTTTTTGACTTGGTGGTTTTTTTCACCGATAGAGTGTATCACAAGCTATAGAAAACACCTTAGCAGCAACTTTCTTAAAATGAAATATTAAAAAAAAAAACCCTGCTACCAATAACTGGTTCTGTTTGATGTAGTTTGTCATTTTTCTGGACAGCTGAAAGCCTTAGGCAAATGTGCAGGGAAAAACAGTGAACCGTCTCATCCATCTTTTGTTTATTAAACCCTGAGTTTATTCAAGTGGCTTTGAATCCTGAACTACACAAAGTCTTCTGAACCATTCCACGCTCAGCAATTCAATCTAGGGGGCAGAGAGAATGCAAAACGTCCTTTACGTTTATTAACTTCTGGAGAAAGCATCAGATAACAAACCCTTTCATCTCAGCTCACACAGCTGAAGAACAGAGAGAAACAACAATGGCCACAACCAGACCAGTTCCAGCATGGTGCTACCAGGAAATCCTTTTCAGGTGCTTGATACAACCCCTGCTGAGAGCACCTCTGTCACTCCTGGGCTCTCTTACCTTGCCTGTGGGGGAAACCATTTACAAAAAAAAGGAAGAACCATTAATAAGCACTTTCAAGCTTTTTTCTGACTCTGCTGTGTTTTCAGAGCAACGGCTGCATCTCAGGGAGAGCCGTACGTGTGCTGGAGAGGAAAGGTTGCCAAGCAGTGCCAAGTTATCTCAGACTAAAAGTATCTATGGGAGATGGAGATGGATGGAGTCACAAGATCAAACTGCAAACACTCCCAGTTCAACACTAGTTTGAAAAGGGCTGTCTTTACTCTGTCCATTCACAAAAAACATGGGGAAGAGAAAAAGCATTTTTATATACAAAATTGTATTACGAGAGTGCCCTAGAGGCCACTGTATCATTCATTTTCATACTAAATTCAATAAAAATACACCATTCTAATTTAGATTAAACAGGTGCAGCACCAAGGGGTCTCGCAGCAGCATTTAAGACCTTGTTGAGAGCATGGCCTGCCCTAATCGAGGCAACCAGCCTAATCAGGAAGCCGACATAGGCAATTTGACTGCAGTAGGTCTAGCCCCAGAGGTCCCATACATCACTGCCTATGTCTGCATCTCCTCTCCCTTTGCTCTCTTTCCTCACACATTTCCTAATGCTTCAGTGTATACCAAGACAGTTGAGAGGATGCAATTTGTAATCTCAATTAGGCACAACATGAGGTAGCCAAGTTGATTAAGAAAGAAGGGGCCTAAATTAGCTTACCGCCCCTTTACAAGAATTAATTTCTATTCCAGCAGTGCCTATGGCGGTGTGTCCAGTCCAAACACATAACAAAGTAAACAGATGCACTCAAGAGAGACTGACGTTTTTCATGTGGCATGGCAGGGGAGCTGTGTGCCTGTGAGGGTGCATGCACTTCAGCCTACCTGATCCATTAGCTCTTGCTCAATGACAAGGAAAGTACAGCCTTTCCTTCCCTTAAGTAAGACACTTATCTATTACAACCCTACAAGCTAGGGTAATTAATCAAAAGTCTATCATACCATATAAAATGAAAATGGCTCAAAGATGTGCCTGTTCACATCAATTAATTATTAAAGGAGCATTAGCTGAAGCTTTTCACCTGCCATTTGAAAGTTCAGGCTAACATGACACGACACGCATACAAGCACTGCAGCACAGTGGACACCTCCAATCACCCACCCAGCCACCCCAGTTGTGCCTGTACCTGCTCTGTTTCTGCAGACTGGTTCCAGTAACACCCCAAGAGCAACCAGTGCCTGCCTGCTAGGGATGCTCAGTACGTAGAGCTGGGAAAGAGTCAGCAGGTAGCCCCTCCAAACAGCAATCACAACAAGCATTTGCACATGTTTGCCTGACATTTCCTCTTCTGTTTCAAAATAAAGTCCTCAAGCAACAAGGCAAGGGTTCGGTAAAGGTAGCACAAGCATTCCTAGAAACCACCAACCGTGTTGTTTTCGGCTGTGTTCATGCTGCTGTAATCAATGGAAGCACTTAGCAGTGATGAGCACATACCAGCACGAAAAAACACCCCATCCTTTATGCCACGGTTGTTATCTTC
Organism: Trochalopteron elliotii; assembly: GCA_024734555.1. NCBI lineage: Eukaryota > Metazoa > Chordata > Aves > Passeriformes > Leiothrichidae > Trochalopteron > Trochalopteron elliotii. The sequence goes on from JANPWX010000010.1 coordinate 1,067,163, forward strand.
TTCCAGACCAACCAATGAATCAAGATCACTGACTGCACTAGGAGGCAAAGCACTGGGAGGGCTGGTGCTTAATTAAGCTGAAGTAAATACACGCTGGCTCAGGAGCAGGCTAGAATCACCTCTGCAGCACATAAACCAAGAGCAGACAAGAGCATAGCAGCATCAGACCTGCTCATATTTCTACCACTTAGGACCCAAGCTTTATTCTAATTGCACAAACTGAAGAATGATTGTCAGTTGTGTGGACATTAACTGCCCTGCTGATGTAACCAAAACAGATTTGCATTATTCAGAACAATTACATAAGGCCATAGCTGTGAAACTAGAATGAATCAAAACAGAAATATACATTAAAAACACAAAGCATCACCCCATAAAGGAGGGGGATGGCAAAACAGCCTAAGTAATAATTTAAAAGCCACACTCTAACATCGTGCTTTCTAAAACTGGAGATGAAGGCATCTTTTTCATGAAACACCATAAATCCACTACAGTAGTGCTCTCATCCTTTACAATCTCTAAAATTAACTTTTATGGATATAAATACTAATAAAATTCACCCCACCTATGTTTTGCACCAGGCTGCTATGTAAGACTTCATATCCAATTTTATGATAAATTTGTATTTCTGCTGAGAAGTGTTATGCACAACTCAAGATCAGCAGAAATACTGGGTCAAGTTGGACATCAGCTTCCATGAGCCGTGGGAAGTGAGTGGTAAGTGCAACTCTGACAGACCACAGATGCCTGTGCTAAAACAACTTTACAGTACACTCCCTAATAGACTACCAAACAGGCACCAGAACTCCTGGTGTTGTTTGGAAATTAAATAGTAAGCTACAACTTTAAACATCTTTGCCTCACCTCCCATTTCTCACAGATGCTCCTCTTCACAGCCTATCTCCTAGTGGAATGGTGAGAAAAGAGGGGACCCCAGACTGGCTGCCAGCCAGCCTTTTCAGGCTTCATTTTTAATACCATTACCTATGAATACATTACATTACTTGGCCTCCAGTCACCTCATTAACCCTGGCAGCAAGGCAAGTAACAAATACAGCTAACAATATCTACTTGGTAAGAAAGCCTCACATTTTTCCTTAGCACTTCATCTGAAAAGGTAAATCCCGGAAGGTAAGTTTGTAGAAGTTAACCAGCTATTTCCCTCTCCCCACAGAGGAAGAAATAGTGTTTTTCTCTGACAGCAGCAATATATGATAGTACTGTCATTACAGCTGTTTTAGAACAGCTTTAAACTACACTTGCATTTCACAACTACCTGCCAGAGCCCTTGTTCAAAACTTTCATCTCTCAATATATTGTTTCAACTGTCCAAGCCATCAAGCATACAAAAGAATAGGCATACTTAAAGGTAGAGGATACAAACCCACTCACTGTATTCAAAATACAATTTGAAAGCTCCTTCCCTGGGGCGTTCCCAGACTGGATGAGCAGGTTTGGTCCATGCTATGAGACAGCAGCACAGGGCTATAAAATCCCAGAAAAGGCTCCCTAAAAGCAGGAATGAGCCTGTGCACAACATCTTGTCAGGCTTCCTCTGCTTCCTCTCCCAATTTTACTTAACCAGCAGATTTCACTTCTTCTACTTGACTCCGATAGAGATCATCTAAGAGTTTCTTTCCAAAGGACTTTTAAACATGATGTGAACACATATTCACACATCATTTGTGTGTATTTTACATCTGTATGCATATATTTCTATAAAAATGACACCACGCATGTATTTTATGGTGAACGCATTGTAATCTTCTTTTGAAAATCCCCAACACCCCTGTTGTGCTTTGCTTTTCCATCTGATACAGTGGAGCAGAGTTCCTTCTTTTCACAGAAGACAGGCAGATCCAGAGCTCCAACCCTGCTTTCAAGTGCAAGGACTCTCACAGCCTTGTCAAGTGCCTTCATCTCTGCACCTTGCACTCCCCAACTATAAAGTGATAACACTCTGCCTCCCTGACACTATTTAGTGATAACAGATTTTAAAAACCAGAAAAATAAACAAACAAAATCGGCTACACAACTCTGAAGAGCAAATATTGCCGTCTTGAAGAAATAGATGCTTACTCCAGTTACCAGGCTTCTATAAAAACAAAGTTACCCTGCAAACATTTTCTGGACTAATTTTAATCTTAGAATTCCACTAAACCTTTAGTTTTAAGTGCAACAATTTTATACTACCACTTTGGAGAGAAAGGCTGCAAACCATTTGAATTCTAGTTTTCTACCTTGAGAAAAGCCTAAAAATATAGTTTCTCTCTTATAATCCTATAGCAACAAGAGGTTTTGCTCTAGTAGAACAATGAGATACGAAATCAAAATAGTCATCTATCCACTGATAGTGCATAAACACTGTATTTATTAGCACTTCCACATACTGATCTTAGACTAACCTCTTTCTCACAACAGTAATAGCATAAATGACCATTTCAAGAACACTGTCATCCAAATGTCACAAAACAAAGGAGAACAAATGATACATCTACTTCCCTGTGTCTCCTCTGGCATTTAGAAGCTGGCACATGAGGAGAGTAATCCAGGTCCTGTACCTCAACTCACCCTTCAATGCCAAGGCAGGCTCCGGGACAGAGTGAGCATGGGAGCTACAGCAGGAGGTCCTGCCAGTACTCCCCATCTCTGCAGCAGTTCCTCCATTTTGCAGAAGAGGGTCCACTCAGCACTCATCTTCCTAATTATACACCAACAATTAGCTGGAATCTCGTTGGACTGTGCATGTCACCTGTTAACAGGGCCCCGTGAAAAAGGGCTAAAACTGGATGTGGCAGATGGAGCTATATATCCTCTCCATCTCTGGAGAGCAGATTTGTAATGCAAAACACTGAATTCAAGATGAGACCCATGGATACATGGAAGTAATCAGAACCAAACTGATTAAACAAGACCCAGGTCTCAGCACAGCAGACAGAATTCTAAACAAAGATACTTCGGAGAGGAAAACAAACCATGCATCGAGTCACACACCAGCCTAATCTCCCCCGAACCACATGGCTCCCTCTTCAGAAAAATCAGACCATTCTCCTAAAAACTCACCAAGGCCAGAAACATCCACGTTCCATTTCAGGTCCACACAGAGGAAAACTTTGGGTTCTTGAGTTGCCTGCTTTATAATGGGCAAGCCCAGGGCAGTTCTGCTGTGATCCACATGGCCAGAGATAACTATGCTTTTTGCACAGCCATCCAGTTCAGATTTACAGTGCCCCAAGTCAGAAGACTAGTCTGGACTATTAGCCCAGCCTCTCACAACTTTGGGCATATGACATTTCATGCAACTACCACTATCCTGGACCCAAATCCTGTTTGGCTTGTGCAAATCTGGACTCAATGTCTTAAAAGAGCAACAACTGATTTTTTTTTTTAATCCTGTCTTTTCTGGGCTCTTTAAAGTGCTCTTTTAAGACTCCTAATATGGGAGGAATCCGGACTGATGCCCAGTACAGACACCACAACATGGAAGGGATGCACTACTCTGCATCTACCCTGTCCTCAAGAGATGTGCTTTGATTCCAGCCCAAGTACTGCTGGCTCCTGCACCCAGTCACACCTCCTTGCTCTGCTTTTCATGCAGTATTAGAGTTTTTAAATCTTTGCATTGGGGAACTGTGTTTTCCCTGATCAACACTGATATGGTTTCACAGACCTCCCACTCGTTTTGCTTCATGGGCTAATGGAAAAGAAGAATTGAACAGACCTCTGAGCTCCTGCAGCCGCTCTCTTACAAATACTCCACTGACACACACATTTCTCAGCAACATCCTTGCTCAAAAGGGTGCTCTCAGCAACACCCTTGCTTTTCCATGAGGAAAAGCGTAATTTAGACTTTTAACACTTTCTCCAATGAAGCACAAAAAAACTAACCACCCTTAAAAAGCTGGTTTTGTTTTGCTTTCTCTCAGCAAATGCTTACCCCTCAGACAGCTGCAAACAACTTCATACACTATTCTGCTGTCTTACACCTCCCTGCTAAGTGGATGATGTCACACAGCCTCACAAGAATAAACCTATTCTGACACGCACCAAAAAATGAACCACCTAAGCTATAAGCAAAGACTGTTTATGTAATGCTTTGCAGACACCTTTACACTGCCTGGGCCTCAGAGCTAGTTTTCTTTTGAGCTTGTTTTTAACCCAAGGTTTAGAGAAAAGAAGAAAATAAACTTTCAAATGCCAGCACAGTGCTTGCCCACTGACTTAGCAAAGCACGTACTGCCAAGCTGCTGCACAGCTTGAATGCCTCAGTGACCAAGCACTTTTGGAAAATTCTTGTTATATGCACACATACACACACAAAAGAGCAATCTAATCATCAAAATATTCAGAGACACATTATTCAGAGACACTCATATGGCCTCTAGAAGCACACTTCTTGATCTGTGTGAACTGACTTCAAATATAAAAAGATTCTGTGCCTCCACTTCTCCTCTCCTCCCCTGCAAATCTCCTCAGGTTTTGGGGGTTTCATTTTTTATTTATTGCCTTTCTCTTAGCTTCACAGAAAGTTTGTTATTCCACCAGATTTTATCCCTTTCTGTTTGGCAAATGTTGATTCTCCCCCATCCTCCTACGTGTCTTACATGAAACTGCTTCAGCCTCTTTTGTGCAAGCAAAAAAATATTTTTAAAGAACTGTGTACCTTTATCTTGCCCCAAAATCTGCCGGTTTAACAACATCAGCACTGCTTGGCCATCAGAGTTCAGGGTCTAAGGGAACCAAAGAAACTGCAGCCCACTGTTCTTCACAAGCCAAGGCGCAGCAGAGCCCACCACGTGACAGAGCCCCAGGTCCAAGGGCTGGGAGGGATGGCCTCGTGCCCCTCATGCCCTCCCAAAGCACATCACTGCCCCCACACCACGTACAGAATTTGAAACTGATGCCCCTGCAAGCTCTTGGCTGATGTGATTGTAGGGGCACATAACAACTCAGCCTTAAAATATCTAACAGGCTCCCCCTGCACCTAATGAAGGGGAAAATGAAGGAAAAGCAACAATAATTCTATTGATGACCTGCAAACACTAATGCCTAATATTTCTCTCAGGGGGACAGAGCAATAGCGTGAAGAAGAGAAGACAGGCACTGGTGGTGATATCTTTACTCCACAGGTTTCTCCCAAGTAAAGCTCCATGCCTTTGTGCCAGGCACTGCCTCAACACTACAACCCCAAACAAGACAAGATTTAAAAAAAAGATATGTATATATATATAATTAGTTGTTGCTCTTTTAAGACATTCCTTAATACTGAACACACTGCTCCACTTCTGCATTTCAGATCTCTGCTACCTGTAAACAAGAGTCAGGACCAGTACTGTGCAATGCCAAGCTCAGATCTTTGGATGGGATGTAAAAAGCAAAGTAATATTACACAGTACAGCTTGATATCTCTCATATAAACAACTTAAAAATCACCATTTAATGATAAATCTTGTCACCAGGAGCATCAAGCACAATGTGACTTTGCCAAGGGAGTGAGGAGCTGATGAAGGTAAGATATCTTCTCTTTCTTGAAATTTTTAATAAAAATGTAGCAATGAGACTGAGTTTATTTTTGCTAGGAAATCTGCAGAACAAAATGACTGCTATTACTGTATCCAGATTCTTTACACATGTATGAGTCTAGTCACTTGAGATTCAGCATAGATCTACTCTTGAAGTTAAAAAAAGCATGTACCTACTACTTCTTCAAGAGAAGGCATCATCAGCCAGCCTCCAGTTAATATGAACAAATATGATTTCAGCTTTATTCATCACTCCAATTCCAATAATGAAATGAAAAGTATTCCTCAAGCTAAAAGTTTAAAACTCTAACTACCTCCCATTACTTTCCAGTCCTCTAGAAGTTTATGTCCTCCAAGAGATTTAATGGACAACAAAAGACTCTTCACTGCCCACCTCAAAACACTAAGGCACTACTCCTGTAATGACCAGTTGTCTCCTTGGATAACACTGACAGCAAGATGCAAATGCAGCCACCAGTGCATACACGTTCTGGAGAAAGTACCTGCAAGATGTCTTCATGTTGAAAATTTTATCAATCACAAGCCTTCACTGCAGAGCCATTATATGAATCTGTTTTGAGGTTACATCTTTTATACTTCAAATATTTTGAACAAAAATCTAGAGTTCCTCCAAAAAAAATAAAAAAGCTTTAAGTGATAGTATCACTGGCAAATTGCTGAGAACATTACTGCAAGCCAACTGCCCAATATCTACAAAGGGGAGGGGGAAAACAATTTTTTTTTTTTTTTTGAGACTTGACTTCATGGTGCCAAAACTCTTCAGTAAGATGGGTTAGTATCAGCATTGATACTTTTCAGAGTTCAAACAATGGTTTTCAGATATTTTAGCTTTTACTTCAATGCTTTCAAAACCCACAGCAGGTTCATTTAAGAGAAGCAGAGGACTCTTGGACAGGGCTCACTGCCAACAGGGCACACAGTCCCCAAGCTTTCACAACAGTCTCTAGTGTAACAGCATATTTATCTCTTGTAATTGAGGAAATAATTTGCCAAACACATCTTTCAGCAACACTGAGGGCTTAGGCAGTAACAGTGCCCAAGTCCAGTCAGCTCCCCAGCTGCATCAACAGTTTTGTGCCATGGACTGGATCAGGGAACCAGTCCAAGTTAAAAATAAATAAGAGGGAGAAACAGAACACAATTCTCTTTAACCTGAAGCATTACTATTATCCTGATTTATTATCCTGCTGCTAGTGACAAAACAGGTTTAGAGTAAGCAGGAGGGGATGGGCAAAGACTGGTGAAGCCCAGATCATCTCTGCAAGAAAGGCTCTATCTACCACAGCAGCCCAATTACTGCATACTTGTAAAACCTCTAAAAATAATTCAAGGTAGGGTTTGATTGATTTTTCCTTTGCAAAGAAATCTTCTACCTAGGGTCTATGGTTACATTTCAGTAACATCAGAAAAAAAAATTTAAAAACCCATGTCCCTCTGCAGAAAACAACCTTTAAGGAAAATGCCAGCACTATTCCACAGCCAGAACAATGTTCTTCCCTCATCATCAACACTGCCAGGAGGTTACAGCCTTTGCCAGCTTTTCAGAGGGATAATCTTCTGGTGAGTGTTGTGTTTCAGCAAATCACTTTCTGTTTCTTTCAGACCAGAGTCACTGCCACATGCTTCCTTACCTTTTATGAGAAACTTAATAGAGACTGCAGTTTTCAGAATTTACAGCTCACCTGGACCAAGTTCCTTCAAGCAGCACATATGATAAAGACCTATTAATGAGGATAGTCCCTCTTTGAAAAGATACTTTTGAGGATTTGTCTCCTTTCTCAGCCAGATCAAAGGCTGTGTCTGTGCCCTGTCCTTTGACCCAGGAATCACAACTGATGGCAGCGCAGAGGCAAGACAGGACCTGTAGTTCCCTAACAACTGGGGAAAACACAGAGAACAACCCACAGGGAATGGACTGTATTCTCAAAAGTTCTTAAGACATTTTCTCATCTATTCTAGGAAGTGGTTCAGAGGAAACTGTTCATCAAAAAACTCTGACAAGAACAATATGAGGTAACACATGATTCATATCTGATGCTCGGATCTTGCTTTCTAGACAAGTGTTCAAGGCAACAAAGGCTGCACCCTACCAAAATGCTCATTTTTATAAAGCTTTAATAGAATGTTAAGTCATGACAATTAGGGCTCCTATCCCATTCTCAGAGCCTACAAATTGCTGGTCAACATGAAAAAAAAAGAAAAAGGAAAAAAAAGAAAAAAAGGTATTTTTTAAACTAAATAACCTGGACAATTTTATTTCTGTCTTCCTTTACCAAATTATTAAACAGAGAGATCGGAGGCTCAGATCTCAGCAACAGATGCTTTATTTTAAAGTCTTACTTCTTCCTGGCAAAACTGGTATTTCACAAGACTGGCTTATTGATCAAAACAAGAATATGTATCCCAGGTAACTTTTGCTTTGAAATAATGAGATTGTAATCTGACTTGCAACATAGCTGTTACTCCTGTATCACCAATGAGCACTGTCTTTTATCAACAGCTTCTGAAATCCTTTGCACAATCTGATTCTTCATCACTGTGTGGTTTGCAGTCACAGTGGCACCAAAGCGTCTCCTCCTAAAATGCCATTCCCAGTTCAAAACTGTTGCAATGTATTTAAAAACTATACAAGGAAAAGAAAGTGAGCTGCACTCTACAGCTTTCTTGCACTCCATAATTGACTTAACAATTTCCATAAACCCCAGTGAGAAGTTACCAGTTTGTCAATCTGTACTCTTCCACACAGCAGATTTTGGTAAAATGCTTTGAAAAGGCTGATTTACTAATTCTGCCCTAGCTACCACTTCAGTAGCAGATGTCATCTAGCCCAAGAGAATCATCTCATTTAGAAGAGCAAAATGCAGCTACAAAGCTAGTCTAAATTTAGATCTACCACCAAGGAAGGAACATTTATGAGGACATGGGAAAGCTTCTGTTACCAGTATGGATGAAACCCAAATATCTCATCTACACCAACATGAGTTGCTACTAGGTGTAAAATAAAATACTGAATTACAGATATACACAGAGCCTACTATATCTTGGTATGATTGCTAGAAACTCCATTAAGGTCATAAATACAGAGATAATTGACAAGAAGCTCAACAGGAGGATAGATATTCTCCCAGTAGGAGAAACTGCTCTTAACAAGTACCTGTGGGATTATGAAAATAGGCTACTTAAGTATCTGCTGCTATTAGTGATGCTGTTCTGCCTGCCAGATCTGCGAGAGTTTTCATTTTGCATGCATGCTTGGAATGCTGCTTCTTTTATCAAGGGAACATAAACACCAGTCTTTGAGGAGGACAAACAAAGCATCTCCCCAGCACGGACAGCAGACACACTCACCAGATGAGAAAGAGCATTTGTGGTGTCAGCATGTTAAAGAGGACACAGTCAGTAAATCACTACAATTGTCACTTGTGAGTGCAAGTGGCCTGGGCAGGGGTGTCTGAACACAAAGACATCTTCAACCCAGGGACTTCTCCAACCACACAAAGAAAAGGAGATTAAACGTCCTGGGAAGCAATGAAGGAGTCCTGCAAACACCACTGCTGAAAGTGTTCAAAGAAAGAAAATTCTGCCTAACCATCACACGATTCTTTTCCCTAAAATTACACATTTTTCTTGCATTTATACACTGATTTGACTTTTTTTTTTTCTCCTTTACTTGTAAAGGAGCTACTATATTCAAGTGTTTACAGAACTTACCATTTTTCTCACTCTTTCATCCCTGGCACGTCACTTCCATAAAATTCCCCCTTGATTCCAAAAATACTTTATGCAACCCTGTTGGGTTCACATGAAGACTTTGAGGACCATCAGTAAGATAAAGGAGCACAAGATGCATCCACTACACCAAAATTACAGACTGCATCTTAGGTTTCTAGAAAACAAAGGTTTGAGTGATTAACACGTAATGATTTCTAAAATTAAATAATTGCAGAGAAACAGTGCTGCTTAAAGAAACCGAGAATTCCATGCTAACAAAAATTAGATGTAATTATAATGTGTATGCAAAGGGCACAGCATTCTGAGTGTTAAATCACCTTTAATTATGTTTTCTGGATTTGTAACACTGACATTTGAGTTCCCAACACTGCACTGATACACCACGTTAAATCAAACATGCCAAGCTAGCTCTATTCTGAATCACCTTGAAGGCTTGCAAAACAGAGCTGTGTTTAAACACATTTATCTTTTTCCTTACACTCTTTCAGCTATTGAGTGAGACCACAATGTATACTTCTGGAGTCATAATTGGTCACCAAAGCAACAGCTTGGATGCCAAAGAGGAGGATTTCAACTCGACTGCACAGGGTAGTGGAAAGAGAAAGGTGATCACAATACCTCCATTGTAGCCTTGATCCTGTGACTCAGACCCCCGGTGAACTACAAGTCGTTCATGCACTGAATCCAAAATGAATAACTGAGAAAGCAACTGAAAACAAGACTTTGTTTTCTTTTAACTTCTGTTCCTTGTACTAATGGCCTTTAAAGGGTCTGGGCATTAATCCTGGATCGCAACAAGAGAGATGAGAAAGATTCCTGGCTAGATTTTCTTCCAAGTGGGCCAAAAAAAAAAGTTTTAAAAAAAGTATTCCCTCTTTAATAAGTTCTCTGGAAGTTGTCCATTTTCTATTTATTACCAACCCTTAGAAAAGGAGGTCTGCACCATAGTTAGTGCACAGGACTGACAGTAGGTCTGGAGCTCTTTCACCACAAGTGAAACCAGATATTTACACACCAGAGGCCTTTTCTCATGTTGTCAGCAAACTGTGGCTATATGGATGGTGAAAAAATGCCCACTTCTCATAATGTTATTGCTTAACCTCTTACAAAGAGCTTTGGTTTCTTTCCAGCTCATATTCTGCTGTAAGAGGACTGAGATGGAATATTTGTTTCTGAGTCTTTTACCCCTTCTTAGTGACTCCCTTTTCCTCCCCTATGCTAAGGCAGCTGTTTACCAAGTTTCACAATCCAGCTAAAAGAGGCTAAATTAAGAAATTTCCTTTACTTGCCTCCTCTGTTTTAAAGGTGTTACATTACTCCCCTTGTAGTTTGTGGTTCAAGAACTTCAGCTGTTAGAAAAAAAAATATATTTATGCACATAAACACATTATTGAAAATATTTATGTTAATTCAACTGTGAAACAGAACCCTCTCCAGCTAGATCCCTGGTCACTATGACCCAACCATTGCAGAGCTAGCAAGCCCAGGGCTGAGGATGGGGAATGTTTCACCAGCACTTTTCCCATGTGCCCATCCTGCCAAAGCACCAGCACACTTGAACCACCCCAGCGCCCGAGCAGCAGTGAATATCCTTCTCCATCAAACCCATCCATATGCTGTGCTGCAGCTGTTAGGGAGCAAGGAAGGATGAAGGGAGACAGCACTGTGAGGGGAAAGCATCCCTCCAGGCAGAGGCCAGCAGCAAACTGGGCATGCAGAGAGACAAGAGCAGCAGGGCTGGGCAGGGAGCTCCAGGAGCAGTGAGGCCCTGCCAGCCCCAGTGCCCTGCTGCCCGTGTTCATCACTGCCCTGGGTGTAGTGAAAACCTTCCTGTGGACCTCAGGCTGACAGAACAGCTTTGTGAAAGGTGTCTAGGACATAAGGCTTGCACTTCCAAAACCTCCTAGCAACTCCCAGCTGCTCCTTTCAAACCTGCCATGTGGCATATATTTCCTCTGTTTCCCACGCAAGAAGAGGGCTGCAGACACACAGCATCAAATGCTCCAGCAGCAAAAAGCTCCTGCTCTAACTCAAAACAACAGAGTAAGAAAGATGGCTTGACAACCAAGTGTCCACTGTTAACCCTGACTGCCAAAGAAATTTCAGGCATTGAGGAACAATACGAAGAATTAAAAGTCAATCTTCAAGGATTTCAGAAGTGAATTGCCCACAGCCTTGCCCCTCTGAGGTTTTTCACATGTTGAAAGCACACAGCCTTAACTAGCAGAGCAAGACAAAAAAAGCAAAGCCTACTAAATATCTCCATAGCAAATCTGCAAGAGTCGTGGCAAAAGGCAGGGTAGGCCGGGATTACTCAGTTTTCACTTAGTGATGACCTAAAAAAGATCAGAGTTTTACCTATATAGATAAGACAACAGGCAATTACCTCACTCCTATGAGTAACACTTAATAAAGACTTGATTTGACCTCATTTTAGCTGCACTGAAGAAAGGCATCTCAACAACAGTGATAGCAAAACAGTTAACACCAGCACTCACTGAAATGCTTCTGTATCTTCAACCCTAAATACCTTACAGTCTGCAAATGGGATGGTTTTATTGTTTTTAAGTACACATAGGCATGTATTTCTTAATTATACTTTAAACCAAGAACAAAGGTCACACATATGCTTATAGCAAGAGACAGCTCTCCAGCCACTATGTTCTGTAAACAACTCCCATCACTTCAACCACTACCAGTAGACCTTTAGACTTCTGCATCTCTTGGCCCCTTTCATATTGGAAAAACATCATTAAAATAGATTAAAACTGCTATTCCAGTCAGTCTGCTTATCTAAAGCTTGAAGAAAATGTGTACCTGCAATGTTCTCCTTCAAAACAAATACAAAATCGACTGTTATTTTAGACTCTTAATCTTGGAAAAAATATTCTCTCTAATCAGACACTAGTAAATCTACGCTCTCTCTCTTCTTTTAAAACTATATATTTACATAACCACAGAACTGCTTCAAATATGCATTTCAGGATGGATACACATATGTGTTCATATATGCTGAATTAGATTAAATAGCTTAATAAGAAAAAGAGTGTACATAAAGTACAGTTTTAGAATTAACATCTGCTTTTTTTTTTTGTAAGATGACATTTAAGCTATAAGCATGTATCAGAGCCCTTTATCTCACAATGCCATTTTCCCCCAGAGCATTCATGTCTCACTTCAATAAAATATCAGCACGCACGGGCTTGAAACTGGCTTTACCTGCAGCACAGACAATTCCCAGATTATCAATTTGTAAAAGCAGTAAGAACAATATTGACAGATGGTCTCTCCCACACATTCCCTGCAAAAGCCTCTGCTCTGGAGCCACCTTCCCCACAAATTAGTCTTTGGAGAGTTAATAGATAACTACCCATTTCAGTCTTTGAGACTTCAAAAAAGTGGGCATGGGGTATTTTGGGTTTTGGAGTGGGTTTTGTTGTTGTTGTTTCCTCCAACCCCCTTGCCCTAAAGTAAATTAAATTTTGAACCATGCTTTCAGGAAAAGGTAAATTTAGCCATCAGCACATTTCACTTCTTTCTCTAGAACTTCAATTACATTCAGCATTTTTACTCAATGTGTAAAGATGATATCCAAAACTGTTTCCAGAAGTCTGAAGATACAACCCATGGGCAATGCTCATCCACAACCAGCACCTCGGGTGTTTGCCAAGTCTGGGGACCACACCATCACCCACTTTCGGTTTATTTATCACCCACTTTTACACTTTCGGTTTAAATTACTTTCATCTCATTTGCTTTCCCTCTTTATATCTGAAGGAACAGACATAGCTTTAGGTCTTCTTGCAAAAAGGTCCTGCTGCAGCACTATAAAATTAAGGACAAAAGAATACCAACTCAGTTCAACAGGACAGTATCTATCCTATTTACAATTCTCAGGAGGAAGCCAGAGGTGTACTCGGGGAATGGAGCTGTTCACTCCCACCTTATCTGTGGACTGTGGTTTTAACCTTGAGCCTATATTTAAATTGAGGGCTCATATTAAGCAGCAATGAGCACTCCCAACCTCAGGACATCAGTGTCCTCAGCAGCAGAAGGTACAGCATGTCTGTTGTCATTACCAGGTGTGCTTTAATTACTGCTATTACTGGCAGCCAGGGAAGGGCTGCAAGGCAGCTACTCTTCAAAGAGAAAAGGCAAAGCAGGGCAGCAGAGATTACTCCAGCAACTGTAAATGCTTCACCATATACAGAATCACTGGAATTAAATAATAATTTTGAAAATGCTCACTTATTCCCTGGCCACAGCATGCACACAGGCACCTATGCTGACCATACTGCCATGGTATCCTCAGCGTCTGCACAGCTGCCTGATCCATGGGCCACACAAAGTAAATACAAAGAAATGTCAGCAGAGGCATACTCATGGGTGGAGCAAAGGCTCATCTATACATAAAAACAAACAATACTTCAACCAACTGTTATTTTTATCTGTATGTAAACAATCATACTGAGAAAGTAAATCTTCGGCCTTGCTCTTTGCTGTAAGACTACGAGAAGAGAATTATCTAGTATAGCAAAAGAAAGTAAATTTTTTAAGAGCCGAGCTGAAAATCCAAGCCCTGCACAGAAGGTGGGCAAAGCACACTGGAGTGTAAGACACCCAGCCACAGAAAAGGCTCCTGCAGATACAATGATTTCCAATCAATTAGGTCACTGTATAATGGGTACAGCTGCCAGTATCTGCTCTGATGCCAGGAAGCAGTAGAGAGTTTGGAATCAACACCAAATCTCTAGGCAGCGCTAGGGACTGCACTGAAAATGTACACAGCTTTCAAAAAAAAAAAGGTGTATGAATTTCTGAATAATTCTATAGTATGGTACCAGGATCAACAAATTCAGTGAGAAAAAGTCACTCATTTTAGTCTCTGTCCTGGCCGTGGACCAAAAGGCAGCAATGCCAAGTGCTGTCTGCCAGGCCAGGAGATGCAAGACAACCCTTCCCTACTTCATGCTTGGGGGCAGCAGGAACCTGAAGCCAGCAGAGTCTGGGGAAGAAGGTGCCATGGCCAGGGCAGCTCTACGGACATTCAGAGGGGCGAGAGCTCCTGGATCTTTAAGGGAAGCCTTGCTTTTGTCACCAAAATTAGTACCTTTTAGAAAATGGCGATTCAGAGGCTCTCTCCTGTTTCAGAGCAGGGATCAGGGGCTGATCAGGGACTCTTCACTGGACACACAACTTGCTCTGATCTGATTCAGCTTTTGGAAGACAGTGAAAAGCCCTGACTTTCAAACAAGTAAAGTTTAATAGGATCTTCTGTGCTTTAACATAGGTGGGTTAAGCTACAAAGAATTATTCATTCTCCACAGTTACCAGCTACTGCCATTCCTTTAACAATGGAATACCCATCTAACACGTACAGACATCAATATACATAATTTAATCCAGGTCCTCTGCCCCTGGATAAAAGGCCAACTTTAACCCTATGCTACTGCTGGAAGGACAAGAAAAGCTCTGGAGGAGCAATGGAAAGAACTTGTTTCTCCACCTGAAAGCACCCATAATTAGGAAGTGATGGATGTCGCTAGTAAAAGTGAGTGATGTTTTTCAGGAGGTCTCTCATCTGTAACGGCACTGTTTTCAGATAAAATAACCCTTTCTGTCAGGCAGTGTCAGGAATGTCTACAGCCGATCAGTCACTGCTATTCAGAAAAAAAAATGACGTTTTTGTCATAATATCTGTAGTGTACATTGTATCAGCCCTTCTTCATTGTGTGCCTCATCAGTCAGGGTCTCCACCCTGGAGAAATTTTCAAAAACCTCAATCCCACTGCATGTGTTACAGAACTCCTTTTGAACAAAACACCTTTTACCAGAGCATAAAATCATATTTGCCATCTGGAGTTAATGACTATCAAGTAAAACTCAGGAGGAAGACCTGCTTGCCACTCCTGTATGCTGGCCTACAAAGCAGAACCACCACAAGAAATAGCTTGGAAGGAAGTCAACAAGATAAGCGGGATCATTTCCAACTCGGACACCATAAAATTTCACACTGTAACAACTTCATTTACAAGACCTTGACAAACATTAAACAAGGAGAACAAATATCTAACACAATTGAGATTACACATATGGCCTAAAGTCTCCGTGCCACTGTGCAAGGCCCAGGAGAGACTGTCCCAACCGGGAAAATGGGGCAGCTCTGCAACTACATGACCCTACAGACTGTCACAGTATCAGAGAAAATAATCCCGGGACTGACACAGCCCTGAACAAGGTGGCCATGTCAACTTCAAAACAAAACCAAAACCCCCATCAACCTGATTAAGGAAATGGGACAGATGAGCTAGACAGACCCTGAGCCTTTGGGAATTCTTTATGTGATCCCTGTCAAGCAGCCTGGCTATGTTTTCAACTGATTAAATCAGACCTTGATAGAAACCTTAAGTGTCAATTTCTCAATATTCTAATAAATGCATGGAATTCTTGCTAAGGTTCATACAACAGATGTCCACTCTGATGACAACACACTCCCTTTCTACAGGCCACTTTACAAAATTCGATGGAGCAAACGTTTCATTACCTAAAAAACCATTCTTGATCTTTAAACACAGCCAATGTATGTTAATATTTAACCACTGCATGTTAGAGATTAGATATCACTATTACAAGCTCATAGCTATTACTTTTGCAAAACACTAGGAAAAAAATAGATGCTGATGTCACTGATCACGTTTTCTATTTATTGTGATGGGAAATAATCAGCTTCTCTGATTAGGTACATGTTTATTATATTATAAGGCAACAACTTCCTTCAAGCACCCAATCCAATCCACGTGCTTGACACAAACGTTTTTTAAAGGCTGTGAATTTAAACACCTGTCTCCCAGAAAATACACTGGTGCTTCTAACAAAGGAAGTGCCAAAGCATAGAAGAAATTTAAACATTTGATTACTTGTTTCCTCTTCACACCTCCTTGAGAAAACAAACATTTTATGTTATTAATAGATACTAAGGGAAGCAATCCCAGTAGTATCTGGCCCTTCTGAACTACTGATTACCTGGAGAAGCACTGCCACTCACCTGAGACACATATCATTCAAAAATTTCATCCTCTAAAGATAAGGAGGAAGGAAGTAGCTTATTAAAACTCTGAATAAAGCAGGTGGGAAAGGACCCTGGCATGTCCAAACCCATGTTCAAAGCAGGAGTAACTCTGAAGTCAGACCACGCTTTCCAGAGCTTTGCACAGTTGATTTTTGAATATCTTCTAAAATGGAAGCACTACAAGCTCTCAGGACTCTTGCTCAGTGCTCTTTTGCTCTGAAGCTGAGCTATAGGAACTTCCCTTGCTGCACCCCATGCACTTTCCCTCTTTTCCTTTCACCACAATCCTCCTGGAAAATCTGCACACTACCATCACCCCACCCACCTGACCGGGGTGGGTGACCCATGCTCAGACCCTCCCTCCCCAATGCTTGGGAAGCACCGCTCTCCTGGACCCCATACACATCTCCTGCTCCAGTCCCCAGCCACCCACAGTCTTCTGCCTGATTCATATGGTTTTGGCACCTTGCTTGACTTGCCTTGCTCATACTTGTGACCACCAGTGGGATTCAAGCTTTCCCATAAACTAGGACCACCTCTTGTCCATCCCTTGCCTGAGATGGCAACTGACCAATTGGTCTCCTTATCCACAGGCTGGTCAGACCCAGCTCCAACAACACCCACTTCCCATCCTAGTCCCCAGCCTACAGCCAACCCACGTTCCCTGATGCACCATCCTTGCAGCTGGACACAGCACCATGTCTGGGGCCTCAGCAGCACCATTACCTTTAATTACAGTCCTGGGCACACGCTCCAGACACAGCTTGCTCTCTCTGCAACTGTCAGCTTGTGCACAGGTGGTGATCCAGTGCCTGTCCCAAAGCAGTCTTCCTGTGCTGTGCAGCCCTGCCACGTCCTCACCACTTTGTATTTCCTCATTTCAACTCATTAAGTTGTAAGCTGCAGATTTCCACATGCCTTTTCAATCTACCATAGCCATTTAACTCTGAACTATGCTTTGCAGTGCTTGAGCACCTCTCAGTCTGGACTTACTTGCAGATTTAGTTAGTATTCCCTTGTCCACACCAGTAAAGAGAACAGCAAATAAAGCTCAGCCCAAGACAAACATGGGTGTATTCACACAATTCCTCGTGCCATCTCCCTTCTTTCCCTGATTTTCACAGTAAATTATGTGTAACTACACTTCAAACATAGTCCTTAAACAATTATTTGTTTACCATATTATTAAATACATATATTTCCTTATTCCACAGAAATGTCATGAGGTTTAAATCAGAAATTACTGATGAGAGTAAGGTAACATCACAGGTACTGCTATCTCCGAGTCCTTATTTTCTTATCCTCCACATTCCTAGAAACTGATTAAAAATTTTGTTCCAATTCTCTAAGCACAGCAGTTAGATTAACAAGTCTGTAATTCCCTGGATCTCCCTTTTTCAAACTGAGGTAATGCCATTGCCCTTTTCAGTCCTCCAGGACCTCTCCTGGCCTTCCCAATTTCTAAAAGATAATTGTAAATGGTTCAAAGGTCGCTTGGCTAGTTGCTGATGTACCCTAGGGCAAATTTCATCAGGCTCTGCCTATTTGAATACACCTATCTTATCTCCTTTTTCTGATCTATCCTTTTTCTACTCTGCACTTTACTCCTATCACCTTGTTTAAATTAATTTGAATTAATGTGAAGACACACTCAAGCAATACAATAGCTACATGATATCCTTTTCATATTTTGTCTTTCGGCTATAACATTAGCAAAAAAACAACTCCACACTATTCACGTACTATGACTATGGCTTTTTGGAGATACAGAAGAACATTTAGAAAGATTAGTCTGAGCTAGACTGAAGACTGCAAATGGTTTAAACCAATCCTCAAGCTGGGATGTCTGAAGGGAAAACACTAAGAAATATCAAACTCCTTGTCTGTGCAGGAAGATATAAAGAGAAATTTTAACTGCATTTTAGAAGGGACTCTTCCAATTACTAAATCAGCCTGGTTTGGTTTTATAAGTTAAAAAAAAGAAAAATAATCCAACACTTCCCCAGTAGATAAAATATTTGATAATCAATAGCACAATTTCCTGTTGATTGCCTACATTATCCACCACTGATCATTGCCAGGGGCAGTGTACTGAATTAGACTGACCACTCATACAATCCAGCACAGCAAGTCCCACTCCTCCAGGAACACTGACAGGTACCTTGGAGCACATAAGACTTTAATGCATCCACCTGTTCAAGCCATAATTTACCTTTCATCAGCTGGAAATTACCATCCCTATGGCTGAGATGTGGCAAGACACTACAGGATCATTGCTAATCTGCTTCTACGCAAAGCAAAACAGACAGCCTTAGATCATCCTCTGTGATTTCTCTTTTGTTTTTCAGCAAAATGAACTAGACATGGTTGTGTGCTGTTACCATATTTCAGCTGAAGCACAGCAACTTCTTAAACTGCTTCATTTCCATCCTCAAACACCAATCAAGACTCTGTTCTGTGATCCCCTAGGCAGAAGATGCAATGTTAATGGAGATTCTGTCACTTTTGAAAGCAGTTAGTGATTTGAATGCCTCAATGTCTAGTGTATGCAGCTTGAAGTATTTTACAAGGTCCAATTTTCAAGAAACGATGAACACTCACGAACGGCTCGGTGGAGGTTCCCACCCCAGTTGGTGTTTAAATCCAGAATCCATTTTACCTGGTATTTCTACCTAGAAAATCCTTTTGCAAGACTAAAACCCTAGTACTAGTCAAAAGAAGGGGGAAAATAATTTTCTTTTGCTAGCTGTGATGAAAATGCAAGAAATCCATGCATTCTTCCAGTTACAGTTACATAAAGTACAGCAGCCTACCCCTGAATATGGATCTGTGAGTATTTTCTTCCAGAGTGATACACTGAAAACTTTCTCTCACAAAATACTATAATCAGCTTTCAGTGAAACCTACTCTACTGGACATAATATAAAGCTTGATTTCCAACACTGTCAGGACAGAAAACCCACCCCATATTTCCAATCCATATATTGCTGATACCTGTCCCTACTGCAAATGCCACCACCATCAGTAATCCCTGACTTGCTGCCTGCCTCCCCTGAAAAACGTATCATAATTAGCAGAATCCTTGGATCTCATCCTGGAGTTAATGATGAATAAAAACAAGGTACGAATAGAGAGAACAGTCAGAACAGTAAAATCTCTGCTGCTGTTCCTTATTCCACTAGCAAAAAAAAATTCAGACTCTGTTTTAGTTAGAGGAGTTTGGTGTCATGCAATTGTTCAGTCACAGCTCAACAAACCTCATTATTTCAGGCCTCTTTAGAAATCCAGAGTTTTGCCCGAGAGTACGATGGGATGCGCATCCGTTCGCTGTGGCACTGTGCCCCAGGAATGGCACAGCTGGTGCTCATGGCCAGCACAGCCCCGGGAGCTGGCACAGGCACAGGGAACCCCAGCACAGTCACAACTCTGTGCTTTTTAATCCATCACCCCGCTGGGCTCCACTTCAAACCCACAGTTTAACCAATACTGGCTGGTTTCAGCCAAGCCTGTGCTGATAGCAGACAGAACGAAACCAAGTTAATTAGAGTTAAATGTAGCCTCAAAGGAGATCTCAGCACCAAAACTCCTTATGCACATTAACTTATATAGCATGTATTTTTAATGAGTTCAGCACTTGTCTTGAGTTTAGGAAACACACACATGGGGTGGCAGCTATTCAAAGCCATTGCGCCAGAGCATGAGCAAGTGCTGACTCTGCAAGATGACAAGGTTATGTTGCCAGTTATGGAGATTCTACCTTTATTGCACAACCCTCAGATACCTAAATTTAAATTAAACAGGTGAAGTGACAACACAAAAGCCACCTACCAATATACTCATCATAAAATACAAAAGGAAATGAAAAAGACCAGCGGGCTAAAGCTCGTGTTCAATTTTGCAAATATGTTTAAATCTTGTAACATCTCTGGCATCTCCTGAGCCTCTTTTTCATAAATAAACTTCTGAAAATATGTATCCCTGTAGACAGCTAAAGCAAATACCTTCAAAGCAGAAGGGAATTTTACAAGTGCAAATTTGTATCTTTAAACCCCACCCTTCCATCTCCTCATGCATTCTCCAACACTCATCATGTGAAGCCTGGTAAATGGCCAGTAGTTGTGCCCTTTGGGCTCCAAAATATATTAAAGCAATCTACTTATTTGTGAGATAAAAGGACTTGCAAAGACTCCTAAGTCCAAAAAATATATAGTCATCTATAAATATGGCTGAATTACGCCAACAAATTCTGCCAATGCCCTTTTGAGCCTGTCATTTAAGTATAGCCAGAAAACACTGTTCACTGGATTACAGTGAAAAGTAAGGGGTAGCTCACTGTTTTGCATTAATTATAAGCATGTTCCAGCCAATATGGCATTAATATGCAATTAAATCACTTTGAATCACGTAAGTTTTGTGCCAACAATTTGTAGAAATATGTAACCTCTATTAAGAAAACAACTCTTCAATTAGAATACGATATGGCAACACATTTTCCAAAATGTAAATAAACTAAAGAATAAAAATGTACCAAGTATTGTAAGAGGACAACGTGACCCAATGACAACAGTTTTACACTTTAAAATCAGAATGAAAAAACTTATCATGTAGAAGTCTCAGCTTCAACTGCAATTCCAATGGCAATGTTGCTTGTATAAAAATCCCCCAAACCATGATCACACAGATACAGTATTTCCCCAGCAATAGCCAGTTCAAATGAAAAATCTTAACTTTGTTTTTCTTTTAATCTTTTCAAGCAGTATTCAATTTAATAAATTTCTTAACTTCATGACTGTAACATTCAAATAGATAGGTATTTTTGTATAACCCTGAAAATGCAACCATACAACAATTTTAGTTTAAATGAATGACAAAAGACTGCTTCAGGACACAGTGCTGTCTCAAAACTCCTGAAAACTTAATCTGTATTCTGCTAATCTAGGTTACAGTTTATCTTCAGGGGTTCTCCTGCAACATCATTCCTTGATACTTTAGATTCAGCCTGACATGACTGAAAAGACTTCCTTTTCTCTTTTCTCCCATTCATCCACTTTGTTCCCAGGTTCCCCTGTTCCCCTCCCCAAATAATTATTAAGGAAATTATTTTAAAAGAAAACCCTACAGATAAAGCATGACCTAGAACAGGGCTACTTTGCCCAATTTATGTTCCAGAAAGTTGATTTACTTTAAAAGATATTATTGCATGCCACTCAAACTGTACTTTCAGCCACATTTTTTATTGACTGAGTCTGTCATCTTTTCTTTCCTAAAACCTGAGTTTACTTTATGAATGACAGAAGACTTTCTCAGGGTCAGCTGAAAGCATTCATAACTGCACACACCAGAAAAGAAGTGCTATAAAACTGAGAAGCCCTCAAGGAGAGCTCTTTTGCTGAGGAGCTGAATCACCAAGCTGCCGCCTCAGCTCCCGTGTAATGTCACTTCTCCTGGTTCAGTTCTGTCACCACGTAGTGCCCTCCCACGGGGGCGGCCATCTCCAAACTAAGGCTGCTCTAGGATGTTTCCAAACACAATACAAAACGCAGATGATTAGTTAAGCAATGTGAACCTAAGATGACAGATGCTATCATAATTCACATACTGTCCAGGTTTGCAGCTCGCCAAGGCTGGAATATACTCGGCCCTGCTGTCCACTGCCAGCCTGGCTTCATGCTGACAGCTCCATGGGACAGGTGAGCCTGCAAAGAAGCTGGTGGGCAACAGGGAATCTGACCTGTCTGCACCTCTGCATACTCAGCACCTGCTCATATCCCATCTCCTGAGCTAAGGGAGAAGGGCATCCAGTATTCAAACTCTGCTCTTCAGCGGGCACAGCAGCCCAGAGCCTTCCCGCTCACCCTCGTGCCTGTACCCAAACGCAATCACGTCAACCCGGGCTCACCTCTGAGGAAAACCAAGCATGCCATACACCACACCAACACATCCTTCCCTGCCCTGCTGCTGCTGTGAAACACAAGGTTTCTGAACCCTCCCACTGCATTGTCTCTGCATAGGCTCTCGGGCACCACATCCCAAACCCTGAGCACCACCTCCAGCTGCACCTGCCACTGCCCAACCCAGCACCAGGTGCTGGCAGGATCTCCTCCACAAGGCTCTGAGACCAAAAGCCCCGGAGCACCTTTCTCCCCACCCCAGGACCACATCAGCAGTACTTTCAAACACACACACACAGACATACCTACCTTATGTGCTTCTATCTCCACTTAAGCAGCAACATCAGTTCTCATATTACAGAAATGTTGCTTGTTTCAAGCATCAGCATCTTAGCTAATGAATTTTTGCTACTCTTCTACACTCAACAAACACTGGGCTGAGTAACATATAGCCTAATTGACTGTTAAGGTCACTGGCCAGCTTTTTAATCTTATTTAGTACACTTTGAGACAGCTCATGAGTCATTAGGGCCTTATTCCTGGGGACACAAGGACATGTAATACACACTAATAAAGAGCATAAATGTGATCTAGTACATGTATTTTACAGATCGTGAAATTAGAAAGATGGCATTAAATATTTCTTTGCAATGTTTTATTTTTAATAATTTTGATGATTTTACATACAATAAAAATATTGGTCAGGCCTGTTAGTGTATTCCTGACTTATAACACTGCTGTAACTCTAAGAAAATTCTTTAAGTAGTAAAAGTCACACTCTAAATACCATCTTGAAGAGAAAAAAGGGCTCAAGGGAGACCTAACTTAAAAATTCCTTACTTAAAAGGAGAAAAAGAAGAGAGACATTTTTCAAGCTGTTATTCATGATATTTGATTTTATGATCTAAATTGTAATTCAGTGCACACATGTGTCAGGAACTTTGCAATACTTTTGAAAGGGATCAGCATCACTAATCAGGCACTGAAATCCAATTTCTGGGAGAATCTGGGAGCTCAAAGCTGCACGTTTTAGCTGGCTTGGAAAGATCTTTGAAAAATAAAGTTAAACAGTAATTACACATAAGTGTGCTTGAGAAACTTTAAACCTGTCTTGACATGAACCAGATCTTTGCATGGATGATGAAATTCTTGGCATTGCTTTAGGTGATTGAGAAGGCATTAGCTTAGGGAGGGTAGAAATTCAACAGCCACAAGCCTAGGCAGGTAGGATAAAGGAGTTACTGACTCAAAAAGGCAGGGCAGCTTATCTGTGGAAGCCTAAACATGCTAATAATTTAACATAAACAGATCTGCTGATATTTTTAGAAAGGAATTTTAACTCATAAGTAACAATGTTAAAAAAAGAACACCAGTATCCCTAATCATATTTTCCACAGGTCCTCCCAGCTCCTTGCAGATTATTGATACCAAAACTCAGACAAGAGACGGGAAAAGAAAAAACAAAGATGTAAAAAGAGGAAGAAAGAAAAAATGCCAGAGATAGGTAGCTGGGTATAGGATTAGGACAACAATGAACTTGCTGGCAATCAGTGTTTGACTGCTGGCTATGCTACAACACTCCTGCAACCTTTGTCTCCCGCTGTCTCAGTTCCCAGTCTGTAAAAGCAAGTGATAATATTTCCTTACCTCACAGGAACGTTCTCAGAATAAATCCATAAATGCCTGGAAGACACTGAGACACCACTGTGACAGAGGCCATAAAAATACCTAGGGGAAAAACAAACAACATAAGAATAAGTGTCATAAGTGACCAAAACAGCAGAGACATTCACAGATTAAAGGTACAGCAAAGATTGAAACTTTGCTTAATGACATGAATTCTCCACCCTGGGGAAGGTGCAGTTCAGTTCAGCACATATTCCCATACAGCACTTCTAAAACCATGACAGCAACGGACAATTTCCCCTTTTCTCCTTGCACATGACACAATCATGATAATCCACCACCAGATGCAAGCAGGAAAGATGTTTACAGATCATTAGCTTAGCCCTCCATGACAGGTATCACATCCAAGAACCAAAATCACAGCAACAGAGCCTCACATACTGACAATGCTCTTCCTCAGCCTCCACATCCAATTCTAACTGCAGAGCTGAGCTCCTCCAGTAGTTAAAAAACTTTCAGCCTAACACTTATTCCTGAACAGCTTTTATCCATTTGTTTTCATGCCAACATTGATCCAGCAGCTTAAACAGCTTTTCCTTATCCCTTAAGTTTATTTCTCTGACAATAAAACATGAATTATACCACCACCCTGTCAGGGCTCATTTGCCCACCCAAATCAAGCAAGTTCTGGGAGTTTGTTCACTGGTGACTCCCCATCTTTGATATTACCTGTCTCCTGTATCACCCCACATCAGCATCTTCTGCCCAACCCCATCCTTGTGGCCCGCTGTCACCTTGCAACTGCCCAAAGATGTGTTTCTCCAGCATTTTCAGCTGGTAACCCCCTCCATCCCAAGTGCAGAGTAGAAGCTTCTCTCCTAATGCTTTCTAAGGTTATGACCCAGCATGCCATCACCATGGAGAAATGTCCCAATTCGACTGCTCTGGATCTCAAGCTCTTTTCGAAAGACACCCTGACCTTTCACAGCACTGACTGTGCCTCCTACCTGTCTCACCTCTGAGTCCCCAGGGCACTGCTCTGTGATGCCAGGGACATCACAGGGAACACATGTGGTCTCCCTAAAAACACACCTCCTATCTTCAGTGTCAGCTCAACCCACAGCTGGTGGCTTGAGCTCAACTACCCCGCTAAGCATACTTTAACATGAGCCAAATGACTACAGCCCTCAGAAGGATAAGCGATTCAAAATTATGCAAATGCACAGAATACATTATTCAGTCTTTATCACTTACAAAGTAGGCATTTTATAAACAGTTCCAGCCCTCTTACAGAGAGAGTGACAGTGCCCTGAAATTTGGGTGTCTGATGGTTGCTGCATCATGCACTGACCATCACATCCCTCGTGGGAGAGGGAGAGGGTTTGCTCCAGTTCTGAGGTGGGACATGAGGCTTGAACAGCCAACCTGCCCAGTGTCCCCTGTGCTCAGAGATAACTCCACCTACCCCTTCACACATGCACCCCCTGGAGATCCTCTCTCATCCCCTCACCAACTCAGCTGACCAGAACAACAAAAATCCCCCCAAATTTTTTCCATTTCTGAGGGGAGAGGGCAGTTCCTTTCCTCCTGGCACTTTGTGTGGTACCAGCTCAGGAGCTGCTCAGACAAGCACTGGAGCTGGTAGGAGGGGAAGAGCAACCTCCCCCCTCCCTCTTGCTGGCAGTTTGCCCCCAGATCAGACTGGGACGTATTGGAAACCTCAGCCCAGGGAACCAGAATATACTCACCTTTCCAAGGACTCAGAGACATTTAAAACTGTGCTCTAATAACCTTCACAAACAAATATATTATGCAATTTATGTTATGCAGCATTGACTTCAATGACTCTGTAGCAGTGCTTACACTACTATATTTACTTCTGGCACACACTGGCAGCCTTGGCTGTAATTATTCTGAGCGTGCTCCTGTTCTAAACCTGGAGGTCTTACCCTGCCAATATCTATGCACAACACTCCTCAGTAGGTTTTCTATAACTTTCACCACACTGTTCTTCTTTCTTCTAGCCCTGCAAGCTCCTTTGTCTAGAACATGTAGTAAGTTTTTCCTCCTTTCACACAGGGTCCTGATTCTATACCCCAGTACCACTCCCTCACTATCAGACCATCAACTTCCACCTTGAGCTGTGCCACACTATTGGTCTCCATCCCTCTGGAGAGAATTTTAGACAAGTACCATGGCACCTCCTGCCAGGCTCTCTGAAATTTGAAGAAAGCCCTCTTTTAGGCATGCACACATGCACCTTGATGCCCATGGCACAGATCAGCATACTAAATAAACAGAAGAGAGATCATAGAGATTTGTTTTCTCCCTTCCCCCAGACTAATAGTATGACCGTTTCAGTACTGGCTCTTTCCACTTTCTTTATCAGTCTTTGCTGCAGGAATGGCAGTTGCATCAGAGTGGAATCCATCCAGCAGTAAGTGGTTTGCTAATTCCCAGGACATGCTGCATACAGACAAGGATGCTTAAGCTACTTAAAAAGCAACCCTTTATTAAATGCATAAAAATGCTTGAAATTTCTGTAAGCCAACACTTTAAATTAATGACTTCATTTAAATATATCAGTCTCTGCTGCTAATTGTTATACTGCTTTTTAGGCATTCTTTTAAACATATTCCTTAGAAACCCTCTGAATTTGCTATAGTTCTAACACACAGTTGCAGTCACTCATGGCACACACTCATCTATTTCACTAGAAACTTTCTCCCAAAAGCTTAAGCTGCTTTTTGCATTTGTGTAACAGGGGCAGTTCAAGTCAACTATTCTCTGCTACATCACTGTTGTAGTGACACTACTGCTATAAAAGGAAGTGGAAACGTGTATCACTAAAAAAAAAAAAAGCACATACACATAAAAAAAACCCACCACCCACTAAACCACCTCTTCCACACTGAAAATATTAAGACGGAGCAACGGATTTTAAGATGAGGGTAGAAAATAATCTCAGTCATATTAAGCACTGTTTAATAAGCAATTGAAGATTCCTGGAAATCCCTGCCACAAGAGGACTTGGGCATGCCCAAGTGACCACTTCTGCTCTCAATTTCTTTGCATCTGTTTGTCTGACAGATATATTTAAAATTTTACACTGATTCAGTTTTGGATGTCTTAACTGACTTTATAAAGGAGATGTTCTGCTTATACAGGGAAAGGGCATATAAACATTAAGTATTTGCTGTTGAGGATTAAATATTAACCAAAAAAATTAATCAGTAGTGACGAAAGTGGTGATGGCAGTTCACTGGAGATAACCTCCTCCGTGCAGCATGCTGCAGTCTCCATCTGCTAATTTAGGCTGCTGGAGGCCTCGAGTGACGAAAGAGAGACCCTAACAACAGGATTTTAGCACACTGAAGTACACACAGCTTCCCCCCTCCCACAAGTTAAACTCAAGGCCATCAGGAGCAGTGGGGATGCTGCCAAGAGTGAGTGCCATGCTGCACGTCCCCTGCAGCACTCTGAACGAGAGCCCAGCACTTCCAGCTGCACCTGGACATCTCGGCTGCTGAAAACATGAGCACTACACCTCCATGGTTTTGCCAGTTTCCATGTGCCAAGCCAGGAATATTTTCTGGAACTCTTCAAGGCTGAGTTTTCAATCTATGAGACAGTGTTTACTCAACAGACAACACCAACAGCCATGAGCTTTCTATGCAGCATTGACAACAGCAAGGGATTCCTCATCTCTTGGTGAGCTCCCATGCTGGCTGATGCTGCAAGAGGCACTGCAAGGGGCCAAGAAAAGCCACAACTCATCACAAGAAAATGGCAAATTGTGAAAAACCTGCATCACAAGGTTACCTGCCTAGGCACAGCTCCAACAGAGCTCCATAAATATCTCCATCTAACACTGACAAGAGGTTAAAAACCTATTATCTTTCCCAAATGACAGTGTGAACACATGTTCAGTGAACACCCCGCCTCACCAAGCTACAAAGTAGATTCTGCTCTTTCAGTTCAACAAATACAAACCACAGGGAGCTTTTTAAATGAAAGCATTACGAAGATTACATTAGGCAAGTTTGATCTACTGTAAAACACTCGCACACAACATTAAGAGGTAGAACAACCTTTAACACCTGCTTTCTCTTCAAACATAGCACTACCTCTGTGCACGCTTTAGCTCTTAATGGGATGAAATCTCAAGCTAATTTGTATGGCTTACTCCACCAGCAAAGAATACTTCAAATGTTTGGGATCTAGCATTCCACTAATACTGAACTGGTGAGAATATTCTTTTAAGAGTGTGTACTCCACAGTGCTGCTCAGCCAGCTGCTGCCCTGTGGGACAGATCCACACAGCAGAGAATATTTTCACCGTGGTGTGAAATGTTGTGACACAAAGAGGAGGTGCAGCAGCTGGAAAAGCACTGCAAGATCCAAGCAGTGTTGAAAGTCATCATCATAAATATTCACAAGCAGACTGAATTGTTTTCTTACTAACAGCACACTGTTATTCACAAATATTAATTAGTTTCTAAATACCACCTGTTACTCAGGCCTTCCTCTGCCATGTGACACGGGCTCCATGGTTGCCTTGCAGACCATCCACACTGCTCAGAGATTTAATGATGTTTCAACTTCCAGAGCTCACTCAGCTACTGGGAGGAGAGGAAGGGAATAATTACTTGCTTACATCTTTCTCTGCTGACCTCTCTGGCAGATGAAACGAGCAGCTTTAATGGCCTCTGAAGAGAGGCTGGTCCAGTCCTCCTTAGATGGGAAGGATGACAACTGCACTAGTAGGTCTTTGGAATGGAGAATGATTTTAAAGATCCAACTTCAAAGATCTCAGTGAGGGGAGAGTTCAAACTCAAAACTTCTCCCCAATGGAGGGAAGAAAGCTGCTAATGCAATCACTTGTGTTTCCAGCGATCACTCACACTTCAGACAGAGCTGAGGCACCAGGAATTGCCTGTCACATCCTACAGTATAAATATAAACCACAGACTGCCAGGAGGAAAGCTGTTACAAACCCTGGCAATTTTCTTTGGATTTTAGATCGCTTCTTCAAAGGATCTCTCTGTAGTAAGAGGTACAGGTGCAGACAGACAGACAGTATGGGATTCCTTTTCCTCCCCACCAGCAACAACCTCCTCCTAATTATGTGTAGCACCAATAACATGACAAAGTCGAGCAGAGCAGTGAGGGAACTGGGCAGAGCAAGGTTAAAATGCACAAGTTAGTAGCACACTTAAGGTTGAAGTGACACAGATGAATGATGAAGTACTGTCTTGTTCTCTACAAACCCTGGATGGAAGATCCCTCAGACCTTTCAAATACACTCCTCCCATTCACCGTCCAGCAGAGACAGCCAGGGAGGATTAACTTATCTTGATGAATTCAAATTAATACAAAAAAAGAATGGGACTATTTTGAGGCTGGGCCCACACTCAGCCTCACTGGAAGAGATGAACCTGAAGCATTCATCTCACAGACGCCAGCTGAAAGACTCAAGCTCCGAAATGCAGCATTTGGCATTTCCATCATCTCAGGAAGCAGTGCTGCCTTTTCGGTGCAAATGTAGCATGAAGGTTGTTATCCCACAGCTGCCAGACTCAATACCAAGGCACAGACACAAGCTTCCCAAGGAGGAGACACAATCTATTCAATACACTTTCCTGTAACATCAGATTTTTCTTACCAGCATGATTTCACTGGTACATCCCAATTTTAATACCTCTTAACAGGTTTTTTCAAGATCTTGTGCATCAGGCAACAAGCTCTACAGAACAACTAGAACAGAACAGCTAATAAATTCCAGATTTTAGATGAAAAGTCAGAGCAGTTTTTGCTAGAAAACTGCAGGGCAACTTAACCTTGTTTTTGCTAAATATGGAATGGGGAATGCAGTTAGGGCTTAATATCCTCAAACTCCTAATAGAAAAAAATTCTGCCATAGTTCCCGCAGACAGCAGTAACCCAGGACTATCAGGATTTTCTCAGAGTTTGGACAGCCTCACATTCAAGTCCCTAAGATTATAAAACTAGAAAGTGGGAGGGCAAGGAGCGCTCACACACAAAGTCATTTTTCCAGTGACTGACAAAAACACTACTCAATTTCTTAGGGACTTGAATGGCTAGAGCTGAAGTTAAGCTTCACTAGAGCTATATTTAGTTCTGCACAAATACAAATTAAGAAACACTTTCCTCCCAGTTACTAATACAGTGTGACAGGAAACAATTATTTGCTCAGTGTCTAATGTTACCTTTGGTGAATATCTAGTTCACAGAAACTGTATATTGTATAATAAAGAACCAAGTTGATATTCTGCAAATCAGTAGAGAAAACTTATTTAAGAAGATGAAGAAGCATTTGATTTGAACACATCTGAGCTACACTGGTCTTAGCTAAGCAGACAGAGTTAGTGCTAAGGCATTTTCTGCTTTGATAACAAACAAAGTCAGTTTGTTTTCCAAATTCTACATTAATTTGTTCAAGAACTCTGCGGATATCTTAAGAATATAACGGTTCCCCTAAAGTGTAAAACAGAGCTGGGCACAAGGACAGAACAATTAAAATAAAAATAAAATCCATCTTTTATGATTTCAAGTGCCAGGTTCTCTCTATGAAAAATGCAATTCTGTGTCACAAGGGAGCTCTCAGCTCAGCAATTGCCTCAGTCTTCAATCTCTACAAAACACAAAAGACAACAAAATGCATGATTCACATGAAGGGCTAGTTAGACCTTGGAGAACCAAGCCATGATTGTATAGAGGAGTCCCACGTGCTTTAGAAGGGCTCAAAAGGCTGCACTCAAGAAATCCTAGGCATGTGGCAGAGAAGAAACCCTGCTCCTGCCTACTACTGCAAGAATGCTGACTAACAGGCTTGGAGTTTCTAGGCCATTCAACACAGCACCCCTACACACTAAGGAAGTCAGAAAGAATACAACACTACTGCACAAACATATCCTTTCTTCTGGCACCACCGGGCAAATACTTGCCAGGCCCTTTGCCATGGGAGTCACGTGAGTATTTCTAGAGCTGAAGGAGCTGATATTTCACATTTGGCTTAATTAAGACCCAGGATAACCAGAGAGATGCACTGAGTATCAGTGTTCTGATGACCTTTCTAGTTGCAGAACCCTTTGATATAGAAGGCAGATGAGCCCTTGGCACCATCCAAAAAACCATCAGTAGCCCAGGTTTTTTCAGCCAAAGCTGGACTACTGAAATATATGCATGTCTTTGCCTAACCATTCACAGCCTTCTTCAAGGAAAAAAAAGCCAAGGGAGCTGATTAACATTTGGTGTCTTGGTATTGTCTTTTAAAATATTATCAGTTATTTTCATAGTAGGTTCTTGGAGCAGGTCAAACATGAAAACATGAGAGTTCTGGGCACAAAGCAAACAAACCTCTCAACATAAGGCAAAACATTTCTTGAGAGATTCTGAACAATCTCTCTTACCTACAAGTGCCAGGTATGACTAAGTTTGATGAATAAGTTACAAGGATTTCCAGGGAGAAATAACACCACTACTCCCACTCGTACAAAATCTAGGAACATTGCTTATGTGCTCTATCTTCTCTGAGGATCCTGTGGCAACAGGGAAAATTCGTGCCCCACCCCGGGCCTCTCACGGTTTGACCAGGAATTTTACTTCAGATGCCCATAAGGTCCCAGCCTATGTTTTACTTGCTACATGTTTACTGTAACAATTCCTACAGGGCTCCCTATATTGATGAGCAAAATCCATGTGGAGTCAAAGACTTGTCTATACTGCTGCAGGGAGGGGGGCTAATTTTTTTCAGATATATCCAGTTGACACATTACTATTTCATCCAAGCACAGCTGTACATCTCGTCCCCAGTTCCAATAGCGTCAAAGGAGCGGAACAATCACGGATGTGCTCCACTTGGGTAGAGGTGCACATCAATACTCAGCCCACAGATCTTGCTAGTACCAAAAGGCAGCAGCTACGTCATCCTGTTCAGAGACGTACCAGATGAAAGACCTTCCTCTAGTTCAGCAGTACTGACACAGCCAGGCTGGCAGACCAATACACGCACAAGCCTGATAAAGCAAGAAGTGGCTGGAGCTCTTCATGGAGCTGATGCAAGATAAGAGCATTTTCTCATTACTCGTGTTATTCCTGTACATGGAGCACTACAGAGCAACACTCTCCATGACTAAACAGGAATAGCTGCTGTCAATGTTTGAAGCAACCAGATTGGACTTTCACGGCATCAAGCACACGTAGGCCAAGTTCAGCTTCTAGTTTCCTAGAATCTTTTAAGTTATTATATGACTCTATACTGCTCCTTGACTGTTCTCTCAAAAGAGAGGATGCAAAGCAAAACAAGGCTCTAGCTTGGAACAAGATGAACAATTACTCTGGAAGAGACTCACACTCACTAAAAATCTCATTTCACACCTTTTCTCACTCCCCCAAAGAGTCATCCACTTGTCCTCTTCATCACAGTGCTAAAATAATCAGGAGAAAAAGTAGGAACATCCTTTCTGATACAGGTTCCCATGTTGTACCTCCTCTCCCCTCCTCAGAGCATCGAGCTTTTTTAGACAAACGTATAATATGAATGGGATTGTGAAGAACTTAACAGAGGTTTATGTTATGAGGAAACATGGATGATTGGCATACAAATTATTATTAGATACTAAGTAATCAAAGGGATAAAGACACATGTTTCAAGAATTATGAGTAGCTAATTATTAGTAATTAGGATTAGAGTTACCCTTTTTAAGAAATTCACTGCTATACATCAGCCTACTGTATCTTTTCTTGCATATAGAGTAAGAGGATGGATCTCTTTTCATCCAAAGTATCCGTTCCTCCCCAAACAGTCACCCAACCCTGGAACCTGCCAAGGGTAAACCAGAAGAAGTATTACATTCCACACACAATATCTCAAAACCTCAGCTCTCTACATTGTATAAGCCACAGTTACACTGCTGTCCCAGAACAACCTGCGCTGATTCCCAGCTAGCTTGGAAAAGAGAAAAAAACAGAAGGTGGTTACTGCCTCTTTGTCCAGGATGGGCTAGAAGGAGGCACTCTCCAAGCATTGCTCCATGGTTCCCCACCTCCTCTTTTGCAAGGTTTTAATTCCACATCAAGCAGATTCCTGCACAGAACTGACTTTAAGGGACTCTAGAGAACTTCGAATGGTTTTAGAACAAGAGAAAAGCACATAGGTATCTTGTCAATGCCAGAAGAGCAGAACAGAGCACTAGGCTGCAGAAATGAAGAGATGTGAACAACTAGATTACAAACAAACTCCTAAGGGTGACACCAACAGGACAGACAGCATGAAATCAGGACTAGGATTGTTCTTTCAAGGATTAACGGCTCTCAGCTTTCTTTGCTTGCCCAGTGGCATACCTCCACAGGACAGCAAATTCTTGTTGTAATGAAAAGAACACTTGTGTTATAAGAAATGTTATAAAATTAATGCAATACAATGTAATGGCTTGATTGGTTTTAATCCACCACAACTTGCTGAACGAGTCCAAGCTCACATCAGTGTTGCAGAAGTGTGTCCTTCATTGCAGCGAAGAGCTGATGTTTATCTGTCTCTCTGCAAGGCTTTTGACACAAAGCCTGCAGATCCAAAGAATGCATTAACACTGGCAGAACCAGCAGCAATGTCCAAACTGGTAAACTGCTACCAGAAAACCCCACTCTACTTATAACCAGTCTTTTAACACCTTTATGTAACATACCTGAGTTTTTTCTTTCTACCTCCTCTAAAAGGGTAACAAAAACTAGAAATACCATCAGTCTGCACAAAACAAATGTGTTTTCCTTTCAGAGCAGCAACACTACTATCCCAGACAAGAGCTGGAATTCCAACAGTCATTACACTGGAACATCCAATCCCTACCAAAGGTGAGATGCAGCTTAAAATTGAAATACAGGTGTCTAAAGTGAACACAGATTGACACATTTACTCTATCACACATTCATTACTACAGAGCATCTATTATAGATGCATATTAAATGTGGATGAATATACTCATGAAGTCTAGACAAGCATATTTTCAATTAATAAACAGCCTTCCCCACTCCCAAACCTGAATTATCATAAATTATAATCCCCAATAAGTGATCTCCTATAACAGAAAGTATTAAAATAAAGAGCACTTTATAAAGTTATTTACAATACAAACATTCTAGTTTATGTTTAGTAAAATAAGCCAGAATTCTGTCTCAGAAACGCTTGTATTTCAATTTTATATATGAGAATAAAACACCAAAATTTGAATACACTGATAACAGTAGAATAAATGCATAACATATCTATTTTGCCCTACAATTTCCCATCTATACCGTCATGAACTGAAATGCAAACACTACAGCATGGATTCCCACACTACTTATAACGGCTGCATCCCCACTACACATTCAGACAGATGATGAACAGTACCAATACAATAACAATGGCCACCTTCAGATAGTCAAGAGTTCCTATTTCTTGTAATCACAAATAAAAACTCCTAATTTCTTTTGATCCTTATGATTATCCACGTGCTTATATAAGTGACATAGTATAAAAGAAACTCAGATACATTAATTTCTCTTTTCACATGGTTAAGGATTTTTCCTTGAGAAGCAAAATAAATGTTTATTTTAAACATACACTTAAATAATGTCCTAACATACTTAATATAAATTAGGTTTATGTTTCTAAAGCATTCCAATGTATTTTATATTTGTAAATAGGCACAAAATTAAAATTAATTTATGTGTAAGAAGTATTCAAATTTAATATATGCTAAAAAAACCTACATCTGCTTGCCATGTCTTCAAGAAAGGCAAATCAGCAGGTTAAACAACTGAAAGTAATGCACTAAACCAACTCTAAATAACGACTGACCTTTTGACTGAGGCAGAAATAGCTTTTTTTCCTAATTTCAGTTTATCCATTTAATTCAATTCAAATACTTGTCTTGCTCAAAAGAAGAAATCAATTAAGAAATAACATAGCATGAAGCTTTGTTTTCGTTCTCCAATCTAGATATAAACATTTAGAGCAAGAGGATGAAATCCACCATTTACAAAATTCTCTGGGGCCAAAACTATTTTCCAGTCACTATCTAGAATTAATACCCATAACTATTTTAAAACTTGAAAGCCCGCCCTTACCAATTCAAAAAACAGAATGCACTGTTGCTTTTATGTACCAAATAAATTTAAGAAAACTTAGTTAAGTATTCAATATTGTTTACTGCATTTTTAACTGAATGCAAATTTTGACATCAATACAACTATATATTCAGCACTCAATATGTGTTAGACAACTTTTTAACTACCAAAAATATGAAGTACCTGGATGCTCATTTGGCATAGCCAGACAATTATAACATATGCTTAGAAGGCTGACAAAAGGTGCTACCTTACTGTAAAAGCTGTACTTAGCAGTAAAAATCAAGGCAATATAATAATTACCAAACTACTAATAATTAACCTTTCCTTTGAGAAATGTAACAAAGTAAGATCAAAGGAACCGATTTACTTCGAAGTTTCTGCTTGATTTACATCATTATTTAAATCATGTTTCAGACAATGACATATTTATTACAAAGTAGCAAAAAAAAAAAGAGAATGGAAAGATTTAATGAACTCTGACAGTGTTTTCTATTTTTAGCATCATACCAAAATCACCATATATTTGGCAGAAATACTCCTGAAGCTCCTTGAGCTATCCTGCTGGTTTTGTAGTTGCTAGTCTTTAATTTCAGAATACTCGGAAGGGATAACACTCAAGAGTGAGTTATTTTACAATTACTTGGGAGCTGGGAAGGCTGGGGTGCTTGAATAGATTTCAGCATACCCCTAACCATGCTGGGATTGTGCTCCTGCTGGTGAATTGAAGCTTTCTAAGCATCTCCTCATCCTGCACCAACAAGGAACATTTGAATGATACTACAGAGCCCACAGTGAGATTAAGCAAAACATCCCAGAGCTCCAACACAATCTTTTACTGATGAGGGAGAGAAAGGAGGGAGGACAACTTCTAATCACTGTCATGGTATTTTTCCTTTATTACAAGAATTAAAGAATTATGAGAAATGTACAAAGTTAATGCAGACAAATGATTTTTTTTTATCTCACTAGTATTTTAATTAAAACCTTTTGTCATGTCTGCTAAGCAAGTTCAAAGTATTGCAATGCAGTAGCAATGGTAACACAGAAGTCTTGTTAAGCTTGGGGAAAATAAATGTTTTCAACTTTTACCAAATCAGCGACTGTAATTGCTAAAGGAATAAATCAAATTTATAGCAGGCAAACACAGGACATAATAATTTTTTTTGTGCAACCATAAATGAGTTTGTTTTTGTTGCAATGCGATAAAGT
Source organism: Trochalopteron elliotii (assembly GCA_024734555.1). Taxonomy (NCBI): domain Eukaryota; kingdom Metazoa; phylum Chordata; class Aves; order Passeriformes; family Leiothrichidae; genus Trochalopteron; species Trochalopteron elliotii. The sequence goes on from JANPWX010000010.1 coordinate 1,103,366, forward strand.
TTAACATTTTCTGCATGTCAGACAGACTATTTTGATAATATTCTTTACATTTCCTCCTTATTAAAGAGATGAAAAATTTGCTATTAAGATATTCAAGTCATCACAATACATCTTGTTACTGGATTAGCTTTAACAAAACCTTAAAGTACTTTTTCCTAACTACATTAACACAATAAATATGTAGCCAGAATTCTTAATTCAGTATTAGACAATATTTTGTTCTTGCAAAATAACAAGATGTAGAATTCAGCAAATTATGGCAAATCAGTTGTTTGGTTTTTTGTTTGTTTGGGTTTTTTTTCTTTAAATTCTGTTCAGAATGCTGCAACACAGGAGACAAAAGCAGTTTTGTTTCATTATATTCACTGATTTTTTTCAATTTAACTGAACTCTAGACAAAAAAGTTTGCTTTTTTTCTTTAATCATGCCATACACTATCTCTGCTATTTAAAAGTGTTTTCACACTCCACTTTCACTACTAGCCTTTTGTGAAGAACAATTTCTGATTGCCAGGCTATTTTCCATTTGCCTACCTCTATTCACAAAAAGAAGGAAGCATGTAAAATGGCAGATTTGATAGACTTGAAAAGCCTGAATAGTTTACATATGTAAACTGATTATGGTTTGCAAAACCTGAAAGTTAACGTTATCAAAACATGGGCCTGCTTCAGCAAACAACGGCACTGCTAACCACAGAAAAACTCCAGCACTCACTGGCATCAAACCACAGTAGCACACTGTGAACACAAGTGATTTGCTCTTTGCTTAAATGTCAGTTTTGAAGAGTAAATATTGTACATGCACACACACGTGCATGCATTTGAGCACATATACAAAGGTTGCCCGTAACCAAATAAACGTGCAGCTCCTAATTGAAAAAAAAAAAAAACATTTTTATGAGAGTGCCTAGCTCAAGTCAGCATAATAGTCTGCACCAAGTTATCCAAGATGTCTTCATTTACGAATTTCAATTTCTCCTTGATGTGGTCTGGAAAATTGCAATGGAAAGACACAACATTAAATACTGCAGGTAGACTGTCACCTCCGGTGAGGGACGGCAGAGCGATGCCACCACAACGGGAAGGATGGCTCCGGAAAGGTTTCTGCTGTGGAAAGACCTTTATCAGCCAGTGACTATAAATTTATTTTCTGCAAAGGAACCTTCTGGCATAATGTGCACAGAAAGGACATAAAAGGCAATCTGTCTGCCAATGAAACTTAAAAGTAAATGTGAAGGCAGGAGAGGCAGTGTATTTTGCTGAAATATGTAGATGTGCCACTTAGATGTGCACCACCTCCTGACACCAAAGGGTGAAATGTTCTGATCTCTGCTGACAACATTTATATTGAGAAAGCCTCCAATATTTCATTCAAATTTCCTAAATGCCTATGATCTTTCCTCCAGAAGCAAGGGAGTTGGGTGTGAGTCCTCTGCAGGCCTCTGCATTGAGCCTGTGGACCACCTCACCAGCATCACTTGTTTCCATCTCAGCAGCACTCACCAGTCTACTTCCAGAAGACAACTGAGGACCAGAGAAACCAAATTCACTTTGTTACCTACAGTAAAAAAATAGATAAAATCCCTCAGCAGGGACCACTGCAGCCTGCAGCACGAGCTGGGCAGGAGGCCAGCATCACCTGCACTGCTGGCCAAGGCACACAAAGGCCACGACTCTGCTTCTGCCTCCAGAAAGCTTAAGCAATCAAATCATTCAGTAAGTTCTATGTTTTCTCCCTTCTTCTCACTTCTGTCAGATGATTCCTGTAACTTGTAACTTTAAGTAAAAGAACAGCCACCATGTCCTTTAGGAACAGGTTTTCTTTGAAAGTAACAAAATAACCACCACCCTCTAATCAAATTAAGCCCTTAAACAAAACCAGTAACATTCCATCATAAGCACATCCAGAAGTATAAACCAAGTTCATCAGATGTATACACAGAAAAAATCTTAGCACCTGTGTAATACAACCCAATTTCCTACAAGGCAATACAAAATGTAATTATCTAAATATTTTAAAATATATATACAAAGATTAAGTAATATTGAAAGAGGGCACAGGACCTAAAGGGCAATGGATCTAAAGATACAGTTTCAAATATTCAAGCCAGTTTTTCCCCTTCAATTTTTATCATCCTATTAACATAAGTTTATACATTTTGTATAATACATTTGTGCATTACAATGTTTTTTCAATTGCTTAATCTTCCTATTTCTATTTTTCAAACATCCAGCAATTGCTCAAGCCTCCGGGTGTATTTATTTTAATTAAATACAACAAAACCAAGCGAAAAGCTTTTGCATTTTCTGAAAGAGGAGACCACTCAGAATTTTCCTCCATGTGTCGCAGTAGAGATCTGTCAGATACATCCCCAGAGTAACCCTGCAAAGACAATAGCTGTGCCAGCAGCAATTTGTCTGCATTGTGCAGGCAAACGTTTAACAAACAAAATAAAACAAAGAGTAATTTAATATTTGTATTGTGTTTGCACAAAGAAGTGCTGATCAGAAGGAATACTGAATGTCTGGGGTAGCACCTTCCTCCCTGTACCCGTACGAGGGCGCACACCCAGACCCCAGCTGCAATGGGGGACAGACAAGGTTTGGGACAGACTGACACTCCAGCTGTATTTAGTTCAATTTTACTTCTCTTTAAGCAATCAAAAGTATCTGCTTCTACTCCACAAAGATGTATATTGACATATTTTGACAGAAGGCTTGTCAAATCCCAAGCAAGGCTGCACACCGGGTCGCCCCATCCACATGCTGTCCAGTCCTCACTCAACCAGTGGGTTGGCAAAGCATCACTTCTTTCTTCAACAATTCCCATTGGCATACCTGTGTATGAGTCTCAACTCCACATTGCATTCACCAGCCTCCTGGGTTTTCACTTTTTGAAAAAAACGTACAGTCAAACCTTGGGTGAAACCAAATTACATACCCAGGGATTAGTCTATGTCCATCTGAAAGCAGGTAATGCCAAGGTCTGCCTCCTCTTTACCCACCCCTGTTTACTCCCACTATCAGAACAGTCCAGTTTGAAACACCAAAGGTAAACAGAAAGACTTAAAAAAGGCTTCCTCCCAGTATCCAGCCAGAAAGGTATCTTCTCAATATTTATGCCTTTTCACTGCAACCAATTTCTTCAATAAGAGGCTGTTTTTGAGGTAAACTCCTTGCACTGCATTAGGTAACAAACTCCAACAGCACTACAAATACTGCTAGAAAAGGGTTTTTTTAAATCCTGGATAGATATGCTGGAACTGCACATGTAAGGAAGAGAACGGGATCTCAGTCGTTCACCCCACCAGGATGACAGCATGCAAATTCAATGTAGATAAAGGCAGACATCACTCAAAACGTGACTGCTTTTGAATGTTATTTCATAATATTAGTAATTACAAAACAGCATCGTGGTACTTGTCGAAGTTTGGGGTTTTTTTTAAATAAACTTATACCGATAAGAAGTTTCTCACCAAACTCACCATTTTATCAAAAAGGCAAATGCAAATTCATAAATTGCAAGGCACCATTTTAGAGAGGCTACTTATGTTCACATTTATGTATTTAGTTACTGAACACAAGCAAAATTTAACAACAGGAATAGCAAATGAAGAATTTCACATCATAAAATTGCCCTGTACTTTTTGGAAATAACCTAGAGGTCTACAACACCAGACTCTAGACTACTTAGAAATCACTTGTCTTCAAAGTCTGAACAAAACTGAGGGACAAGGAGCACTCTTCTTCTCAAACATAGTTGTCCAAGTGGTGCTCCTGAAACTCACAAAGTATTCTCTTTCCTCTCTCTCTTTTACACAACTTTCAAGTTATATTTGCTTTAACTCCATTGCTTCTATGCTAACAGAAAGCCTTTCTGGATATTAGGTTTCAGCCTCAATTTCACATCTTTATATGTTTCACCTAATTCTCAGTCTTCCCCTCACCAATTTCAGAGATCTGGAGAAGTAATTTCCCAGAGTGAATTACTTATTAAAAAGTAAACATAGCAATGAAAGAGCCCAAACTAGGCTCTGTGTGAGGCCAAAGTAATCATTTCAGCCCTGTGATCTCTCCCAGATAGCCAACAAAGGGGCAATTACACGGTAACACCAAGACACAGCGCACATTTTGGGAGGATTTCACCCAGAAACATGCTGCTAATATTCGCATTTAAGATCTCCCAGGGCCCTATTACTTCCTTCTTTTTCAATAACATACTGGATTTCTCTGGCATTCAAAACAAAATCAAGCCTTAACAATCCACATTTTTCCAAAATTTGCTTCCTTTTAATTGTGATAATACAAAAATTCATGCTGAACTATTCAGCTATCTACCTGGCCAATTTTATAGCTGTATTCACATTCTGGGTGAATCACATTTAGAAAATTATATATAAACATGGTATAACATTCTGTCAAGTTATCTTTAATTATGTAATTCCATCCTTTAAAAAGACTTGAAGATAGCTTATACAGTCATTTGGAAATTTAATCCTGGGATAGATGGCTGAAATGTGCCAGAGAAACAACATGATCATCTAAAAGCTTCCAAGGGGGTTACAATTCCTCACTCCCCTAAACCTCAATATATTACATCTTTATTACCTTTGTTTTATGGCTACCCCTTATTATCCAACTTGCTTTCATCCAATCCCAAACTTCCAGAAGAAAGAAGTATTTAAAAAAGAAAAACAAATAAACAAGTATTAAAAATCCCAGTAGGGTGAGTAAAAATTGCAAAGTATTAACCCAACAAAATACAAAGTATACCTGACACGACAGTGGTGCACACCAAGACCAGAGGACTATCTTGCCTTCAGGTATCAAACTCCTCCCCAAAGGCCCCTTGTTTCTCAAAAGTTTCCCATCAAGCTAAAAAAACAACAACAACAAACAAACAAACAAAACCCCAAACACCACCACACAACAACAACACCACCAGCAAACCAACAGCTCAGTTTTCTCCTGTGATAAATGGCCAGTAGGCAAAGGAGACCTCTGTCTCAAATTCTCACCCCAGAACACCCCTGTCCCTGCCATTAGGTATGACTGAAGCTCCATCTAAGCTCCACCACAGCAAGGAACCACCCGCAGGGCCCACTGCCTCACTTCTGGTTTATTTGATAACAACCCTACCTGCTCTCCCAGTATTAAAACTCAGCGACTGATCTCTAAACCTATCAGGCTGGCCATGAGGACACTTAGTGCTGCAAGAACAAATTGTGCTGTAGCAGCACTGGCCATTTTACAGAACTTTAAATTAAATTTCACATAAAAAACTCCGCTTCAGATGTCCCTTAATCGGTCTCCTGTTTATGACTTTACACAACCCTACCCTACATACAAATTTGTCAAACACAGTAATTTCTTCAGTAACATTCAGTGCGCCAAACGTTTCCCCATGCAAGTCAAGGGATGACCCAACTCCTCCCATAGGAAAGCCAACAGAATGCTTTTAATACCTTTTTTTTCCAACAGGTCAGTTAACCTTAACCTTGTTTCTCTTCCATTTCCAGTTAGATGGCTTTCTCAGCTGAAAAATTTAATTCCCGATAAGACAACCTATCAACCAACAGAAAATGGTTTTGAGTAAGGACAACCAGCTGCACCGGTGCAGGTTGTTCAATTCTATTTAGATCTTTTTTTTCCACTGTCCTCATAATCGCCACAAGATCAGTGGACACAGAAATGAATTAAAGTGGAAAAAATCCTGATGTGTCTTGATTCCACAGGTGCTGGCAGCAGGCTCAGCCTGGAACCCCCTCTGTTCCCATGGAAGAGGAACAGGCAGCTGCATGGAGAGGCTCCATGCCAGGCAAATCCATTCTGAAGGTAACTTACCACCCTAATAATGTGCCTTATAGACTGCTGTAAATTTGCAGCATTACAGCACTTTATGATGTTAAATAATGCATTGCATGTTGCACAGGTATTTTATTGTACATTTTTCCACTTTGAAGACTTTTGAGGATCCCATACAAATTGCATACAGCTGTCTGTTACTGGCAGTTGACAAGTTATTAAAAATTACATTATCTGATCATTTGAGAAACAGAATGCAATAGTGCCGCTGTTTACTACGCTTTAACATGTGCATAAAACGGAATGTTGTGGTCCAATTTTTAAGTGCCTACCCTTACGAAGAAATTAAGTTTTTTAAATAAAGCTCTACTGCTTTTACGGCATCTGAATGTGAACTACTACATACTCTGCATATAAAAAAAACCCCACTGTGAAGAGCTGCACTACAGTGAAGAAACTGCCACTGGAAGTATTAGAATTCTATGGCTTTCCTGTAACTAAAATCCCCAAATAAATATTGTATTAGCATACCTGTTTGTGCTTCATTCGCTGATAACAGAGCTTGGTTAAGACTCGAAAAGCAGGTAAATTACAAAGCAAGAACTGTAAGTCAGGATAGTCAGTTTCCAACTTGTTTGAACTTGCTGTATATTGCTAAGTTCAGGCAGAATCTAAACTGCTGCCCTGTAACAGTTTAGATCACATGTTAAGCAGCTTTCAAACACAGTTATTTGTATTTAAATATTGCCTGAAGGTCCTAAACCAAGATCATATACCCCATGATCCTGGATTTTCCACCATACAGTTCCTGTCTTGAAGACATTATGATCTAATATAGACAAGATGCAACAAAGAAATACAATGAGCAATCAAGGCAGGAGTGGGAAGTCCTCAAGTTGAAGACACAGTTAGTTAGTTCCCTAACTACTGAAAAATCCCTCTAGGCAGGGAGCAAATAAAGAGAAATAGTAGCTACCACAGGAGCTCCCTCCTTTAAGGAGCAAATACTTAAAGAGTTCTGAGAAGGAGCTACATGCTTTGAAACACAAACCCTAATTAGCATTACGCAATATAATTTATAATCTTCAACATTACCAATTTGTGGCAGAGGAATAATAAGCCATCTACCTTCTTACTATTTTCTAGACAATTGAAAAAGAATTGTTGCAAGTGATCAAGTAGCAAGAAATCATACAACCCCCTTCAAGTCCTCTCGGTTTGTTTAGCCATTCCCACATTGCCAAAACACAAAGGCCCTTCATTAAAGGCAGTTAGGATACAGCTACTCAAGAAAGGGGGAATTACAGCCACTCACTTTCACTGCATTTTCAACAAGAACTACATTCACCAAGGTTTCTCCCTGGCTTAACTAAAGGCCACCTACCTCTTTACCAAAGCAATCTAAGGAACCATAGATTTCTGTGAGCATCCTTGCCCACTCATCTTATTCCTCCTTTGTATATTTAAACCTCCAAATCAAATGTGTAGGTTTTTATTTGCAAGACTCATTTCTTATCACCACCAACAGTTTTGTAAGCCTAATGAGATACTCTTCTGTATTAAGAAAACACTGGGAGAAGAGATCTTCCATTTTGGATACTACCTCAATAAAAATTATGTAAAAATCCCTCAGTTTCATGTATCCAGTGCATTATGACACTCAGCAATGTAACTTTTAATTCTTAAAGCATGCAACAAACAAACAAAACTAACCACAAGTTCAAGTTGTTTTCCATGACCACATTCATCTTTCCAGAAGGCACACTTCACTGTGACTGATTTGTTCTTCAGAGTAAGACAGCTATTTAAGGACTAGTAATGGCCTTTGTCACATGTTGCAGTGGAGGATGGAGGGAACCATATCCTATAAATCCAAGCTGAAATCTTGTCCAGGGCTGACACTGCAGTGTAGAACCTGTCTCCAAAATGAGTAAGGTCACCACCAAAAGAAAACCACCAACAGTGACAACAAAACTCGACATTGCAACATCACAGGTGGAGAGATAAAAACCCCCACAATCTATTAAATGACGACCAAGACCAAGACCTGAAGCTAAAAAGACTATGCATACAATCTCTCTTCTGGAATCTTTTTATTACTGAATGCTCATCCTCCAAAAAATATCATCTGTAATACACTGAATCTGGGGTTCTGAGCAAAATATATGTAATATGGCACCCAGCCAAATACTACCAATTATACCACTATCTCAAAAGTCTGCTGGCAAGGTATGCCTTGTTTCAAAATAAATCCTGGAGCCTTCATTCTTTATGAAAATAAAATGTTACTTCTCACTTATCTTGAGTTACCAAATATTTACTTCCTTGAACAAGGAGAAAGACCTTCTTTGGGTCCTTTATTCCCACTGATTGGCCATGAACATGAATATGCATAGCAGTAAAAAAGAATATAAAAATAGAAAGATAGATAACAGGGGAAAAAAAACCCACTACTATCAATATTTGAATAATGAGGCAGCTTTATCTTCATCAGTATATCAATTTATTCACATGGGGCGACAAGAATATATTAAAGCTATTCTGAAGTTGGGTCATTAAATTGCTTAGACAACCTGTTAACCAGTGCTGCTATCAGGAATGCATTCTCACTGGAGGCCTTCTGTAGAGCCATGCTTCAAAGGTTCAATGTGCTGTACATCAACTGACCAAGAAACACCCCGAGAACTGCTCCTCGGTCATGTAAGCTCAGTGTGCCAACTAATTAAGCCTACAGTTCATATTCTGGAGATGTCAATGTCCTCCTGCCAGTTTAGCATCTGCACAACCATGGGAAAGGTAGCTCAGATTAAAAAAGCAGCCAGGCCACAGTAATGAATGCTAGGTTGGCTATAAACATCCTCTATCCCTAAGTAAGTTCTGCAGCACATTTGGGCTGAAGTGAGGTTTTTTCCAGGCTCCTGCTGCATGCATGATTTTGTCCAGATACTCATGTATGCACATGTACATGCTTGCAAGGCAAATTTACTTGTTACTTTTACATTAAGAGAAAACTTGGCATTTCTCTAGCACAAAGCTGCAGAAGTTCTCTGGAATGCTGATCCTAATCACCAGTGAAAAACTTGCTGAAAGAAGGGTTCCACACCTTGCTGCAAATAGAGCTGTTCCACCGAGACTGGGGGAACATGCATGAAACTCAAATAAAAACAGAGAAAAGCACCCGTGGGCAAAGAACAAGCAGCCCAAGAACAAAATGGCAACTGCCAAGGTTTCAGCTTCTTTTGCATTAAGGGGATGGACTAAAAATGGTTTGTTCTCAAGCCCTATGAGCAAGCTGAAAGAAAACTGTTGCTCAATGCATGCATGAATTATCCAAAACCACCTGGATGGCTTACATCAGCCTTCAGTGACTGCACCAGTGATGAGAGAGGGGGATGAAAGCAGAATGCTGAAGGCACTCAGGGAATTACTGTAACCAGAGGGTAAGCCCAGCTCTACAACCTTCAATGCACTGCACATCTGGGACCCAGAAAAAGCCTTTCAAACACTCACATGGGGTGTGATTACTGCAGGTCTGATAGCAAATATATCAAGCTAGACTGGTACCAGAGGATTACAGAACAGCAAATGCAAATGTCTGTTTAAAAAAACTGAAAAACTAATTTTGTTATCTAAATGTTGGCTGATTTGATCTCGGGAGGAATGAAATGTTTTAAAACATTTCAAAAGACAGATAATTAGAGACTACAGGAAAGAAAAAAAAAAAAAGGATAAGACAACTTGGGTTAACCAGCAGTAATTCATGCCACATTTTCCCAGTATGTTTTGCAAATAAAACACAGTATTTTCTAAACACAATGCAGCAGGTCTCTTACGCTCCAATGTTATGTAGGAAATAAACAATTTAGTGGGAGGAAAAAAATAAAAAGAATTCCAAGACAAATGAAGGGGGCTAAAGTTAAAAGGTCAAACTCACAAAAAAAGAGAGGTTGCGGTGGTTACTGATAGATTTTTTTTCCCCAAGAGTTTATCCTGAGACACATACGTTATAATTTAATATACATACACATATATATACAAAAATAAAAGCAACTTGAAGACAAAAAGAAAACACTACTCAGGTTTGCTTGCTAAATGTCAGTGTAGAGAATAAAATCTGTCACACACAAAGAATATTGTAAATTTAAGGACAAATTACAAATAACAGACTTAAATACTTAGTACTACACACAAAACTATACACTTGAGAAGGAAACAAGAAGGATTTCTGGGACATTCATTCAGAAAATTATTAAGAAAGTAAAAATTTGGTATATTAGATAGAGAACAGGTAAGTTACACAGTCCAGAGAAAAGCTCCAGAGAAGCATTTTTGCTGCTTGCATTACACAAGGCTCAGTACAGCCCTGGCCACTCACATACACAAAACCTTACTTCAAAACAAGACCTTACAGATGAAGGATCCTTGAAAACATTTAGGCTAAGAATTAGACCCTTTTTCATATTCTTGTGTTTTCATTTTTTTTTAATTTATTGTGAATGCTTTACCCATTCAGCAAGCAACAGTGCACCAGACCATACAAGTCACCCCAGGACAAACAGCCATCAAAAATAATTTTTTTAAGTGGTACTTGATTCGATGACAAGGAGGGCTTTGATGCAATTGCCTGCAAAAGCAGTGGACCAGATGTGACATATATTGGTAAAAGAGCAAAAAACAGGGAAAATTCTGAAGTGGCATTGCTTTTCTCTTTAAAAGCTTCTTCAGCACATACCTCAATGAAAGAAAAATGGTGCTGGTAAACTGGGAATTCCAGTGAAGGAACCAGATTGTATAGGAAGCAGGTAAGTGAACACACAGTTCTCTGTATCCTATTCTCTTCCTAAAATATCAATGAAACTGCTGTTCCCACACCAGTTCAATTTTAAAAGAAGGTTTGTGACAAGAAGAGACAGAGCAGAGTGATAGGAATAGCAAGAGATTTGTTTTACTTTGCAGGCCAAAAGTAAAAAAAGACCTGTGGTGTCACCCAGTGCCTTCTGCAAACCTGAAAGGCCAGAAGTATTTCTTAATTCCCTAATAAATTCTCCCAGAATGTTTTTCTTCAGTCAAATTCTAGCTCCTGACATTGACCTCAACATCATTTTTCAATCTGAGCTTCACTACAGGCACTTCAATAACATGAAGATGAGGGCACAAGGAATGATGCATTTTACTTCATTGCTAAATTATTTTATTTTTAACTTAGAAACAAACTTTCAAATCCAATGGAGAGACTTCCCTTAGATCAACCTAACGCCAGAGGCAAGTGCTCCAACAGATAACTGATTTGAGGAATAACCATTACAGTAGCATTGCTTCACTCACACTGCTGTAATAAGCCCCAGATAATGCAACCAAATATCTCCCTTGCACAAGAAAACTCACATGTCAACAACTGGGAACACCAGGGCAGCCTGGATGGTGTATTCAGCACATGTGGATTCCTGACAATTCAGTGCTTTTTGATTTTTTTTTTGCTGCTGAAAATAAGATAATAAACCTAACAGCATCCCTCTAGTAAAACAAGAGCTATTTAGCCCCTACAAGCCTCCACAACTCCTATGAGGAATTAAAATGCATTTGTAAAATTTGTAAAGGACTAAAATCTAGTTAGTACAGTCTCACTTAAGCAGGAGAGAGAAGATGGCTTCCTGCATGTGTGCAAGTGCCTCCAGCAAGCCACTAAGTGCCCCTCACGTAACAGCAAGGAAAAGGCATGTTAGTGAGCAGAAAATATCAGACAGTGAGAACAACAGCTTCTGATCCCTCAAACAAGCAATCCCATATTCTGCTGAAATAAAAGCTGCTTAAGATTATTCTGTGTTGCAGATCTGTTACTGTTGGTAAACATATCGTTATATTTGGATGGGGTTGGCATCTCTTGTGGTAGGAGGAAAAAAAATTAAATCTTTCCTGCAGCAAATTCCAGAAATGATTACTATGTAAATATTTCCTTATTAATTCTACAGTATGTCAGTCAATACACTCTGCACAAATAATGATGTATATAAAAATTATTTCCACTTCTCTTTTCCTTATTTTAACTAGTGCAAGTTCTCCTCCTATTCAGAAATAACCCTTACTGAAGTTCCACTGATGAAAAGGAAAAGCAACCCCCTTAAAATAAGCTATTGTCTTTTATATCTCAACCTGAGAAAAGCAAAAGATGCATCATTTTTGTGCAGAAAAGAATGATATGCATTTTCAATACAAAGACAGTGAAATCCTTACACTGCATATACACAAAAAAATTAATAATCTACATTAATTGCCATTTATTGAACCACACATTTCCCTGCACATTTTTTTAAATCCAGAAGCCATCCCAGGCTGAACCAGCCTGATAAAGAGTATAAAGGTGGAGTCAGGAGCCAGAAAATGAGGGGGAAAAAGCCCCACCACAACCTATGTTGATACAGACCATTCAAGGTAAGGTTGCTTCCTATACAGACTTGCACACATTCAGTCCCTGAAGCCTTTTATAAGCTGCAGATACCATGATGAAACACTTTTCATTTTGTAAACACACTCCTGCTTTCCTGGAGTTTTTCTTCTAACAAAAGCAAATATACGCTGCCAGAAATACTAAGTAAGAGTAGTCCTATAGGAGCTGGTAAATTCCATCACAAACCTCAAGTGAAAGTGCTGCTGAATGGTAATAAACACTCCAGCATTTGCAGTCCCTCTTCTGCACACCAGTATAGGAATAAACAACATGTGTAACACCCCTCCTGTGCAACGTGAACAACACATGCATCTGAAGGAACTGCTCTATGCCCAACACAGTGATTATCAAAAGCAACATATCAACCATAATGAGAAGCAAGGGAAAGAAGCCAGGACATCCAATGCCTAAAATACAGCGTTAAATAGACAGCTACTGCCAGAACATCCAAACAGGTTTTGGACAGTCGGCTCAAAACCATTTTCTCTTCTTCACACCAAGAAAACAGGTAAGCTTGGGAATGTGAATTCCTAATCTTGAGCATCCCATCTTTGTTTCTTCTATTCTCTGCAGCCTCTGAACATTTTTACTTTAAACCTCATGAATGTGACAGAAAAAAGGAATAATTTCAACAAGCTAGATGTTCATTATCTTGTCATAATGCTCAAGATTCACATGTTCTAAAAGGCTTCTATTCTTTCCTTTAAATATTTTTATTCAAATAACCTCAAGCACTGCAGAACCTGAAGTTAAGACTACAATACCCAGAGGGGAACCTATATGTTCTCTTTTCCACCCCTGAGAAGAAAATAGGTATTTATATATCTGCATGCCACAGAAGCACAACCCACTGTGCTCTCCTGCAATGCTGCTGTATTCACTGAGTTGTTGCCAGCATCAGCCAGGCAGAATCATCTGGTGGCCACACCAGATCCAAAAGCACAGCTAAGCCCCCTGCTCTCAAAAGTGGCCTAGAGCAAGTGAACTCTAAAAACAGTAGCAGTATCAAAAAATCTCTCTGCATCAGTTTTAACAATTGTCAGTTACAGATTTTTCATGTTACAAGATCTAACAGGTACTAATCACCCTTCTTTAGTTCTCTCTGCTTGAACACCTGACTGCTCTAAGTTTTGAAGTATTCCTGCCAGCACATTCAAACCCCTGTCTGAGAACCCCAGTGTCAGTACAGGAGTCAGAGACAAGCTTCCTAGTCAGAAAACTACTAGAAATCATGCTTTCCTTACCCTTTTTGTCCATATTTGTCTCAACTGCACAGACCTTACAGCTCACTGGTGACTGGTCAAGCAGAGGCTCTACCTGGAAGTTCTGTAATATTAAGTGATTTTAGCAAGGGACCTTCTGGTAACCTTCCTGGAAAGCTACACCTGCCGTGCCAGCTCGTTCTCCTACACCCACACACTCACAGGCTCCTTCAAACAACTTTCCTCTCTGAGAGCTAATATTGACTCTTCCCCACGTTCTCATTAAGTCTATTCTTTATTACAGTTTCTATCAATATGCCCTGTACATTTACTGTCTGCATCTCCTTGCAGCACTCATCAAGCTCTGAAGGAAAAAAGAAAAGACAAAAAAAGGGGAAAAAATCCTGGCATCCCATTTGTAATCTTCTGCTCTTCGTCATCAAGGCCAACTCCAGTAACAGGTTACACACCAGAGTCAGCGGCTCATCAAGTTCACATTCAAATGCTTCTAGAAATCTTGATTTAATACCATCTGGTCCTGATGATTTGTTACAGTTCCTTTCATGAATTAATTATAAATCCTATTCCACTGGCACTTCAATTTGAGACAGTTCCTCAGAAAAGTCTTCTTTAAGAAAAAGGGTCTAAGGTATACAATCATTCTGCAATCCTCTCACATGCAAAGAAACAGTTTAGTTTCAACATTTTCCTTCCTATCTTTATTAAATGCTCCTTTTACACCTGGAAGCCAATCTATTTGGAAAAGGTTTCAATTGTGATTTTTCCTTACATCCGTTAATAAGCTGATCTTTAATCTCAGAAGCAGACTTTCCTATTTTATCGTCACATTCAACTTCCCAGAATTCATGCCCTTTCCAAGTTTCCTTGTTTTATGATGGCTTCCTCTTTCTGAGAGGTGCCTTTTTATTTTAGTAAGCATATTTGGTTCAGCAATATTGGATTTTCCCTTCAAAAACCACTTTTTTATTGGTGGCAAGTATAAGCCTCTTTACACACTGCCATTACACAGTCACCACACATCCTGCAGCCACTTGAACCTCTGTTAATACTGTTTCCTCTATAAAGGAAAGAAGTGAAAGAATTCTCATCTTCAAAATCTTCATGTCACTCTCATTAGAGAAGTTGCCTATGACAGTGATGGGGGATTTATTGCTCTAAAACCAAGTACAAGACAGCCACTGTCACAGTGGCTTTACTCTATTTCCACCACAAAACAACTGCATCAAGATGTGATTCTCTTCTCAGGGACTCTCCACTGAGCTGCTCTACAGAATGGTTGCTCACAACATTACATGCATAATCCCTGCATAAAACTCGTCTTGACATGAAGGCAGCCCTCATAAGGGCATAACAGGCTGAGGTTTTAGTTCCCACAAGCTCTGTAATCTTTTTACTGTATATAGTAACTGCTCTTGATGTGCCAAAATAATTGTAGTAATTCAACTGAAAATGTTCACTATTAGATATACCCAGACATATCCCCAGCAAGTACGAAAAAAAATTCGTTTTCCATCTGCTACATCCAGAGAAGTGGGATGCCCTATAATAATTATGCAAGGATCTTCTATTGATTAATCCCAAGTACCACCTTTGATTTCACCCAAAACACTTTCACAGAGGATGGCTGAACAACTGGCCCACAGCTACAAGATTAGTAGTACAAGAACACCACCAAAACCTCCAGCTGAGATTGGAGCCAACAGTAAAAAGAAGATACTTCACAAACAGACAGGAATATTACCCACTCCATACATTTCAGCTTCAAAAAGCCTACAAATAATAATGAGATTTGTAGCTGCATTGTCCCAAAGACAGGCTGCATGAGAATTACATGATCAGCACTCTATTCTTTCACTTATTTTTGCCTAAGAGCAAACCATAAAGCTATAGTAATAAAAAAATGAAAAATTACTACTTCCAGAAACTTATGGGCTTTGGTGACTTTATTTGATTTTTTTTGTCTGAGCTAGAAGATTAAAAATTCCAAAAGTTAAAAGCAGAAGAAACCCATAAGGTTACCCTGTCCCAGATGGCTCCCCACCACATATTTCCTAATACAATCATTTACTCCCAGGTTACAAAGCCCTGTAAAAAAAAGTCAGGCTAGAAATCAAATGAGCACAGTTTCTGTAAAATGCTTCCTCAACTCATTAGAAATCTTTGCAAGTCACACCAAAACAGACAGGAAAAACCAAACCAGTCAGTAATTTCAGTGGAATAACACAAGGAAAGTAATGTATTTATGATAAGGCAACCTCACCAGGGACAGCAGGAAGGTATGAGATAAAAAAAAACTTCCACTGTGGAGCGGAATATGATTACAAAATGAGAACGCAAAGCTGGATCAGTTTTGAAGCTTAATTCTTAGAAGGCTGCTACTAAAGAGCAGGATTCATCAATATGCCTTGCTGTAAAATTATGGCAAAGCAGGCAAATAGCAACCCAGCAAAATCACTAATGTGATTTGTATGGTCAGTAGAGATTGCTTTAAATATCACACTGTGTCAGTAGAAGCTGTTTTTCAGTTCTGCATTTAAAGAACAACTTTGGAACATGGCTAATACTCACTGTCAAATTAGGGTTCGGGTTTCCCCTCCAAATTACTCACGCAAAGAAAAAGATCTCTATTTTAGAAGTAGGCCAAAAGCTGACAAAGTAATGAACACAACTGTGCATGGATGTCAGGTAAGACAACAACAAGAGAAGACGCATCATGTGAAACATGTGCAATCCAGAGGTCTGAACTAGCAACTAAATTTGATGAGAGGTACCCATTGCCAACAACAAGACATGGATCTTGGGAGAAAGCAGGACCTCTCCCCTGGGAAGGCCAAAGACAGTGGGCACAAAGGTTTTTCTTCACTTCAGCAGACAAAAAGCAGGGCAGGGAAGGAGAAAGAGACAAAGACCCCAGCAAAAGAAGCAGCAGGAGATCTGAGTGTCCATCTTGCCCAGAGCAGACTGGGCCTGTCACACCACAGGCACAGGAACAGCAGCAAAGCAACATTTTGAACAGCCCTTGCCCATCTAAAAGGCAATCAAAGCTGGAGAGAAGTCTAGTTTACAGTAGGAACCTCCACCCTGTTTCTGTTTAATCTATTTCTTGTTTGAAAGGTTTTGAAAATACTAGAGGAAATTATTTTCAGCACCACTGCTACGCAAGCCAACTGCTTATGCACTTCCATTGACAGTCTTCCAGCAGACACGCTGCAAACTGTCCAGAGTCACTGCCACAAGTACAATACATCAAAATTAATCTGGCACCTGCGTAAAATTTGGCAGTCATACTCAATAAACCGTTTCAACCATGATGCAGCAGTGACTGACAACTCAAACAGAGTGAGCTGGGTACAAAGCTCCTCTCCATGCCTCATTACAGTGCCTCACCAGTCAATAGAAGCACCACTGCAACTACTGCTATGAGAGCCATTATTCATTACAGTAGCCTACAAAGACACCAAATGCCCTCTGGAATCTCAAAGACTGCAATTTGCCTGTAAAATAATGGCAGTAAATGCCATATTAAGAGGAGAGTCTGTAGAAGAAAAAAGGAGGAGGGCTCCTGACATCACCCATGAGTTGCACCTTACCCAACAATGGGTGACTGAACATAGAGGAGAGCAACTCAATTTAAGTGCAGAGAACAAGCACATCTGTAACCAAAGCACCATCATGTAACCATGAAATATCACACAGACATTTCATCACCGTTTTACATTCTTGACATCGTTGTGTTTCCCAGTGCATTGCCTTGCCAGCAACGCTTATCAAAAACCTGAGCACTAGTGGAGAACAAGTCCTGTACCTCATGCCTGTCTACGGGCATTCTGCAGTCACAAAAATATGTCTTATCTGGGTAACTCATTGTTCTTCTTTTGTACTGTACAGCATTTAACAAGGTTGTGCATAATCATTTGAAGGCATGCAAATCATTTTTATTTTGTGTATTACCTAGGAAATTAAGTGCTGCCTTCTTCTTTTATCTTGTTAGTACAAGTCATTACATCTTTTTCATGTGCCAAGATAAATTTAACACATATTCATTGGTTTCTAAGGAAAAAGAAACTGTAGGCATCAAATTACACCTAAAATGCATTTAATTCTCTCTGCTCTTTTAATTGTATGTAAAGAGCCTGATTCTAACCCTGGTACAAACTTCAGCTTCCCAAAGCTTACTACTAAAATGTTATTTTCCTGTCAATACCACCTGCTTCCCATGCCTTTTATTTTTTTTTTTGAAAAAGCTAACTACCTTTAAAAGATGCCACCTTTTTTATTGACATACTATTTCCAAATTATAGCTCTATCTCTGTTAGTAAAACCTTATGCGACCACTGAATACAAAATGGGTTTCCTGGCCCAAACCACCTTTTCCTTTCTGACACAGTGAGGTCTCTCCTGCTTTAATTTTAATGAAGCTCCTGCTCCAGCTTCATACTTTGTGGGCACGCATCCATCACTGCTCCCCACGGGAGCAAAGCACTAATCCATGCCGCTGAGCCAGCAGAGGGAGCACAGAACATATTTAGACCAAGACTCATAATTGGTTCTTAAGGAAGAAAAAAAAAAAAAAAAGTTGGTCAGAGTCACTAAAATTGCTTGGATTTAAGCAACATCTTCAGACTGCAGAAGAGAAGGCTGCTAAATATGGGGTTAAAGCCCAGCAACAACATCTCTTCTAGCACCACGAAGTACCAATGAAGCCTTACATAATAATGTATTTTCAATTATTAAATGAGCAAAATACGTTTTGGTTTTGGAGCCACATTGAACAGCCACAAGGGTATTCTCCTTAGGCACTCAGCAGGGTAATGAATTGATCAGCTGTGAAGGCTGGCAGAGGGACAGCGGCTGCCTGCAAGCGCCACCTCTTCCAAGTGCTCCACTGTCTGTCAAGGTCTCGACTTCTGCTAAGGGTCCAGTGGACATCCGTGCCAAAAATAGATCCTGGCAAACTCATCTAAAATAGGCTACACTAGCCTCCACCAGAATAGGAAACAAAGTCACATCTTGCCTTGAGTTTTATTTAAGGAAAGCATGTTGCAAGAAGGACACCAGCCCCAGTTTTACTTTCCAATAAAAGTTAAAAAATTAGTAAAAAGAGAAAGCAATTTATTTCTTCACCGTTCAAGGTCTGATACATTTTTGTGATGGCAATTTTTGTACCAAGCTTACTTAATTTACTTTGTCTTTCAATAACACAGTACTTCTTTTCAAAAAACGGACAAGGTGAGAAAAAACACATACATAACATTGAAATTAAGAAATTCAGAGATGTAAAAGTATGCTGTGGGCTTGGTACAAAGAATGAAACTTCAACTTACTTGTCTTAGTCTAAAAGATTAGAATATTTTTCCTATCAACTTCACTATCAATGCTTTAATAAATGAGTGCGCCCGGAGCAGCAAGGGTAATCCAAAAGGAAAAGGAAGAGAAAGACTTGGAACTGCTAGATGACCAGGAGTACTTTGGTGTACAAGAGTATATAATAATATATAACACCCAAATGATAGGAACAAAGGTTAAGACCCTCCCATCAGACGGATGCCTCTGCCAAGAGTCACAGGAGCCACAGAGGATTCAGGAAGCATCAGAGATAATGCAGATGAATCAGCAATTAAGGTTCACAAGTTCACTTCCATTTCAAGCACCCTTCCCCCTCCGTCATCATTACAACTTCATTCTCTGGAGTGAAGGGCAGATTCTGACCCATTCCTGTCTCACACATTCCAATGGCAGAGGTGGATGCTGCCCAAGGCCCAGAGCTGCACTGGCTCAGCTTTTACCAGCTAGCATCTACTCCTCCACCCTGCACTGCTCCCAGCACGTCCTTAGGGGTGTGTCCCATACTTAAGGTTGGTTTGGTTGGTTTTTTACTCCTTTTAATTGAAGAGACAGTGGTGGCCAAGAAGGGTAGGTCCTCTCAAACCTCACAGCACAGCATGCTCCATGCAATTTACAAAAAGGAGAAAAAAAGGTAGTATTTTTGAGTGTGAGTGAAGCTGTTCCAAAGACTATATAAAAAGCCATGAATCCTTTGCAGGAGACACCAGGGCTGAACTCAAGTTTTAGATTTCATTTTTAACTGTGCTTTATATACACTTTTGAACAGGCGGTTCAGTAACTGATGCAGGAGACTTCTCTTTTCCCAATATGAGATCATGGAAAAAAGCAAGTTTTCATCCTTGTTTTCACCTCCTTAGAGACACAATGATTTAAAAGCTTTTCTCTTTTTGCTGGCTAAAGAGTGGACAACTGCGATTTTCAGGAGAAAAAAGTCCTCAGTCTTCTGGCCACATATCTGGAGGGAACAAGGCATCTCCCCTGGCTTGCGTAGTGCTCCTCAGCATGTGCCAGGAGGGGTTACGGCAGCAGTGCTGCTATCATTAAGTATTTCCAAGCAGCAAAGCTAAGCTAGGATCCTCCACACAATTTGGGTTTTCTTCTTTTCTTTCTTCCAGAACTAACAAGTAGTGGTGACTCCACAGTCCTGTGCACGGCTCAGCTGCCTCCCCCAGCGTGACACTGGGGACATCCTCTCTCCAAACACAGCATCATCGTCACTGTCACTCCGCTCAAAACCATCACTCTGTCACGGCTATCCCTAAGGCACTTTCCTTTTGTATTCACCTGAAATAACAAGCAGCAGCAACTTTTCTCCTTAAATAGCTCATTCTATTGGCACAGTGTTAAGACACCTCTTCTAACACTAGCTAAATGTCCATGTTTTCTGTATCCATCAACAGTTCTCCAGAGTACTGGCACAGCAAAGCATTTTGTATAATCCATTCCCCACAGTTACGGCTTTTAGTGATGCATTTTACCTAATGGCTATTGCCAGAGGCTTTAAAACACCGGGAAGTGGTGGAAAGCTTTGCCTGGGGTCTCTAAACAGTGTGAAAGCTGTGTGAGTATGTAAATTACAGATTTCAGGTGTCACTGCTTTAAAAAGAATGGTGACTCTAATCAAATTAGGGCTGATCCCAGACACCCCAGAGACACAGAAAAAGGAGCACTACTTCAACTCCACACCTACAGTCTTTGCAGCATCTGTCAACGCCAAAGTAAACAATTAAATAAACCTATGATGTTCCACACCTAAGGAAAATGTGCCTTTGCATTTCTGACTATGTTGCAAACATAGTTAAGATGTGCCTGTCTCTCAGAGTACACTTAAACTTCAAAATTAATAAGCCATACTTTGCTTTCCACACAACACCACATCTATAGCCTCTTAAAACACAGCAGAAACAAGCCAATTGTGAAACTGGGGACTTCTCCCCCTTTGCCTGCATGCACACTGTGCACGTTACAGGCACTTGCTGAAGGTGCCATTCCTTCATGCACTTAACAGTTCCTGTGATCTACTTTTTCTGTGAAAATTCTAAACCGTGCTTGTCTCTTTCATACAACAGAAAACTGTTAAATAGAATTTACACCACAGGGCACTTGAGGGGTTTCTATATCTCTACAGTGCTCAATTACATAGAGAAAAGTGAAACAGACATATGGAAACTCAAGCATACCAAGACACAGATTTCTGCTCGAGCCTTCCACCTCTCTACATTACCTCCACATTTGCCAGCCAGCCTGCAGATGCTGAAGCTCAAATTCTCCCAGTCACCCAAAAAAGCATGTCTGCACACTCCAGTGCTTCTCACCACCACTCTAAGTTTGCAAAAAGTTCAAATGAAAGTAACTTTACATCAAAAATATGAACCATTTTTCCAGTAAATACTTTAGTATTTCTTCACTTTTCTGCATTAAGTTTAAATCAAAACCCCCCAGAAATCTCACAACCACCCAGTAAGAGTAAATTATTCAGCACTGTTGTGAACAGTGACAGAAACACAAACCTCCCAAAATGCAACTTCATGGACAGCTCAGAATGCTATCAGACCTCAGTGGTCAAGGCAACAGAATTTTAAAAAGACTCAAAAGACTTTTTCTCCAGTGAAGACATCATACATTTAAAATTTATAAGTGTGCTAGTAGACTCATCATCACAGCCAGAGGTATTTGGACTAATATAAGAGCTGCATAATTAATTTGCTCTATCAATTTTGTTCTGTAATGATCTCACATCTAATGATGTAAGCACTATCTTTTTTGACTGATGTTCTATGAGCTGGATGATGCATTGTAACCTGCTGTCCTCTTATTTGGCCACACAGCACATGCTTCCAATCTAGACAAAAAGCAGACTCTCTTCGAAGGCAAGAGGTCTGAACTCAGAAACCAGCCAGTGTAACCAAGATTATCTGTAAATAAATTCATACCATCCATTAACTTCCAACCCCTCTACGTACCACTCTTTGCAGGAAGGCTCTGCTGTGCACATCTGCACACATGAACTGATGCAAGAAAGCACATCTCAGCAACTCTGCTTTCATGGGGGGAGGAGGGGGAAAGACTCTGGTTGTGTCCAAACACTGCAGCCAAAAGAACCCTGTGCAGGGGGAAGCTCTCCCTTCCTGCCCCTGACAAGTCTTTCATTTCCTAGTAGCTCTGTGTATCTAAAGCCCTAAAGAATTTCCTGAATGAGCCTTGCGGAGCTCCAAGCTGCTCCCAAACAGCCTCAATCGTCCTCCTCGTCCTGCCCAGATGTTCCCCACCTAAGCCAAATACACAGGATCAAGAGGATTGGCCAAGACTTACAGCAAACTTGGCTTTAGGAAAGACACAACATTGTTCCCTGTAATTACGGAGAAAACAGAGGATGAGGTCACGATACTGGGCAGGGAATCAGTACCCAGCAAGGCTCATGGAGATAAAGGAAGAGTTGGCTCTGCAGGAGACAGATGCTTCATTGGCATTCATACACTGTGTGTTATCTCCCCACAATGGAAAAGGGCAGAGCTCTCCTTCAGAGACCACTTTTTCTCCTGCTGCCCTCTTCCCCACAGGGAAAGGCTGCGTCAGAGCCACCTTCTCCTGAGGTGTCACACGAGCTGACCTGAACACCAGGACAGAACTGGGCTACCCAGCTGCACTACTCTTGACAGCCCTAGGCATGTTGTACCAGCATAGCACATCTTTTGGGATAAGGAACTACAGATCTTTCCATTATTGATTTGACTTTTAGGGCTAATAGCAAATGCAGGTTTAGAGCTCCACATACTGAGTTTTATGAGGCTTAATGTTACAGCAAGCAGCGAATTAACCAGGTGGCTGGGTCAGCTTGAAGAGAACTGAAGAGAAATTACACTTCTACAAACTGAATTTCTTCAAAGCTAAGAGAAGTCAAAAGGTGTGTGAGGATGAGAAATCAGTATTTGAGCTGTCAAGCTAGCAGCACAAAAGGGACTAGAGCAGATCCCTCCCCACAAAGCACACAAATTTCAGCTCAAATCTAACCCAAGACAATGAAATCCAGCACACACTCTACCATACAAATTTCTTTCCCTCCCAACCATAAGTCTCAAAAACCATTCCCCATGCCATCCTGTTTTATATAACGTACACCTGTTCTACAAGCAAATGGAGGATTATCTTTGCTATCTCAACTCTGCACTGAATTTTACTGAGCAATGTTTCCAAAAGTTCCTGCTAGAGGGCTGATGTTCATTCAAACAGTGTAAACTGCATCTGACATGTTGGCATTGGTGAGCAAAGCAACTCAAGTGAAAATCCACCACTGCCCTGAGCTGTATTACATGAAGGCCGGGGTCTCATACATCTTCATAACTATACAGGTGACAACAGGATAGCAGGATTTGCTGGGGCCAGCAGAGGTAGGCTGGAAACACTATTGGCTGGGGATAATTTCCCCAGCTTCCTCACGCACAAAGCTCCAGTAAAGAAAAAAAAAAGGAAATGCATTATTTTTCATTATGGAAACAGCAGCACATCTGACATCCTTTAGCAGCAGCAGCACTAGAACTTCGGCAGAAGAGGCTCTTTCTACCACTAATAACCATTAATTCAAGATGGTAATTGAAACTGTGCCTATGTAAACTTCATTATTCTACTCTATGGCTGAGGTTCCTTCTTAGATACATACTGAAATTAAATAAATAAGCTTTTTTGACTCAACTGTTTATCCAGGGTTTTCCTTACTATCAGACGACACCTACATGCAAAATACATGGGAAAAAAGGTACAGGAAGAGTGCAGACAAATATTTGATGTGAACAGACTGGCCCCACTTTGCTCACCTCACAGTATACCTAGCAAACATACAGAACAAAAGAATAATTTTTCCCCAAATACCAGATTAACAAAACACTTCCCCTCAGATCATAACATTTATTTTAGCACCTGACAAGTTCACAACTGAATTTGTCTCTTTTTCACATCAAATTATTTGTAAATACCACCTAAAACATTACCTTCAGAAACAAAGTACTACTTGGACAACTCCAGGAAGACTGATGCCAGGAGCTGCATTTCCCTAGTGTCACTTGCAGAGACTAGTTTGGACATACAAAGTATTATCAGTGGTTCTTGAAACATCTGCAAACTCTGTGGATAAAAAACCGTAATAAAGTATGTGCTACAGCACTAAGGCACGTCCTCCCTGGTTCAGAAAGTTAAAGTGTTTTTGCTCTACCCTGTACATCACAGTGCCACTGCTGAAGAGCAAAGTTTGGGTCAATGAACTTATGCATCAACACCTGCCCTGTCACACCTCACCATCCCTTGAGGGATGATGTATCTCCACAGCTTCACCATGGACAAAGGGTTATCAAAGTCAGATGAGTAAAGGTATGCTGCAGGCTTGGCCAACATATGCAAGCAATCAATAAATGAAATTACAAGGGAAGATTCCAACTATTTCATATACTGCTGGCAAAGACCTTTACCTCCAAATCAGCAAGCTCCAGTATTTGCAGGTGACCATAAGTCAGAAACCCAAGTATCTGCAGTCCTCAAGCAGCTATCTGGAAAGTGCTGATGGACAAAATCCAAAATAACAAATGGGGAGTTTCTTGCATAGCAGCTGCTAGATCCCAGCTCTTGACAATTTTCAGCAGCAGAAATGTATTGTCCTACTGGGACCAGGGAAGATCCTCTCAATAAACACTACAAACTCTCATCTTAATTTCAGTATAGAAGACAGAGTACCAGGGCACTACAGGTATAATTAGTCAGCAACCCAGCTGTTTTCACTAAAGAAAGAAATGAAATTAAGGCTGTGAGTGGAATTACATTAAGAAAACAAAACCAGCCTCATACCCATCTTTTACACAATGGTATTTTGAATTAAGAAATGTCCTTTAAATGTGCTTAGAGGAAGTTTTTTCATATGGAAGTAGATGAACATATCCACACACTGTGACTTTATCAAAATGTCACCACTGTGAACCTCAGCAATGACTAACAACGAAGTGTAATTCAAAAAACAGTAACTACTAAATTTGCATTTACACATAAGTTCCATGCAACTGAGACAGATAATGGTTAGCAAAAGAAGCTGGCTTTCTTACCCCTTTCTTCAAACTGTGGGAAGTAGTTTTGCAATATAAGGCACAGCTCATCATTTGTGTGTATCAAGAAAAGACAGAGAAAAACTCTCAGTTGATGGTTTAACAGTGAAGATAGGAAAACAGGTGTCTTAGCTCCCTCCCAAAATATCCCAATATAAATCCTTTCTCAGGGCTGGTTTTTCATTTAGACAAAGGATATGCTCTTCAGACACCACCACTAGCTCAGTCCTGACTGCACAAACAGCTCCCCTTCCAAAATAATGAGTATCAAATGCATTTTCTTCAATCCAGTAATTTGTTCCACTAAGACATTTTCTGGACCAGCTTTCTCTAAACACCAAAAAAAAAAAAAAAAGAAGGGCTTTCTCAAAAATCAAACTACAATAAACTGCTTGCTAGAAAACCCTCTTAAATTTACCTTATGCAGCATTTAATATACTATTTGAAGGAAAAAAGCTTCAAGTTAGAAACAGAGCATTTAACTTGATTAACTAGAAGTTGACAAATTCTAGTACCTGCACATCATTTCTTATATTCAGTATTAATACTGTATCTTGACTGAAGGGCAGAACAAAGAAGACATCTTCAGCAAACACTCTGATATTTTAACATTAATATCTAATCAGAAAGTTTATATCCATAAATAACCATACATATACAGCACATTATCGAATACATATGTTTTGAAATATATCAAGGCTAAACCATTGCTCAAAATAATGATGCAAAGTGTTGACTTAAAACATGCATTATTTACAAGAACAAGCACCAGCTTCAGAATTTTGAATTTTCACTACATACTATCTAAATTGCATTAAAAGCATATATACTGTGCTAACCAATAAAGCAATTCTTCAGAACATTCTTTTTAACTTGCCTTTTTTATATATCTAAAAAATACGTTCATGTAAAAAAAGTATATTCTGCTGATGAGATAGTAAAAGTAAGTGAATCCAGACTGCATTTGAATGAATTTTCAATATGAAATATATAAAATTATGCTGCCTCTATAGCTTCGAGGAAGAAGGAAAAAAAATATAACACCACTGAATTAGGTATTTCATGGGTTTTATTTTTTCCTAAACAGAAGTAGATTTCACAATAAAACACTATTCGGCACTGCTGTCTGGCAACTCTAATCTGGAATGAAGTTTGCAAGAACAGGCTAGTTTTTCTTTAAAAATGTTTTACAGGAAGGAATCCTGTTAAACCACTAGTCATCCTTCTAGCAGAGGATACATTATTAACCAAAAAGTGCAAATACCAGCATAATGTTCAAACCTCTAGATCACATGAACTCATCATCCCTTCACCTGCTTTAAATCAAACTGTAATCCAAACTAATTAAAAACTAAACCCAGAGCTGAGAAGAGAGCTTTTGTTTTGAAGAGAGCTGAGAAGCTTCATTAACCTCTTCTCTTCTACAAGCTCTCCACAATACAAAATTACTCCTGTGCAGTGAAAGCCCCCTGCACCCACACAAAGTCAGGGACTGCAGCCTTTACAACGAAGTGATTTTTTGGCAGAAGGAGAATGCAGGTACACATTACACCATTACCCTCATCTGCAGAAGTCATGGGCCAACAGGCACCCAAGCTGTGATCCTAAATTCTAACAACTTCTATTTCCAAATGAAATGCAGAAATAAACAGACCAAACACATGTTTTTGTCTCTTTCAGGAACTATCCCACATGGGAAGGCTGGCTGTGCCCCGAGCACCAGCACACCCTGAGCTCCAGAACAGGCATCACACCAGCAGGCTGGAGCACCTGGGAGCACTGGACTCCCCAGCAGCACCCATCTGTCTTGGAGGAGCAATTAAATCATGCACCCACTTTTCATCCTGTCACCTCCCCCACTTCTTACCTTGTGTCCATCAACCTCCAGCTCACAGAAATCATACCAATTCAGAGATTGATTTATTAAAGTCAACACAGTCCATTTCTATAGGTACACACACAATTTCTTTACAAATGGCTAAAATGAATTTAAAACACTGCCATTACTATAATGTCACAGGTATTACAGCAGTATGTGTGGGGCTTTACAAGGAATAGCAAGGATGAAAGCTAGGCTTTTAAGAAAACATTCCCAAACTCAATGTATTCCTACAATCAGAATCGTTTTCCTCTCCTAAAGAACAATTACACAGATACAATAAGCCATCTCAAAGACAAGGCACGACTCCTGTACTGTAAATCTGTATTCTGTTATCAAACAATGAGTAAATTCAAACAGCCAAGTTAGCAATAGCATATGAAAATTAACTACTTTCTAGTATCTGTTGTGTTTTGTAGTTTTGATGTCAATAAATTTGGATTCATCCAGAGCCAACAGACCACTCAGACTGGGTGGGAACAAGCTTCTCCTCTTGTGTTAAATTAAATAAATCTGGGGGTTTTCCCCTTCCTGGAAAAAAAAAACCAGAAACCTGTGTTTTAGAATTTGAAGTAGTAAATAATTCTCCACTACTGGAAGTTTCAAAAGATTTTGAGATGGAAATCAACTAGGCTAATGATCTCCTGCAATGCTCACATTTCAGCTAAGAATTACCCATCTACATTGGCCATTGCAATCATGGCTCAACAGCCAATCCCAAGCTTCTACTGAACTATTTATCTGGAGAACCTAGACACTAATGGAATGGAATTTAGTATTTTATTTTATATATATATATATATATAAGGCCCACATCCCGAAAAGTGAAAGTGCAGAGTCTGACTAGCTCAGCAAGCCCAGGAAGCACAGCCAGACCTACAGCAACAGCTCTCCTCTACTGTCACCAACTCCTTATACTTCCTTATTCTGTAGAATCACTTAGTTCCATCACCCAGGAAAACAGTATCTTAACCAGACCATCACAATTCCTTGACATTTAATCTAGAATAGCCACACCGGAGATTTCTCTGTGCTTAGCAAGTTTTCTTGCAAGAGCTTGAAAAGTAAGTTCTCCATCCCAAAAGGACAATTTTTCAGTAAGTGACCAGCAGGATCCCCAGTTTATGGATTTAAGGTCATGAAATCCATAGTATCTCTGAAAAAAGCTGATAAAACTCAGACCAGGTCTGCAAGCAAAAAAACCCTTCAAACCCTCTCCTCTTCAGCAATGTTCAGCCTGAAAAAAAAAAAACAGTTAAGATACCACAAGGCTGTAATCCTGCATCTCCCATATCACATGTCTGTGAAGCAGTAGGAGTTGCCCACCCTCTCCCTAGATGACTAACTCTGCAAATATTTCACTGGGATATTTGAAAAGCAAAGTGCATAACAACAATCTTAAATTTATCCATTTCACAGCATCTGCTGAAAACACAGAATTAATCCACTGACTGGGAAGCACAACTGTCTGGATCACCCACCCCTTCAACCAGTGACCTCCCCGCCTCTGGATCTGGCAGGCTGCTCCAGGTCTCTGGAAGTGCAGGTGCACAAACAACTGAGATAAACCCATGCGACACTGCCAATGAAGAACACTGTCCCAGTTCTCACTTCTCATTGCACTGGTCCCTCCTTTACCCCAGCCCCCACAGCACTTGCGTTTAGCTTGTGCAAAGAGCTAAAAGCTCCTGTAATTTGTGCTGCTAATGAAGCCCTGGGAGTGACTCCCCATCACCACACCAAGCACATGCTGACACTGGGACTGCACAGGAGGAGCAGGGCAGGCAGCAAGAACAAGACCTCCCCCAGCATCAACAGCCTTTACGTTCCCTTGGCTGTAACACTGAAAAACAACAGATAAAAGCAATGACCTGGGACAACGAAAGCCTGAAGCAACACTACAAGGACACTGGGGAAAGGGAGGTGGATGTTTTAATAAACTTTTCAACTTCAGGAAGTCCAAAGCATGCTGTGATAAAATTGGTAACTACAAATTTTTAGGTGAAAAGCTGCTAAAGCCACCACATCTTTGATCTACTAAGTCCCTTCAAAAATTGCATCAACTGCTAATTACCTCCTGTAAACACGTTTTCTGTGTTCTCTGCAAATTGTCTTGATTCAACTATCAATTTGGCTTTTCCTGTAGCTTTCTTCTTTCCTTTTCTTCTAAATTGATCTCTTTCTCTTACTTAAGTATTTCTAAGCAACAGCAATGTCACCTTTTCACCTTCTCTTCAATGAACAGTTTGAGCTTTAAATCACTCACTAAAATGCTTCCCAAACTTGAATCATTCTTGAAGATTTTACTGAAAACACTCAAAACTGAATGCTTTTAGAAATCTGGACATTAACACAGGACATGTTTATTCCTACAGCAAACACATCACTACCATATGCTAAGATGGCATCACCTTAGTACATTTAGGTAATATTTTTCCCAACTTTAAAACTCAAGATTCTTCAGGCCCTTTAACCACAAAATCAGTGACAAATGCCTTAAAAAATCAGATCAGATACAGTAGGTAGTACCCTTACAGACCACCAGTAAATACAACTCAATGTAGGGTAGAAGTAGCAGAAAAACAAAGTGACATGTAAAAC
Source organism: Trochalopteron elliotii (assembly GCA_024734555.1). Taxonomy (NCBI): domain Eukaryota; kingdom Metazoa; phylum Chordata; class Aves; order Passeriformes; family Leiothrichidae; genus Trochalopteron; species Trochalopteron elliotii. The sequence continues at coordinate 1,132,747 of JANPWX010000010.1, forward strand.
AGTATGAAAAACTTTGCATTCATATTTCTGAGGGGTAAGTCACAATTAGGCAAAGATCTTCACAAAAAATTTCCAGCTCTCCACTTTTATCACCCTAGCACTCTACTCTAAGCAGCCTTTTGCTCCTCCTTATACTCAAAATAGACCAAAAGAAAATTCAAAGTAATAACATCAGATAAAACACGAGATTTTTTTGCTGCCTCCACCACAAGTAAACAACAGAGATGCCATTTATGAAAGTATAAAGCAACCCAAGGATGGTAAAGGAAAAATATAAAATATGCATTTACACATAAATATTTTACATGGGTGAAATAAGGCCTTTATCGTCAAACTGGGGGTGTTTTCAGGCACAATTTATTACATTTCATGCAACCTGCAGAAGGTTTTCTATTTCATGTAAATCCCTGAAGTACCATCTTTATGAATGCAAGCGAAACACATCCCTTCATGTCAATTTTATTTGGGTTTGGACATTTAAATTCTGGGTTTGGACACTTCCAAGTCAAAATCAATGTTATACTTAATATACTTTGCAAAAAAACAAACAGATCTTTCTTCATGACTGCTAATAGTAACTTTTATAAGTTTTAACATATGAAGTTGGGTTTAATGAAGTCCTAATGATTGATTTTCATAATGTATACTGACACTGCTCAAGGATGATTCCACTTCAGAAGAGATCCCCGCCTGTCTGCTGAGCAGGGCAGTACAAGCCTTCTCCATAAATTACACTAAATGGGAATTGCTGTGCTTCCTAAAAGTTCTTTCTCCAAGAGGACCACCACTGTAGCACCAGCCATTATTTCCCCCTCGACTGTGTTCTGGGAGATTTGTAAAAAGCCTCTCTTTAGATCATGGGTCTGCAGTGAATCAGTGACTAAGCAGAACTAAGCCAACCAAGCAGGCTTCTCCACCACCTTAAAACCCCTTTCCTCTCCCACTCTTCTTGCCTCAGCTTCTTTGCCTGAAGCTGAGCAGTTCAGCCTCCCACCGCCAAGCTCTGTGCACGCTGCCTGCCAGCAACAATGCAACGAGGGTGACAGGCACCTGTCCTGTGCTGGTGGCAGCAAACATCCTTCCAGCAGCACAGGAAAGCGTGCCCTGCATTGCAAATTTGTACTATGAACATTTACAAATCTGCCAGAGGAACAGGATACTGGGTCACAAAGCAGGTCACCTGAAAACTCAGCGTTATGCAAAACATGAGCTGGATGCCTTCAAAAGTCACCCGAATTACTTTGCTTTTACATAGGAGCAATTCTCCTGGGGAGGAAAAAAAAAATCACCTTGTTAAAATAATGCAAGCTGCTTAAAAATATTTTAATCTGTTTCAGGTCTACTGAAATAAGCTACAGTCTTCCTTTCAATACAACATATCTGTGGGCCACAAGCACTGCAGTGCAGGAAAATCTGTATTTATAGCATCCAAAGGACAAATAACCAACTATAACATACTGAGCATCCCACCTGGAAATGTCAGTTGTCTCTGACACCTCCCATATTTTAGGAGCTTTGTTTTACAGCACAGGTTGAGCCAAGAAGAGCTCACCAAGCTGCAGCAGCACTGGCAGGAATGTGCTTTGTATCTGCCTGCACACACAAGGAGTATCTGCAGTTACTGGCCACGTAGGCAGGACTCAGATATTTATACAGCTGCATCACGGAAGAGTTTGAGCTGAGATAGGCAAAGTGAAGACAAGAACACTTGAGTTGTGTCAACACATCCATTCACAGCATGGCAAACACCACCCTGCAAAGTGGAGAGGGCTGCTGTGGCAAGGTGCCCACCAGCACATTTAGCAGCAGCCATGCACATTCCCTCCAGTGACTCCAGAATGGGCATCCTGGAACTGGCACCAGCCCCACCTGGCTGGATGGTGTGGGGTTGGTTTGTTTGTTTAACAGCAAACAGGTTGTCTGTCTCTTGCTAAAGCCTCCATCATTCACTCCCGTGCAGGGCAAGGTTAATGATGATGATGAGTAAGATCCTTTCCAAACCGTGTGCCAGGCACAAAGTAAGAAAATATCAGCAGAGCAGGAAAACATGACTTAGCAAAGTCGGCAGTGGGATCTTACCAAAAGCTCTTCCTCAGGTGCCCAGATCTGCAGCTGTAGGAGGGTTTTGGTAGAACACCACTGTTTTTCAGAGGACTGTGGACAGAGTGCACAGAGGCATCCAGGACCTCCTTTGCTCCTCCTGACCCTGCTGGAGAGTGCAGGGCAGAGCTGTGATGGGCGTGCTCCTTCCACAGCCCAGCTGGTCACTGAGCCCAATGGCAACAATGCAGAATCCTCAGGAGGACACACTGGAAAGCCACCTTGGATGACTTCTGACAATGCTGACATACTTCCTTACATATTTTAAAATATGTAAAGCATAAACACTTAATTCAGTCTTAATTCTAATAGTCTTTATTCGTGCTGTTCAACACTGGCTGAGAAAGCTTCTTGGACTGTATTAAAGACATGTTGTATCTCCTATTATTTGTATCACCCAATGTCCGTACAGTGTTTCTGCAATTCATTACATAAAGATAACTACTAATTTGTCAGCAGTACAGATATTTTAAGACATTGACAAGAAAGGCTTCCTTTGCAAGCAAGGACAGTTTATTTTAGCAAGTATCAATACTGTTTCAAGCTCTGCTGTAAAAATCAAAACTGACCCAAAACTGTGCATCCTAACCCAGCTCACTAAATTCCATGCAACATGCTGAAATCCACAGCTGTTTATAGCTGCAGCATTATGCATTTGACAGTTTTATTTGTGTAAGAGTTTATGCTTTCATTATGTTCTGTCACTTGCTACATGGAATTTGTGTTTAAGAGGATTCCACTGTATCATATCTAAGAGGTTTACAACAAAATCCAAATAGCTGAACTCATGGATACACCACGTCACTAGATTTAAGGGTTCACAGTAACTCCTTCTACATTAGCCATCATTTTTTGAGTAGACTCATCTACAAACAATACACAATGCTACAGAAAAGTTACCTTCAAGACTGATTAAATGAAAAATCAATACACGGTATTATTACACCTACCTTCCTATCCTTCTGTAATATATAAAAACTGTAAGAAAACCAGTTTCCACATATTTATTCTCAGGTCTTTAAAAAGAACACAGAACCACATTTCCTTCCAAGCCCACCAGTTAATTAAGTGTGCCAGAAGCTGAACAAGCAGCAGAACTACAGTTGCCAGTAAAACCATGTAAACAACTAGTGACTGAGGAGCCAAGAACTAGAGTAAACAAGACTCACAATACAGACAAGATCTTCTGTACACACCACCATGGGTGCTATTTAAATTTTATAAAAAGGGAGGGGGCAGAAAGTAGGCTAAATATGGAACATATTAAGAGCAGCAAGGCTCACAGGCTATGGCAAACCAAAGTACATGGCTGCATGTAGCAAATCTACTCCCTGTGGCCAGGGAGTCTCTTTTACCATTGTACACAGATCTCCCTCCTGAGGCTTCTACTTCCAGTGCAGCAGCTGGGGAAAGCCACCATCTTCAGGAGTACATAGAGTGATTATGTTCAGTCACCCTCACTCAGTCATCCTGACTGCAAGTATCTCTTCCTTGGGAAAGGGTATTTATGGCTTGTAACTTCTTTTTTCTGTCTTTTTTTTTCCTCCAACTGACCTTATCATTAATTCTACTGCTTAATTAAACATCTCTCCACCAGAAATTCCTCACTCCTGCAGATACTTGCATGCTGGTGGTAACTCAGTTATCTCTGAACCTTCTTGGAAATAAGGCACCAAGAGCGGGTACAGAAGCTCAGGCGAGACAGTCTCTTTAGACCTCAATGCCATACTGCACTTCTTTAAATTCCCTTTCAGATTTTTAACACATTTTCCAAGAATAAGTACAAGAACTCCAACGCATTAAAAGAAGGCACTCTTACAACTGCCCCCTTTCAGGTAACACCATCACCTCTTTTCACCTGCATCTATCTCATAGTGCTCACAGGAGGTAATCAGGGCTGTCAAGGTGGAGATGCAGGCTCAGCTGACAGCTCACCATACGTCCTGCTCCAGTGGAGTAAATGCTGTGTCTTACACCACTCCCCAGGCTCTAATCGTGCTCCACTCTCTGCAAATCCGCTTGACAGAAAGCTTCTCTTAACTACAGATGATTTCAGTAATGAGTTACTTCATTCGTGTAACTCTGATCTGTGGTGGAAAAGTCAAGCCAAGCTTATGTCACAGCTTGTGTTAGCTTCTGCTAATGAGAATCCCAACAGTTGCAATAAATGGATCCATCCATAAACTGAGAAATAAAATACTGGAATTACTTCCATGAAAACAATCTTCAAAGTATTAGAGAAAGAAAGTCTGCAATCCACGAAGGCTGTCCTCTGGCAGACACAAGTTTCACACAAGAACATGGGCATATGTCAGTTCCACAACAGACATCAAAACATTAGAGTAGTAGTAGAAACTGAAGTTTCCAAAAGATTCACCTTGTGCCCTTCAAAGATGCTTGGAGAGGTATGGAAAGCTTTTCTATTTAACTAGGAAGGACCAGTCAGTCTCTACCATGAGGGAGATCCTACCATAAAGCATAAAATAGATGTTGGACACTATGTTCTGGGCTTAGCAAGCGTGAAATCTCCAGGGATCTATCTAAGGGAAGGAGAGGTAGCAACTTGTGTCTCCAGCCACTAAGTCTTTTATTTGACCTCCACCTATGCAGCTCCTCACCAGCTTCAGCCAGGACACACAGCTGATGCACATTTCCCAGCACGTGGCTGCCACAGAGTTCCATGTAAAAGTCAGAGCCCTGGACCACAGCAAGTTCCATGACTGCCACCCCCACAGTACCCATCTATTTCACCTCTTCACCTTCTCCACTGTCTCACCACATGGAAGGACCAGCTGAACTGGGAGCCTGCACCAAGAAGCCTCAGGAGGTTACAAAATACGACAGCACTCCCCCCCCAGTCGAGCTGCGAGGTGCAACACCGTGAGGAACAATGATGTTAATGAGAACCTGAAGGAACCAAAGTTCACCCATGATTTGTTGCTTGCTCAAGTGTGACCATAAAATGAAACCCTCACACATCAAAAGACTGACCTCATTGTGCGCTGTGTTGGACTAAATGAGGTATGAGGTTCAAGATAATGTAAGGAAAACCTGTTCCACAGATGTGGGAGATGTAGGCTAAATATAGACAGAGAAAGTGATGGTTTTTTACTGCATCTCTGTGCAAGGAGTAAATAGTCTCAGTATGCTAGCTAGCACTCATGATCTTCACTAGTGAACTTTTACCCACTTCAGCTGATGGGAGTTGCATTACAAAACAAAATACTCCTAGAAAAGGTGTGGATCTGTAAAAGTCAACCACTTCAGTGTTATTAAATATTCATAAGGAAGATTCAGTGGATGAGACTGTTAAAGTGGAAGAGACTGTTCACGTACTCCAAATGTGCAATATGTATGGCAATTGGGATTTGGCACACTAAATGCAAGGCTCCAGCAAATTTTTGCACTTTTGCAAATTCCATCCTCAGAAACTGCGTATAAAGTTTAAGACGCAGAAAGAGCGATAAAGCTAGTAAGTGAATTTGCAGAGCAGTATATCTGATCTAACCTTCATGTCAAAGATGCAGGCTTTCCAAAGCATATTCTCTTCAGTCTGAAGCTTCCCAGTATTACTTTTATGCCTTTAATTTGCTCTATTTTGTTAAATTTCGGCAAAGTCAAGATCTGATGATTTAGGGGAAAAAAAGCTCAGAGCAAAGCCTGAAAATTTTTTTAAGAATTTTGTCCTGGTTCTTTCCTCACATGTGGGCAGGGATTTCGATGACAAGCTTACCTGCATTACCAACGCTTGATTTAGCTGTCAGAAGCCTGCTATTTCCTTCTTCCTGCATTCTTCTTCTAGCATAATCACCTAAAAAGCCCTTTAAATATTCACCTATTGATCTGCTCCACTCATTTATTTCATTAACGACATACTTGTACAAGTTTTTCACTTTTACAAATAAACAGGTATCTGGCATTTTAAAGCACCAGTACCAAATTTCCTGAAGTATGCAGCCTAATTCAGGAGTTTTGCTGAACCCTTTTAGAGTGTGTTTTTGCATTCAAGAATTACAGGTTCCTTGTATCAATGCCAAAACTGGGTCACCTAAAAGCACTTATGAAGCATTTAGCAAGCACTACCAAGCGGAATTACATCCAACCCATGCTGTTTCATGAGTAATTGAAACAGTTAGGTAGCTTAAACATATAACATTTCATCAGACTGTTGTTGAAAAGACATTAATACTCATTTTTCCCTCAGTGGTCATGTCATTTCTTCCCCTTTACTTCATCTTCATAAATCCACTAGAGTCTAAATGCAGAAGAGTTGATTTAATCAGATAGCCAGCAAGGCACAATTAACTTTTCTCTGTGTCACTTCATGATTTAGTGACATAATGCTGTGAGTGGCAGAAGTGAAAAAGAGAGAGAATGTGGAAGCAGGGGGGTAGTTGCTTTGTTTTAAATAAAGACAAAAAAATTTCTCACCTCAGCAATAAATACAGCAGCTGAGGCTCCAGTTTCTAAAACTGTTTTCACAACAATTCTTTCTGTAATACAAATCACTACCAAGGTGTTATCCAGACTTGTTTATGGTGCTTCTAAATTAACAAGAGAATGATACAAATGAATAAGGGAAATTATTCAATAACCCCTTCTGTCAAGGTTACACCACAGAACAGATAATTTCTTCATGCTCCTCAATGAATCATGGGCATGAGACATCAGTCCAAGTTGGGAATCTTCTCCAGTTAACACCAAGATTTCTCCAGCTTATCTTCCTCTTCCAAACACTTCAACGTGGTTTCAACAAAGATTTTGTTCAAATTTTAGGTGGATTTATAGTCTCAGTTAAAAAACAGGCGTGCACAGAGCATACACTTGGAAGATTTAGGAAAGGTGACATTTGCCTCTTGCAAAATTCTGTTTCATACAACATGATGGCAGCTACTGCCATCAACAGAAATCTGGGAGTTGTCATGCACCTTTTCTTGGCATTTGAGAGTCACCTGGTGGCTGACAATAAAATGCTGATTTATGATCTGTAGACTTATATTTATCAGAGGGCAAAACTCCCCTTAGGCAGACACTGAGACAGCATAGCATACTTGTAATTTTCTGTAGTCTCTTGAGAAAGCATATTCTAGAAGTTGCAGAAGCAAATCTATGCAGGCTTTGCACTCTCATATGCAATTTTCATTTAAACTAAGATTATAAAAGATAATAACATGCCATTTTAAAAGCTTGGTGTTTTCCCTAACAAATGGATGCCACTTTATTACAGAAACTACAGTTTTTCTGTGGTTTTAAGATGAAAATTAAGCACAAATGCCTGCTGAGTCTCCCATCACTTCGGTGCCCTTCTAAGAAAAGTGAGTTATCGATAAAACAGATGTGCTGGTTTTAGCTTGTACAGATTTCATTTTCTTCACAGTAGTTAGAATGGTGCAGTGTTTTGGATTTGTGCCATCTTGATAATTTGGGGTGTTTCAGTTATTGCTGGGCAGGGCAATGACTAGTGTCACAACCTTTCCTGCTTCTCACATCACCCCACCAGTCAGAGGGCTGGGGGTGCACAAGAGTTGGGAGGGGACACAGCCAGGACAGCTGACCCCCACTGACCACTGGGATATTCCATGCCACGCTCAGCCTATAAGGCTGAGGGAAGATGGAAATCAGGGTGTCTGGACTGACAATGTTTGACTTCACAAGCCAGTTATACATGATAGAGCCCTGCTGAACAACAGCCTGCCCATAGGAAAGGGTGAAGGAATTCCCTGTTTTGTTCTGTTTGCATGTGCAGCTTCTGCATCACCTATTAAACTCTTTATCTCAAACCACAAATTTTCTCACTTTATCTCTTCCAATTCTCCTCCCATCCCTTCACCAGGGAGAGAGCAAGCAGCTCTGTGGGGCTGAGTTGCCAGCTGGAGTTAAACCACAACAGCAGCACTGACAGCAGGATTTGCACCACTGGAAAATTTTACTGTGCTTCTGAGCAAAGAAATGTCTTTGCATTGCAATAAAAAGCTTTGAGGTGTGAATGTTTAAAAGGATGTTGTGAAACAAGTTGTATAATTGTTAAGTATTTCCAGGAAAAAAATCCACCTCAAAATATTAAATTCTGTCTCTGGAAACTGAATATACAATCTAAGTGAAATTCTCCATGGTAGTGATTTTGCAACTTCATAATAAGGATCATTTAAATCTCTCGAAATATCCTTTTCTTCTGGAAGAAGAACAGTCTGCTACATGTAAAAATTATTGACTCGATGCAACCTACCTGAATTACACAATTAAAGTCAAATGCCTTTTAAACATAGATAAAATAACGTGAGTGGCCTTTTTCAACTTTAAACCAACTTAGATGGCAAAGCTCAGCTGAATTCTTCAGAGCTGCAGTTTCTTAGGTCAGTGCTGTGACCAGATTGAGTTCTGCTTTCCATGGCATGTCAGACCTTGTTATTACATCCCAAAAGCTGTTACTCCATGTCTCCCACTGATACACCCAACCTGACTGCACATCTCATCTAGGTAAACTGAACTGCCCCATGTTTTAGTAGATCCTTTGACCATTTCCTCTCCTACCTCTCAGAAACCTCAGTGGACACCAGGAATGAAGATATCTCTCTCCCTGTTATTTCTGTCCCCCAGAGCACCAGATTCAGGTGGACTCAGGAAGGGGATACAGGAGAAGGTGACCTGAGCTGAACATAGGTGGGAGGGCAGATGATGTGGACAGTAAGAGCAGAAGACAAGATAGGGATAACAGCAAGAAAGAACTGCAAGATGAAGTGAGAGCCACCAAAAACAAATTCAACATTGATGAATCTCACTATCCCTGAGCTGCTCAGCAAACAAGTGAGAACACTGACCCAAGTGAAACATGATTTATTATCACCTGATATTATGACTGGAAAGTAAACATTACAAAAAACTACGAGAGAGTATGTCACCTACATTACAAACTCACTAAGAAACCTTAAAATGCAGCTGTAGACCAGGAAGAGCAATGTTTCTTTATCAAAAAGTCAGTAAAGGTGACTTGGTTACAATATTCAAGCAGCAAGAGTTTGAAGTCAACCACATACAGGAGAAAACTTCAAGTAGAAACCACAACTTGATGTTGAAGCTAGTCCAGGTGAAAAACAACAAAAACAAGTTTTGCCTTTCTAATGCTCTCAGTGGTAGATTAACTAACTGAACAAGATTTTCCTCCTCTCTACAACTTCACCTTGAGCTACATATCTTTTAGGAAATTTTGTCTTAACAAAATCAGAGTTAACACCTCGGAGCAGATGAAATACATTGGTTTACAACAGACAAAAATCAGATAAGGCATATAACAAAACCACCCCACCTTAAAGCCCATGGTTGAAGGACAGGAATCTACTAATGCTATTAGTTACTCTTTGGTCACCATGAACTGTGAACGGCTCTGACTCAATCCCGATTACAACCTGCACAAGATTTAGTGTATTTACTTGTAGAATTATTGCTTTTCCTCCAAACTCACTTTCTCTGTAAATCAAGAATTACAAAGCATTATTTTATGAAAAAGGTATTTAAAACAGGAAAAAATTCAAAGGCAAACAAGAAAAAAAGACACATTCTGAAATTAGAATAGTCCAGCTTTTTTCCAGATATGTTTCCGGACCTAAATGCACTTCTAGGCACAATTTCCTTCAAAAATTGTACTACAGTCAGTTAATAAAACAGATGAAACTTGTGCTTAAGTTCATAGTACTTGAACCGAATACTTGAATTTTCAACTTCGATGTTCTGTTAATATAACTAGTTTACAAAATCTGCAGAGTGGCATTATATCCTCTGGGAAAGAAGAAAGGTGAAGCACAAAGATACAGTTCTCCAAACTAACTAGGAGCCTGAAATCAATAATAAATCCGTTACTTGACAAAGATGATTAAATGATGCTCTGCAAATTAGGAGTAGCATTCCTCTTCCAAATACAATCTGTTGATAGTGGCATGATATGACAACACTGATGGATGCTCAAATGCTCTTTGTTAAAAAAACATGCATTTCACAGCTTAAGCTACACATAGGATGAAGCATTTAATCTTAAACCTGATGGTGATCTGCCCTTTTGTGAGGAAGAGAAAAAAAATGTGTCTCCATTGTTTAGTCTTCTGTTAGGACTTCTGTTAGCTCTCTGTTAGGACTTAGTCAAGTTTAACACGATCTCCCTTGCCTCCAGGTTCTCCAGCAGAAGATCTGGAATGACAGCTGGTCATCCTTGCTGCATTTCTCTGAAATTTTCTTTCCCTCGATGGAGAACTAAAAACTAACCATCATTCAGAGCACAAGACTCACCACAGACTAAGACAAAAATGCAATTATGCCTTTGTTTTCTTTTCATCTCATAGTAAATAATAAAATTGTTTTCTTTTTTGATCACTGCTGACCACACTGTGCAAAGACACTGAATACTTATCACTTTCATCATATAAAACTGAGTCTGGCAAAACAGAGAAGAATCCACTTGAGCAAGTATTTTAAAAGGAGTCCTTGATTAATACAGTTTTGCTGTCAATAGATACAATCTTGGTGAGATAATTATGTCTAAATTACACTTAAAAGGTAGCTTAAATGCTACTGGACAAGAGTTCTTGGCAGACTAAATAGAGAGCAATGCAAAAACATATTTGAAGGTAGCTGGTGCTACTAAATATCAAACATAAAAGTGGAATGCTGTGAGGTAAATGCTTTGAGGCAATGTAATGAGCAGTCTACTCCTTCTTGGGCTTTGAGGATGAAGCAGTGCTAAATGCTGCCTAGGCAAGGGCTGTCTCCTTGATGAACAGAGGTAAATTTCTGCCCAAACTAGTAACACGAGATGCAGAACGCAGGATGAAAAGAAAACTCCATCCATATTTTGAAAATTTATTTGGAAAAAAGTTAGTGCTGACTCCTTGCCACACACCTCAAAATTTCTAAAAAGAGTGAAGTCTAAGAGTGTTTTTTTCCACAGTACAACTCTCAGTTTTCCTACACTTACAAAAAAAAAAAATGAAGTCTCGCTTACAAATGTATTTCATCTTTTTCCACACGTGAATGGTTTTGGAAAGAAAAGTCCAAGGAGACTAAAGTATCCTCCAGCACAGAGCTCAGTGAAGCAGCTGCAACGCTATTACTCACTGTCCTGCCTGTGGTGAAAACAATGCCACAGCTATGCCTCAGTGGGCAACAAAGGAGTTCATTCTTCAGGGGTTATTCAATTCTTTGTCCCTTGGCTGAGTCTGCAAACTCAGAAAGCAGGAAATGAGTTAATGCTCACCAGGACAGCTGAGATGTAACATCGATAGGTGTCCTGTTTAAGAGCCAGACCAAGTGCTACTTAGATTTGTCTCTCAATCCACTGTGTGGTCATTTAAAGAGAGAAAGCAGAAGAGTGGATGGAGTAGGAGCTGCACAAGGAGTGCTTCTCCAAGTGCCAGAAATTTCTGACTCACAGATCACTCCACAGAGATCTAAGGTTTTTCTTCCCTAATCATCCTATAGTCATAAACAGACCTTTCTTCATTAAAAAATATGCCAGGTTCAGACGTTTTGCTGCTCCAATTCAAAACCCTTACCCAAGTAACATTCTGAGTTCCTAATCTCTTCTTGCCTCACTAGTTTTCCTTTTATTGTCCACCCATCACTGCATTTCTCAGAAACTATACACTTCCTGTTTAATATTTCACTTAAAATGACAATTGAAGAAATAATTTATTTCTATTCCCTATTTATAAGCTGCCCAGAAGCAAAGTCAAAGCAACTCCGCAGACCTCTGCTAACACTGAATGCAGTAAAGACACAGCAGCTACACTGCCTGAGAAACCACAGAACTGGTCTTCTAAAGTTCCCTGCTCCAGTCATTCCATACCCAGAAGGACAGAAGAGGTCTCAAGACAGATTTCCTTACTTACACAGCAATGTACTTACATATCAATGCATATGGATTTCATATGATTTATGGCAAAACACACCCTGGTTTAGAAGGGAGATAGAAAAAAGCCAAGACAGCAAACATGAGATAGAGAGCTCTTTGACACCCTCTTCTCGCTTGAAGAAGCAGAGAGAACCTGCCACTTCCCCAGGGAGTGCCAAGATCTACCAAACCACTCAAATCTGTGGCTCAGAAATCATCACTGAGGCATCCAGGGGGTGAATGAAAATTAGTTGTTGTCCCACCTAAAAGCCACAACTGACTACCAAGCTCAACTCTTCAATACGATACAAAGAGGCAAGAGGGGAATTATCTTTACAGGAGAGGATAAAAAAAGAGTCAATGCAGGGTCCACCCTGTGCTCACCACGGATACAGGAGCCATGCTGGAGCAGTTTTCTCACCCCCCTACACCCCTCCACAGGTAACCCTGCATAATCCCTCTTTGTAAGCTATGCTTTCTTTCAGAGACCGAAATACAACCCAGCACACAGTTCTCATTTCTTGTCCTCTTCTCAAGCTTTTGGGAGCTCTTGGAGGAGTGGTGGGATTGCTCAAGTAGCTACATTTAAGAAGACATGTCCTATAATACCTGTGAGGTCCCATTTTGTCTGTATTCAGGACAGGATGGGAGAGAGAAGGGAGGTGGTTCTCAATTTCACCTTTCCAGACAGTTCAAGGAGCAGAAAGTGCTACTCTCAGATGCACAGAAACTGACATTTACCCAGGATGACCAAAGGTGCTTGGGCTTTTAGCACCAGAGCAAATGTCATAACTACACACCAGATGACACAGCAGTATGACCAGATTATTTTCAGATTCCAGATACCCAAAACTCTTACCCAAACCTCAGTTGGATATGCAGGGTTATTGCTTCTCCCACGTGTCCCCTACCTTCAGTAAGCAAAGACTGAGGAAGAGCAAAAATACTATGTTGAAGATGACAATATAAAAAGGCTAAGCTCACTGCTAATCACCAGTTAAGAAAAACTGAGCTACAGTGCCTAGACTTGTCATTTCTCTTTGCTGTCTACTTAGTAGGTATGCTCTAATTTATCAGCAGTCTGTTTAGACTGTCTTGTGCATACCAGTCCTCATCTAATAAGTAGCCATCCAAGCCACATTCTGCCAATTTTCACAATTTGCTTATGTCGCCCACTCTTCTTGCATAGGCAGCTGCTAAACCCGCAGCATCAACTCAGCTGAAAATTACAAACTCCTTCTGGATAACACTGCAGGTCACTTAGAATTATTCTTTGACTGTAAGAGCAGTCTCATAAAGGAGGAATTGAAAATAATTCAATGTTTTGTCATTCAAGTTTATTTTCACATTTCTGTGGTAACCCTTCTTGAATTTACTTAAAATATATGGTAATTTTTAACTACAGGTTTGGACAACAAAAAAGCAGGATGAATCATTCTGGGTATTTAAAGCCTACAATCAGCTTGAGTCTCCCTCGTATTTTGCCACAGTTCTCAAGCCAAAGTTTTATTTCCTACTTATCAGCACGAACACTTTCACAGGGAGCATTAATTCATTTGAACACGCAAAACACTTGAAGATTTGGGAATTTTTCATATACTACAATGCTTTAAAGGTCCATGCTCTTCCTCTACATTGATTTTTGCTTCCTTTGTAACTGCATACTCAGAATTAGAGGGCATTAGAGCTAAACTGGGAAGATAACACGTGTATAAATATATCATGCAAAAATAAAACTGGGCAGATGCATAGAAAACACCCTGCAGCATGGATTACCCTTGTTTTCCTCATCACTGCATGGGCAACACATGTCTACTGGTACAGTACTTCAGAAGCCAGGACTGCTCTCAGGGATAAACACAGGCCATAATGTTGGAGAGAAGATGCTGTGGGCAAGTGAGTCCTTTCACTGTAGCTGCTCTCCAGTAAGCCACCAGCAGTCATATGCTGGAGCAATGCAGAAAATAGCTTTTAATTTGTACTGCCTATAACTCACAAGATGACACAGTTACAAAATACTCAGTTTGTATAAACAGCCTTAGATCAAGCAAAGCTTGCTGGAGAGTTGTCTCAGGTTGGATAAATCCATGATAGCAATCCATGTTTCCTGCTGTTTGTTGTTTTCTTTTTATTCAGCACAGCTTTGAAAAATATTACAGTAGTAGCAACTTACACACACAAGTAACACTCCAGATTTCTGTTAACACTCAAGTTGTTGCTTTATTATGCTCCACAAAATGAGCTTCTCAAAGAATTCAAGACATTACTTACTGTACACACAGGAACAATAGCAACCAGGTAACAGTTACATAAGAGCAGAATTCCAACCATGTCATCCAGTGGTCCAGTCTATAGCTATGTATCTTACAAAAGCCAAGTCCACAACTCTCATCAGAACAATTCATGTTGATCTAACACAATCATGTCAACTAGACAGCAACAATGAACAGCCTCCATTGATTCAAATGATTTAACACTGAACTGTAGATCTCCACTTTTTGAGTTCTACATCAAAATCCATCTCAAATATGAAATCCTAAATGCAAACATTAATGATACATCCCAAAAGAATCCCGAAGTGCTGCTCCTGAACTTTACAGTCATGTTGGTGGATTTCCCTTTGGTACTCCTCCCATATCAAACAGCTGCAACTTCACTTGTCTTTCTCTTCTCCAGTCACCTCAGAACAGCTGGTGATGGCCCCCTCTGAATGCAGTATTTAACACCTACCTGCCAGGTGACAGGTCCTACAATGCAAGAAGGTTGGTACAGTGAGGTCCTTTTACAGGGAAGCAAAGCCACCATCAGCCAAGCAGAGCATCAACAGCTGTGCCCAGGCTTACCAAAGCCCTTACCACCCATGTGTGCATCTGCACCTTTCACATATGCATGAACCTTAATGTTAAGGGCTTCTGTGGAGATATATCTATCTTCCTATAGCAGCAATAGATGCATGCCTGGGCAAACAAGCTGTCATAGGATGATCTACCTCCTGGACAGCCTGACATCCTCAGGTAAGGACAGTGAATTCTCAACAGCAGAATCACAGGAACCTCTTCAAGCCCTGCTGTTTTCACTCACGCAAATACATGCCTGAAAGAAATTTCAGAGTCTTTTGAGAGAGCTAAGGGCATAGAAAAATCCTATCTGGGATAACAAGTCATGAAGTAGGAAGCAAAAACCAAGATTATACAAAGCATCAGCCAAACTGCAGGTATCTGAATCTGCCAGGCTAAGATCACCACAAATCAACACAGCATCTAAAGGCAAATACTGAAGCATTTTCCCTTAACTTCAATCCAACACAGAATAATTCTTACCTGGAGTTACTTATCACCCTGACACAGACTGACTTGTGGCCCCAAGAAGTCTCTAGAGGTACTACACAGAACAAAGAAGGATGCAAAGAGCAATGGTGAGGAATAGGATCAATTTTCTTTCTCTTCAACTTCTTGAACGTTAACGAGTAAAAGTCAGCTAAGCCTGCTTGTTATTCACTTCAGCAGTCATTATCTGATTCTCTGTTATTGGTCACTACACTACATTTCTTGCCCCACTCAAGATATCTTCTCAAATGTCATCTTCCAGCAACTATAACACATGTGATGTACCCTGTTGGCCGAGTGAGATCTTCCTCTGAAAGAGTCAAACACAGGATGAAAGACAAGGAGAGACTTCTTTCACTAAAACTTGGCAGATGAAGACACAAAAATCACCCTCCGAAGTTCAATATGGCTATGACCTTACTGTTTTCTAAACCACTGCCAACAAGGTAGCTGTTGAAACAAAGACACGTAAAGTGGAAAAAAGAAACCAACTAGGAGTCCATGACTTTAACCATTTCCATCCAGACTGCCCTTCTCTATCACTCTGTATAGGCTTCTTCACTTCTGTGTCACAAGACACCAGGGTCCATGATGTCCTATGCTTTGCTGGTCATGCATTCCCCCAGTTATCTCCTACTGGCCAAACAAAAACTGTAGAACCTGCACTGTGAAAAACAATGTCACCAGCGCATCTGCAGAATCTCAACTCTCCAAAATTACTTTACATTAGTCTCTTATGTACCTAAGGCCTTTTGTGAATACAAAATTACAGTATGAGCTGCCTAACCATCAGGACTTCCAGCTTCTTCCGGTATCAAACTGGCTTCTCTGCACTCCTTAAAATGTAATGTCAGCATGAAAAAATATTACACAGGACAAGCTGTACTCTATCATAATGGAAACTTTTGCTTTCAATTGTGCTACCACAGTGAAAACATGCAATTAGTAACATGTCCTGTAGATACTCTTAAGAGGTGTGGTAGTGAAAAGAAAATTCAGTTTGAGACAGTAGCCCACAGCAATGAAGACTGCAGGAAAAACATTGTATCTCCACCTCAGCAACCTATAAGGTCACTGGACTTTTGCCCTAAGAAGCGTGCTAGAAAAACCTGGGTCTACTGCTCCAGCAGACACACTGTTCCACAGTGAGAGTTGGTTTTACCAGCTCTGCTCTACAAGCATGCTGCTTATGCCACATGAAGGACAGTTACCATGGGGATATACCAAAATCCCCTATCAACACAGACAAGTCTTAACCCTGCTTCAGCCTCAAAACTGGAATGGAAACCCAGGTACCTAATTTGCCTGAGGAGCAGAGTGTGCTTATTCCTTATATAAAAAAGGTTTCCTGTAACCCATGTAAAATCCTCAGCTGTATTTGGAAATCACACAAAAACAAATGTTGAAAGCTCTCAAAATGTAATTCTCATTCCACACCTGAGACACTAAAATGCCTAGATTTTCCAGAGACACCAGCATCACACCAAGCACTGCCCAGGAGACACGGTTCCTTCCAAGCAGAACATCTGCAAAGCAAAAACCATTCCATTCACACACAAGCTGCCACTGACCCTGGTGCATAGACATCACTGGAAATATTTTGCAGGATTTTGTAAGGACAAAACACTATGTAGTATTTCCTAGTTGTAATCTTTTACATTATACAAGGGCTCCTCAAACTGGCCTTTTTTCCTGTATTATAAAGGGTGCTGTCATTAACTGCTTAAGTGATCAAACAAGCACTAAAGACTACAAGCAAACAGACCACAGCGTGAACAAGCAATGCCCACTTCAGAACACAGAAGCAAGGCATTCACTTATCCCTGATGAATTATGAATTGCTTTACACTTGCAGAACGTTTCCTGAAAATTTTTAACATTAAAATACAATATATCAGTTTTATTCTTCCCCACTATACAGACAGTCAAAGACTGAAGTAAAACATCTTGGGTCAATCAGTTCCTGTGGCAAGCAAGACCACTAAAATTTAGGACCACCATGTCCAACCCATGGTAACTGACATTCAATGCTGCTCCTCATGTTGCTCAGGAGATGAGCAGAGGGGCTGCTTTTGCCTGGCACAAGCATCATAATGCCACACTGTAATCCTAAATGCCAGAGAACCCAAACCTGCAGAGGCAAGAGGCTGCAAGCCAGCAGGGCTCATGCTTGTTTCAATTCTTGCTTTGCTCTAGGAAACATCAGACACTCGACCAGAAGAATGGTGGGATCCTGTGGAACCACTCATCTTGCTTTTTTTGTCCAGTCCCTCAGTTCCACAAGTCTTATGGCTATTTCACCAGAGACAGATTTGACCTGTCACTCACAGGGCTCAGGACTAATATCCAAGTGTTTTATCTGCCTATCTTTGGACATTCAAATAGCCCATTGCTCTCCCCTTTTAATTTCCATTTTCCTTCGGCTACCATAGGGATGGTCTCAGGTTGCATCCCAGCCTACTGTTGTGTGTTACACCTCACTACTTCAGACTACACCAGGACACCACTGTGAGAGGCTCTAATTCATGTGTCAGTGGAGGTTCTTGTGAATGTCCCACCTATCAGATTGACACCACACTCAAATTAGCAGATCTGACAGCAGATCTTAATGCAAGAAAATACTGAGAGGAAGAAGTTTTGGGTTAAGCTATTTTTGTTTGTGATTTGGCACCTTTTTGAACAGACATTTAATACACCTCATCAGCCAACCATGCACAGAGGATGTTCTCCTGCTCCACACAGTGGTTGCAGACACATTTAGGAAAGGACCTTCATATGCTCATTCAAACCATCCAATTTGCTGCAAATCAACCATGGCCTCCCCTGTTTTAAACCAGATCTTTTCCAAATAAGGCCAAAAAACCTCCAAAATGGATGTATCTACACCAGCAAGTTATATTAGGTTAATTAGTACAAGGTACCGTGCCTAATACCAGGCAGTGACTTAAGATATCTTGGCTTTATTCTTGGCTCAGCTGAAACCTCAGTGTGAAGTTATTTAATCTACCAGATTTCCTGTTTCTGTATATAAGAAGCGGGGCTTTTACGATCCTTTTTTTTACAGGAATTTATTGAGGATAAAAATCCATCAATAACTACATATCTGTTATAACAACAGCCTGTATTGCTGCTGTATGCTGTACCTGCATGGACACCTGGGCAGACAAGGACTTGTGCAACATCTTCACAGGAAAGCAACAATTGCACATCTTTTAATGCATCAGAAGGGGCTGTTTCAGGGCTCTGAAATTCCACCCAGAAACAAGATGTTGGCTATGCTGAACAACAAGTGAGACAAGGAAAGTAACTTCCTAACAAACAGCAACATTAACTCAAATTTCAGATGATCTCACTAGCCCAGGACAATACCAAGGGACAGAAAACAGATGGGAAGTCTCCTCAGTTTTCAGAAAATGGATTATGTGTAGAGCTGCTGCAGGGTTTCACTACGGCAACTACAAAATACAGGCTTTCCTCTCTTGCAACACCCAATGTCATCCCACACAAAATGGAGTCCCTTACATTTTGCTAATGCCTCGCTCATACAACAGCAGTGGGGCACCACCCCTCCCAGGCTTGGGACACACCACCTGACAAATGCTGAGAATACCAGTAAGCCTCTGCTCCAGTGACCTGTGGCCACTGACCCCCTGAGACTGTCTGACCACTTGTTGGACCAGCCAGTCCAGCAGACAGGTCAAAGGACCAAGAGCCAGAAACGCCACGTTCTCTTTCCCCAGCTTCAGTAACCAGGACCTTCCTGCTCACACGACAGCTCTTTATTAAAGCCACGAGTGGGCAGTTTTCTGTAATGGGTGCCATTTCAAAGAGGATATGCTAACCAGAAACAAGACACTCTTGTTTCAGAGAAAGAATTTCTGCACATTTAATTAATCAGAAATGACTACTGTACTTACATCCTACCTTAATCTGCATTCACTTCAAGCATAAACAAGACCCAGCTTTCCAAATTAGCACAGGCAAGCATGGCAACCATCTCTGGACATCAGTTTCTTGAAAATACTTGCCCAGCTCACCACAAGGATATTATAAGTCTAAACTAGTCTGTAATATGCACCTAGATCTTTTGATAAAAGCTGCTTCAGAAGTTATATTAAAAATAATAACCAGCAACTTTAATAATCTTCCAGACCAACTCAGATCTTCCTAAAGGATCTTCCTTTCCACTGTGAATTTTAACTATGTATATTTCTTGCTTATTCTTTTACTTAGTAATTTTCAAAGCCAAAGAAATTAGAGACTACCATGATGTTCTTAGTTTTTACATATACAGCACCACACACAGCATGTACCATAGCACACTTAAATGCATTAACATCAAAATCTCTGACACCCACCCATAATAAATGACCAAGATCTTAAGTTCTGTAACAGCAAAAGAAGTACCAACAACATGAATTATAAAAAAAAAAACCAAAGAAAAAAGAAGTCAAAATAATGTCATGTTTGTGCAAGACCTCTATTTTCTTGCCAGTACAATTTCTATTCTCATCAGTTGTCAAGCGGATTAACAGTTACTATATACTCACTTTCCTTACCATTGCTGTCTGAGGGCCATGCCTGTTGTAAATAACCACCAGCCAGAGCCCTTGTATTTTATCTTTAATCATGCATATTACCATTTTTATAAAACATTATTTGCTTAAACACTGAAATATTTCAAGCTTGTTCCCTTCTGTGAGAAGGCAAATTAAGAGAACCCTTGGTGAAGGAAAAGGACATTTAATAAACATCTGATTTGCTGCTGGATGGTGTTTCAGATTATATTTAAAACACATCATGTTTTGTTGACACCTCCGTGCACACTTGCTGGTAGAAAGCCCAGCAAGAATGTGACTATGGCAACCGCAACAGGATATTTATATATCTGTGCATATGCATGCATGTGTGTGCTCACATAAATACACACACAACCCTGAACTGATTTAATTGACCATCAACAAGATTTTCTCAGCTCTCATTTTCACAGGAACAGGTAACCATGTCTAAACAAATGGGCTGAGGAGGCAGCATTAACTTTTATATAATGAAAATCTTCCAAGAGAAAAGCCTGTAAACCTACCAACATTTACAGAGTGTACACAAACACATGCTCACTTCAGAAAGCTTTAGCTATAAGCAAAAAGAAATCAAAACGTCTGCAGGCACAAATTCAGTGACACCATCAAAAAAAAAGGCATTTCATTTTCAGGATTTTTTTTAAACTGGGCTTTTACCCACAGAACTAGATCCTCACTGGAGCATGCAGGCTATTTTACAAGAGATCCAGGCTCTCCTCTTCCTCACCAACAGTCCCATTCCTCCTCCTTTCTGAATACAGAACATGAAAAAGTTCCTTTAGTCTGCAAATTAAATAGCTACGTGCTGAGCTCAAATTGTTATTTCTGGTATTAATTTCTGTCTCCTGACAGATCCTGATAGGTGATGCAGGAAATTTGAGGTAACAAAGGCTTCTGTTTGCAGCAATAACGGACTCCCAGCTAGGGGGGAATAAAGGGATCAGAATAAAAGGCAAATATATGGAGCCTACATACACTACAGAATATCTGTGTTGAGTCCAGCAAGCAAAAAGTCTAGCAGATTCAAAGCAGCATTAAGAAGTGTTAATCCTTTTACCTCTGAGCTATTCATGAGCAATATGCAAAGCTGTTCTTATGGTGTCGCGTTTGCAATGCTCCAGTTATGCTTGCATCAGCATTTCCATTGTAAACCCTGCTTTCAGAGATCTTTTTACTTTGCCAAGTTTTAGTCTGGAACAATTTTACTACGAGCCTGTGAGATTTTAGTCCAGGATTAGGATTTAAGTCTGGTGAAGAAACATTTGGACAAAATCTGCTTGGCTGTTTTATTTATTAGAGTGCAAGTTAATCCTTCCAAGTTATTAGACCGGAAAAAACCCTCAAAACTATATTTTTTCTCCAGCTTAGAAAAAGAAAAGAGAAGATTTACTCTCCCCAAGAATTCCTTGTCCCCAAATATCTACAATCACAGAACAGATGAAGGTTACACAGCACAAAACTAAGGTACAATTGAAACATGCCTTCCTTTGTCAGGTGTTTTCTTTTCTTCACTGAAGCAACAAGGTGGCCAGGAATATGAGGAAGGAAGAAGCATCTCACTGTGGACTGCAGGTGGAAGAGGGACACTAACCACAAGCTGCACATAAGCAAGTGTAAGAAAAATGCAGTATTTCAAACTCCAGAAATCGTGCTACTCTCCTAAACAATATAAATCACAAACATTAACTATCACTACATAACTTGCCAAGTAGATGTTCATTCACAGTGTTGGAGGGCACATGGATGTAGGCAACTAGCTATGCTACAAAAATTCACACAAAAATCAACACAGCATGTATTTTAAGAGAGATGAGCCGTCTAGACCAGACAATGTTTGCAGTGCCCTTACCATTTTCCTAAAGCTCAGTTTTCAAACCCTGGCACTTGCTGACATGGCTCAGAGCCACTTCCAAACATCATGTTCTGTAACAGGCGTGTCAGCCACACGCTAGCGTGTGTGCAACCCCCAGTAACACACAGCCACCACATTTCTGCAGGCCCTCAGCAGTGGGCAGGGCTGGGGCCTGTGCCCACAGTGCCCACAGTGCCCCCCACACCATCCTTCAGCCGTGCCTCAGCATCTGCTCCACCAGCACAACCACACGGCCCTGCGAGATGAAGCTCCTGTTTCTGCAAATCTTGACAACACAGACTGATGACTGCAGGAAAGCCCTTCTCAATGCAGCTAAACACCAGCTGTAGCCCAGGAGAAAGCCCCACTTAATTAAAACCAAGGCAACATTTCCAAATACTGTCCTTTTGTGAACTTTTCCAGATAGCACCCACCCCACAACTCCCCAGTTAACGTAATGGAATCAACACTTGGAGCTTCTCTCTGAAAAGCCTACATGGTATGATCCTGAGTACATTATATGCATCTCCATTCAAGCAGAGAGCTAAATGTTTGCAGGCAATGTAGCTTGCTTCCAGATCAAATTCTCCCTTACAAACCAGGCTTCACAGCAAGACTTTCTGCCATGCCTAAACCACCTCTCCCACCTGGGCTGTATGACTATGCAAGCTACCTATTGTAAACTGGTGCACAGATTATCTAAAAGCAAAGGATGGAGAAAACATTTATGAATGATAAGACACGAAACATAATCCTACTTTCAGGTATCTCACCTGATCTGTTCCTCACCTTTTGACCGGATTTTGTATACCAAATGCTTACTAAAAAACTACCACTCAATTTTTAATATCATTCACTTTAACAATATACGTATGTTTGGGTTTTTGAAAGAGTAACAGAGTTGATTTCCTTCCCACAATTTGTAGAAGCAGTTTGTATTTTTGTCTGCTTTTGTGTTTTCCAGCTATTTTCTAGAGAAATGCTGTTTCTTATTGATCACTTGATACTAGTGAACATTAATTTGCTTCTAAAACTATGCTGCAGACTTCAAAAAAGTAGTTATATGGTAAAGTATCCACATAAATTGTATTGCCTGTTTGAGCGTGTGTACATGTGTGTGTGTATGCAGACACGGTTTTCAATTTCAGCTCTACATCTGACACCAAGCATTATTTCCCTTTCTTACTCATCTTTTTTCTTTCAACTTATTCCAACTGAATTTGGATGTAAATTGACCTCAAAAGTATGCAACAGTGACTCTTAGAAAATTTAAGTGTTTCGAAAGGTTCACATGAAATGGACAAGGTTTATCTGTACACATTTTTCTGTGGGTTAAACCTGATGGATTTAGCATACATCCATCTACCACACGTCAAAACAGTCTCATCATCTTTCCAGAATATGCTATTCATATACAATAAAAAATGAACTTTCCATCTTGTACAAGAAAAATAAATCTTTCACTGCTTAACTGTGTATGAATGAGGCCACAAATGGAATTCACTATGTAAACCAGGGCGATACTGTTTTGTCTGCAGATGTAGGGTGAGCTACAGCTGATTTAACATTTCTACTAACTCCAAATCCAGGTGGTATACAAATACCTTCCTAAGTTCAGCAAATTTGATTTTTTTCTTAAAGTACTGGAAGCAAAAATACAATGCTTGGAAAAAACAATTTATGTTTACAGGCCTTAATGCAAGGCACAATTTTCCACACAAAATTAGCCTGAGGTCCATTGCATTTAACTGTAAATTTCCTTTTTTCTCTCTTCTTGAACAAAAATTGATAATTTTGATTTCTTCTTAAAAGGGGAAGGAAGTTCAGGTTCCATTCTTCCCCTGAGCACAGCAGGTCAGTGCCACTGCAGTTTGTGCATCCTCAGGTAGCAGAAGCAATACAGCCTTCCCCTATCTATCACAACCCTTTCTTTTGTCACCTCTGTATTTTCATGACTGCATTGTGTTTTTTCTTAAAAGGAAAACCAACCACCAAAAGAGGTTAACTACGAGCAGCAGAATGCTCTCGGCCATTTTTAGTGTATAAGGTCAGTCAGAAAATGCTTGGGGACTGCATGTTGGCCCAGAGAAACCAGGAGTTTTTAACTCCAGGCTACCAAGCTCAGCACTTCACACACACATACAAAAAAACCCACAAAGCAAGAAAATTTTGAACCTGTATGTTCATTGTCATGCAGAAGTGGGTATCACCATATAAAGTACTCCTTAAAATAGGTAAAGACAAAGGGAGAGAATCTCCTCCCAAGAACACAGCTCCAAAGCAGCATGACTGTAACTACCAAGCCCATGATGTGGTTTGAAGAATGGCTGAAGGACTAAAATAGTTAGCTATGCTACACGCCGACAAATACGTTCAGTACATTGCCACAGGGATTAGAATTTTGTCTGGCAGTATTAAGTATCTTATTTAATATAAAGATGGGAATAAACCTTGCAATTACATTTTCTGGGAGAGTCTACAAAACAGAAAGCTACCATCAGAGACTATGAGACTATATATTATAGCAGGAAAGGAAAAAAAAAATCAGTTTCAACCATAAAAACACAAGCAGAAAAAAAATAAGCCAACACATGTATCCAATAAAAGGTAGTAACCCAGAAAGCAGCAGAACTGAGAGAGTTGATACAAACAAGAATTGCAATGAAATATATTATGACTAAGCAAGACTACAGCACTCAGCTATCAAAAGAAATCTGAGCTACAAAAGACAAGGTGAAGCAGTTCCACCCAACTACAAAGGAGTAAAAACTAGACACAGAAGAAGGTTGGTTTAAAGAAAGAATGCAAGAGAAAAAGCAAGGCATGAACAGTAGGGAGAAGAAAGGAGCAAGAGTACCAGTGCTCCTAACAGGCTTCTGGCCTGGGTGATGGGAGGTGACAAAACTTCCCTGGCCCAAACAAGAGAACACACATAGCACGACACTCAACAAGAAGGGCTTCCATTAGACTGGCTTCTTGTTGCTTAATGCACAGACACATAAATTAGGCTGCAACAGCCCACAAAGCACAGCAAACAGACCTATAAGAGAGCTCCTAAGAAGGGAAATCTGTCCTGAACCAGCTCCCTGCCAACAACAGCAAGTTTTGGTGCTGCAAGAAAATACAAGCTTTAGTGGTAAATAATTATACAGATTTGGCACACAGGTGAACTGGGAACTACCACTTAAGGTGTCCAGAGTACTAGAGTTTCATTTGAGGAACAAAAGCCACGCAGCATTCAAAGCAGAATAAGGTCTGGCTGAAGAAAGGATTAGGAGTGTGAAAGTGGAAGAAAGAATTTAGAAACCACATTCTAAATTCTAATACAACCTAATACATTCCAATACAACCTCGTGATATCTACAAAATAACCTGGAAGTACAGGAAGTCCAGTCCTTCTCAAAGGCAAGGATACAAGAACCAAGATGTGATCAATGTGGGCTCTATCCCACAGCTAGGGAGACTACCAGATTTGTGTCTCAGTAAGAGAGGGTGAGGACACCCTAACAAGAATTACAAAGCCAGTTACTGCCTGCAGGGAAAGATAAGCACAGCATAAAAGCCAAAACGAGCTAATGCTTTGTGGCCATTACAAGGATAGTCTGGACCATTAATAAATGATGAAGGAGAAGGTATTAAAACCCAAGTAGTTGGCCACACTGACCACCTTTTAAAATCTAAAAGGGAAAATAAAGGAAAGGCTAAACAATTAGAATGTAATTATGAACTTATAAAACATTTTTATATAAATATACCCACATACAGATACTTTGCTGTGGCAAATATGAACAGTACCACAAAAATTCAAAATTTTAGACACCTTCAGTGAGAAACACACAAAAAAACCCAGAGAAATTGAAATTATGACAGACAGCTCTTCTCAGCAAGCACTCCTGGCAATACCCACTACTGCAGTTCCATGCTTTTATCTGTATTACCTCAGTAAAGTACCAATTGACAGCCATTACAAATGGGCATGAATAATTACAAATAAACGCCTTAGGAGAGGTAGACATACACATCAGAGCCACACCTCAGAATAAATGACACTATGGAGTTGAGCCATTGAAGACAAATCAGTAAAGAAGCTTAGTAGATATAGCCACTAATTCCTTTATGGAGCATCTATAGATGAAAAACATATTTAGACCTCAACTTCACAGAAGACAAACACAAGGAAATTATATAAGGAAGCAAATTCTACTTCTCCAAAAATAATATTTTATTAAGATAGGAGAAACAAAGCCTTCAGACTCCTCAAAGATTATCTTCTTGCAACCAAAACGAGAACTGGGGCTTATAGAATATGTGCAAAATCTGAGGCAGCCCATCACTTTTATAGGGAATTGTAGTTCACAGCAAGCACAGAGCGGAAAAAAATATGCTTGGATGTCAGTAAACCACTTGACTGTATCATATTATACAGTTTCAAAATTATTTAAAAAAACAGTTTTGATGTGGACAGAACACTACAAAAAAAAAAAAAAAAACAAAACAAACTTCAAAAGAAAATGAAAATCATATACCAAAACTTTGAAAGCATCTCTCAAGGATACAAGGAATTTTCTTACACATTCTCTTAAAATCTTAGCTAATCATGCAGAACAGGAGTATAACGTGTGTTCTTGAAATCTGTGGATGATACTAAATTTAGGAGCTGCAAGCCCCAGCGAGGACAGAGAAAGTTGAGAAGCAGGCAATTAAAAATAAGGTTCTCCTTGGGAAAGTGCAGCGAAGACATCCAACAGGAAAATAATCTGAAAGAAATATTCAGTGGGAGTGACAAACTGAGGAGCCAAGAAATTCTTACAAGGTTTGCAGTGTGATCTGGTAGCAAGAAAGATTAATGAAACCTTGGCTGCACATGCAAAAAAAAAAGAAAAAAAAAGCCACATCAAGCAAGAGAGATGCAACAGCTAAATATGCCCACTTTGGGTAGCAAGCAATATAATCAGACAAGTCTGCAGTAAAAAAATGAATGCAAATACCACTGGGATAAGACAAGCCTTATTTAGACTAGTATGTGGCAGTACAAGGACATGTTTAAAAAGGAAAACAGGGGTTAGTGTCTGAAAGCTTTCTTCTAACAGCCTTTCTAAAGCCCCAATATTACAGGCAGACTCACAAGAGACTTAAACAACCACTTAAGAAGAGTTCATTCCCACAAATGAGATTAGTAGCAGAAAGTTGAAGATGTGCTTAGGGGTCTCCCACAGAAAACACCATGAGCTTGTTCTGCAAACACCTCTGCACGGACTTGGCACGGTTAGAATATATAGGCAGTGCAAAGTAACTCAATACTGGGCCAGACAATGAGTCCAGGTAGCTCTCAAGTTGGCTGAAGGTCATTAATTTCTCAGCATATGATTAGGTAAATATTTGCTTTCTTCTAAGCACAACTTTCATAACACAACAATATCGAGGAAAAGAAAGGTAAACCTTTTGTTTGCAGAAGACATAAGCAGCAAACACATACGGAGTATTAAAATTTGACTTTTTTTCTTTTTTTGGTTTTTATGTCAACTGCTTTATCTTAACACAGCATGTATTTCTAGCTTTCTTTAAAAAAAGCAAAGCAACAGGAGTGTAGTTGCACTGCACACCCCTCACCACTGGGACAGAGGCTGAAGAAACACCAGGCACAAAACTATCCTCCTACAGTGTCAAGGATCAGCCCTCTCCATGCAAATCCACGTATTTTCCTTGAATGCTGATATATATCAATAAACATGAATGCCAAACAACTAGTCAAAACAAAACACTCTAGCACTTAGCACAGGCAAGTCACAAGACTCTGAATACCTAGTTACAAGCTCTGTAGGGCAAGAGCTCTGGTTTTCTTTCACTACTGCAGCATACAAACTTCAGTCAAGTGCCTTAAAGGAAAAATGCAATGCAACTAAAAGCCGAGTTGCAGCATCTACTTTGTTTTCTCATTCCTTTCCACAGTGCTTGACTAGCCCAGCCATGTATAGCCAGCCTGTCTCCCCACAGCACAGATCACTTCACAAGCATGCATTATTCAGATTACACTGCAAGTGCATTTAACACTGAGATTTTAGAACTCACAAACACTACAACTTTTAAACAACTTTGCCAAGTGACGTTTATTGAACACTCCTATTGCAACACAATAGAGGTTGTGCCATTGGTTTGGCACAGACAGTGCTGCAGGCCTGTGATCCTACAGCTAGTGCTTTTTTCAAATACAAGATGGCTTTCAGGTTACTTCTGTACAGAGAGGAGGAATGAACATAAGGGTGGCAACGTTGCCAGAAATATTCCAATTTCCACTGCGAATTTTTTGGATGCTAGTTCTAAATATATTATTTTGAACTGTGGATTAGACAAAATATTTTAAAGAAATACATATTCTCCCCAGCAGTGTACCCATTTAAAGACCAATTTGCTGCTCTGCAATCACAAAAATGGCAACATTTTTTTCATCAAACTTTTCAATAGCTGCAGTTAAGTTAAATCTGTACAACTCCATTTTGTCATTTGAGGACAAAGGACACTAATTATCTGACACACGGGTTTTCAAGATGGACGTAACAATGCATCAACCACACAGATTTCAAGTCCTGGGTTTTCTCCTGTCCTTTCTATTCAATCACCACTTGCTCTGACACTTTCTATCAGGATAACTGCAACCTCAGTTCTGCCTGGCACACTGAGTTTTTGCCATCACATTTCCCAAGGTTAAACTTCAAGGTTTAGAAACAGTTTTTTCCTCTGAGATGACCTTCAGCAATCGCCCCAGTTCTGAGAAATGAATGAAGTGTTCCCAAAACAAAGCAAATTTTAGTAGTAACCTGTAGCTAAAAAGAACACATAGGTACATGACCTGCTTTAGGGACAGAGAGTGCTAAAAATACTCCTGTCTGGGCAAGACTTTTGGGCAGACTTTTGGGATCGTGGTAATTGGGTAATTCCTTCTGGATTAACTATATGCAAGATTTCTGCTTACCATTTAACGTATTTTGGCTCAATGGTATGAAACCACCAAATAAGGTAACACTGGATATAGGATTGTTTTTAAGGGATCTGACCTATGTCCACAGAAGTCAGTGGTAATCTCTGCACCAACTCAGCAGAAATCACACCAGATACCAATATTAATCTACATATTAAAATCCATTACAGTTATACCTACAGATAAAAAGCCAATCAAACAGCTGACACAATCTGTCAGTTTCCCACGGGAAGGTTATGTCCTCCAACTCATTTTTACTTACACAGCAGTCTACAAAGAATACTTTGCTGATCTCACAGAGATGTCCAGCCTCAGAGGATGCTACAAGCACGGCAGGATCAACCTTGAAGCCCACCCAGCCACCACCAACCTGTCAGTGAGGCACTACAGGGCTTGGGGGAAGATGCAGGAACCTCCAACAGAGGTTCAGTTTAAGCTTCATGCTAGTGTTTTTACAGGGATTGCTCAAACAAAAGAAAGTCAAGTACAGCCTTTAAATGTTATCGCAAATCCCAGTACCTGTATAAATATCTAACCTCCTGAACTTCAAAAACTGACTTCCCATACAAGTGCCTACTGCAGTTTTCCTGAACACATCACAAGCAGGATTTTCATCTCACCCATCTTGAACTGACCAATCTCAAAATGTTTCAGATTTCCTTTTTATCTATCTGACAACTCAAAAACAGTCTGCTGACCTAGATCCCCTAAATAATTTATTACATTCTAGACTTTTTATGCCCCTCCTGATTTGTCTTTTTTTGATCCAAGGGTTCAGCTTCTCTTTATGTGAAATCTTCCCAGACACAAATGATCACTGTCCACCTTTCCAGCAACTCTTTCAATTCCTTTTGCAAAGTTTCTACATGAAATTCAAATAGTGAAATGAACTGAATGAAATTCAGATTTATTATTTACTTACAGAATTTTACTGAGGTTTGAGATCTGAAGAACTTCTGTTTCAACTGAAGCATTTTGGCAAATTTGGAGGTATATCAAATAATATTTTTATTACTTTAAAAATTAATAACACTGAACTACACTGAGTCATTCTTCTGTATTGATAAGATCAAAAACTTATATTGGGATCAGTTTCATATAGATTAAAATGCCTCACATGGCTTAAGACAATGCTTATATTGTTGTCTGCAACACATATTTACAAGCATTTCAAGCACTACAAATATTTTGCGACATGTTATGAATAACTCAGATGCTGTTTTCCTAGCTCAAATAAAGAAATATACAACTGGGTAATGTTTCACTTTCCACAGCACTCTTTGCAGCAAATCATTGGCAGCTACAAATACTCAGGACTGAGCAATACAGGTGGAAAATGGCAGGGGTGAAATCCTGTGTCAAGCACTGCAGCTGCAACTCCCTGGAACAGGGAAAAGAGCAAAGCTGGTGAAGAACCAGTGAGTGAGAATGGAACTGTCAACCCAAGGTACCAGAGCTCTGTGCACCAGGACAGCCAGCCTCGAGGTTCACCCACAGGGTCTGGCTGCCTCACCAAGAAAAGCCCTCCAGAGATCCCAGATAGCTTCTGCTCTGAAACACAAGGTGCACAAATGAAAACAGGTTGATTACCCTGTTCCAACAGAAGTCAGGCCTGGCCCCAAGGGGAGAGAGGCTTGGGACAACTGATCTGTAAAAAAGGCTGCCTCTCCTGTAGGTGCAGACCTCTCCCAGGCTCATGGCTAAGGAGCTTGCTGCCTGAGCCCAAAATCTCCATGGGGTCACCCAGATGCTTCAGGGACACAGCATGACAAAAGTCACATCCCACCAGCATGAACAGCAGAGTGCCCTTAACCATATCCAGTGGGAAAGGAGGACCATGGAGAGAGCTCAGACCCACATAAGATTCCTGGCAGGATGATAACCACCGCCAGGCAAACTGTCACCAAGCTCAAGGAAATGGCAGTTTCCTCCTTGCACCCAGGAAAAACGGGACTGAAGACCGTTAAACATGTTTGGAAAACATCCAAAAAAACGCAGTGATCCTGAAAGAACAAAGATCTCATCAGATCTCTGTTCAAATCTGCCCTCAATAAAATGCTGTTAAAGGCTTGGATTTAATTGTTATTTCTGGCAGCGCACCAAGGAGTAAAATAAAGAGGTCTATCAGGCAATGTGGAAGAAGTTACTGTATTGCAAATCACTCAACACACACCAGTTCCCTAAATGATGAAACAATCCAGTAGAAATCTCAGGCTAAAATCAAGTTGAGGACCCAAAACTGGTGACTAAGCACACCATGACTCCAGGCCATATCCCCGGCAAAAAAAATGACTGTGGGAGAAATTTAGGGAGCAATTTTCCCTCAAAAGAAATGGTTGTCAGAGTCACAGTACAACCCACTCCCTTCACTAAACAGTTTAAATTTCGAAAGCTTTTGTGACTATGATCAAAATAATTCAAAAAAGATGTGCATCAAGATGTTTTCATTTTTCACCACTCTAAACGCCTTTCCACTTATGTAGCCTTATGTACCTTAATATCCACAATCCTAACACATACCCTCTAAGAGATAAACAAAATGGGCTACTTTTCTTTAGTTATTATCTACCACCACTCCTGCCTATAGTCATATTGATGCTTTCACAATCTATCATAAAAGTTATGTTTCTCCCATAATAGAGCGTTTCCCTCCATGAACTGTGCACTAATGGAATTAATCTTTAAAGAAGAAATTAGATGAAAATTTCAAGCAACATTTCAGCAAAGATTTCAAAAGCTAGGCCACCAGAAAAAAAAAAAAAGTTGAGTAAAATAAGTGAATTATTTAATAGCATCACCCCAGAAGGAACTTTACTGCATAACTGTACTGAATAGAGAAGCTATTAGTGATCTTCAGCTAGTCAGACACACTGAATTAGCACTGCTTTAAAAGGAGTTGTAGAACTTTCTAAAAAACACAAAATTTAAGTTTGTGAGAATCTAAAACACTACAGAAGTGCTGAAAAGTAGGCCACAGATATGCCTATTTACACAGCCTTGCAAAAGCAGGGAAATTTTCTAGTCCTGTATAAAGTGCTGCTGACCTGCCTGTACCAAAATGATAATGGAAAAAAAAGTCTACATGACATTTTTCTGGCCTGTCCACGAAAGAAAAATTATTTTGACATGTAGCACTAGATAGAAGCAGTAGAGCAAATCTCTTTTGGAATAAGTAATGTAGAACAATCTAACTAGAAAGATGAAGATATTTGCAGAATAGTGGGAAGTTATTAATATTGTAATATATTTTTTAAAAGTAAATACATTTTTTCCATCAGTCTCAACTGTTAGTTCTCATAGAAGAATTCAAACACAAATCTTTATCACACACCGTTACTGCTCATAGGTGCCTGTGACATTCACAAGGTAACCACCTTCAACTAAAAGCAGATCTCTTCCATTTTGGATAGCAGCCTTTTTTTCCTACTTATCCAATAAAATAAAAGGTCCTGAAGATCACAGCCTGTTGCAGGGGGGGTGGTTCTGATGTCAAAAACAGGAGGCATAAGGCATGATCCACCTGTTTTTAAAACAAGTGGGCACATTGGCAAACACTGCTCCTTCGCACACGTTAATAATGTGTTAAGACCTTGATCAGCATTTTGTACACAAAAGCAGTCATTCCAACAGAACAGAAAACAATCCACTTTCACAGAAGCAGAAGAACTAGCTTTGTGCTACTCCCTGGGGAAGCAACGTCTCCACATTGTCACTTGCAGACACTACAGAACAAGCTCTGCTCCAGATGTAATTCCCACCACCTTCCCTTTTTCAAGTTGCTTCTGGGAATCTTCCTCAGTGCAAAAGCGAGTAAATAACTTCTGCCCTCCTGCACACTTTGCTAGGTTCTCTTCATTCCAGAGCACCTCAAGGTTCCAGGGAGAGGTAACAACCCCCTTTTACATGTTCTGGAGAGGAAAAAGCATTGCAGTCTCCACCACACTGTGGGAGGGAGATCCACCCTTCCATCAACAGCAGTCTGGTTCTGCAAGGCAGGTTACCACCACTGCAGAAAGAACTGCTCATGCCTGTTTGGGCACTGCTGCCATCTACCCATACTGGCATGGAGCCCTACTAAGCACCATTTGTGATCTGCTTAAGCGTGCTGGAAACTTAAGGGGCTGCAACAGAATTTGATAGTTTTATTTCATGTCACTGAGCTGTAGCCTTCCACAAGTTAGCTCAACAATCACCAAAGTCAGCATAATCATGGGAAGACTGTGCATCTAGGAGACATGGGTGGGCAGGTGCCACATCCAAATTATCTCATGTTTTAGTAATGGCAAAAAGGAAAATATCTTGCTGCCTTCTCTGCGGCTATGTAGTCCCACCCCCTTCAGCACTTACTGCACCTCTGAACTGCCTTAATCCACTAACCAGCAGAAAGCTATTAAGCTCTTCCCCTTCCCCCTGAAGTTAATTTTTTGCTGCTTCAGTGAAATGGCACCGACACCAAAATAGCATAAAGTAAGCCACAGCAACTGGGAGCGCAAATGGGAAAGCAGCAACTCCCCCTCCTTGCGTTCAGCTTTTGCCAGCTGCAGCTTAACTATTCATTGCTATTGCTCAAGAAAATAAGTTCCACAGAAAAGGCTTCACTGCAGAGGGCTTGCCCTATGTTAAACAAACTGAGGACAAAGCAAACTAAGGACACAGAGTTCATGGAGTTCACGGCAAAGCACAGGACACAAACATGAAGACGTGCTGGGTCACACCACAGGCCCTGTTAGCCCAGTAGCCTGTCTCCAACACAGCCTCTGAGCACAGGGCTGGAGAAGAGCAAGAACAGGACGAGCACATCTGCACTTCACCCCCAGCACATCTGTGGCCTTCAATACTTTCACTGGAAGAGATTTTCTTGCGCTTGCATTTGTCCAGCGTTTGTCCACCAAGCAGTCCCCAGAAAACCTTTTCAAGGAGTTCTCCAGGCTCATCTGCCTGAAGAACGTGCAGAATGTTCTAGGCCATGAAGAATAACTTCCTCCTGGCAGGACAAACCTGACTCCTTCAAAGTTTGTCCGACTTTTTCTTGGCTCTTACACACTGGCAGATGAAATAGCCAAACTGTCTTCAAGCCAGTCACAAGGTCATGGACCTCTGTGACATCATTCCTCAACCACACCTTTCCCAGTCACATGGAACATCTGTCACATGGAAGCCATTCCAGGTCTCTCACTACTGGTGTCGTTTTTGCCAGCAGCTCCTCTAGCTGCCCTGTATTTTGATATGAAAGAGAGATGAAACAGTATCTAATGCATGGACAAACCACAGATCTAGACAAGGCATAATAAGATTCTGTATCTCATTCTTTACTTTTTTCATAGCATTTCATAGGACTTGATATGCTCTCTTTAATAACTCCTAAGCACAGAGCTGATGACTTGACAGAAGTACTGTGGGTCTCAAGATCCCATGAGCAGTGACAGTTAACCTGGAGTCCATACCTTGCACAAAAAATTCAGACAGTTTCCTGTTACCAGTGCAAATTTCACATTTATCTATATCCAATGCAGGTATCTCATACTTTACTTTTAAGCAATATCAGGAATCTAGGAAAGTTGTCATAAATTCTTCGAGTTAAAATCTCCAAGTTATATGAATCACTGAAAACGAGACAGCAATAATAAGAAATCTACTTGGGACAAAAAACTGCTGAAGTACTCAACTGCAGTGAGCCAGGACATGCCAGGACAGAGAAGTCCTACAAATGGGACAGCACATGTAACAAGGAGTTCCTTTAGGCTTTGATCTGCTAGTTATTTGAAACCACACAATGGTTGACTGAAAAAGGTACAAGATCCCAAAGGAATCAGATTCCCTGCTTCTCTTGCAGCAAGCTTCTAAAGTTCCCTTTTTATAACCACCTTCACCAAAATAAATAAATCACTTCTAAGTCAAAAAAAAAGTAAACCAAGGCATTTCCACACAGTTCCTTTCATGTCTTTCCACTGCCTCATCTACAGTCACATGCTCAGTCCTGACCTTTCCAGATTCTCCTCTCTGCCTCACCACACTTATTCAGACTATCAAATTCATTTAGTGAAACCATCCTATCCTTTCACACTTGACTCTTTTCACAGACAAGCAGTTCATTTTCATGCAGACCCACTTTTAACTTCAAAAGGTTGCTTTGTATCTCAGCTTCTGATGTCCCTTGTTTAAAACACTTCCAAATAAGGATCTGAAAAGCATTGTAGCTGGGAACTCTCAGCTGTGCCTCTGTCCCTCCTCAAAATAGAAAAAAAATCCACTACTAAACAAAGTGAGACACCACGTGTCCATCCAGGATTTCTGTAACTTGTCAATAGCTCTCACAGTTCACCCATGCACATCCAAGGTCATGGCCAGAGCTGAGAAAACTGAGCCCACAGCTGTGGTGGGCCTGAATCAGTCTCCTGGAGCTACCTTCACAGTGACACCTGCTTTACCTTAGGCCTCCTGTGAAGTCATTCATTTCCACTTATCCATACCTGCTCAGACCAGCCAACCCTTCTGAGCAGCCTCAGAAGGCAGTGACAACCTGACAGTCACCCCCTCCAACCAGGGCAAGAGCACAAACCCATATCACACCATTAGCTGAGAAAGCCACTCTGCAAACACATCTGTTCCTCGTGCCAATGCACACAAAAACCAGCACTTATTTCACAAGTTATTTCTCACCACACCAAATAATTCTGCCTCCCTTCCCGATGGCTCAGCCAACTGCATTGCCCCAGGTGGATGCTGCCCCCTCCAAGAGCAGCACCCAACACCCTCCACACAACTGACACCAAACCACCAACACTTTGGTCCATAAAGAGCAATTTCCACCCATTTTGAGATGCTTCATCAATCATGCAAGAACAACTGAATTAACAAGATTATATGCAAACTCATAAAGCAATTAGGTGAAAAGACAGGGCATAAACTTGGCCAAACTTACATCTTTTAAGCAAACCTAGAAACTACATTTGTGTCACAGCAAACTACCATAAAAACTAATGCACTGGCTCTATTCATCAAAGCATTTTTCACTTTGAAACCAAAAATACAGGAGAATACTTGTTCATAGCTCATTTCAGAACCATTTTCCATTTAAAATATTTATAACTCAGTAATTTCAGGTGAGAAAACCATACTGAAAAGAGCAGTACATTACACTACATTTCTCATTAATTTCCCTGTGAAACATTTGAGTTTCCAAAAATCTGACTTTTAAGCTAATTATGCACAATTTGGACACTCCAAAGTCAGGAATTCAGCACCGAATCCCGTCTAGTCACTCACAAAACCTTTATAATGAAAACACATTATAATCACACTCTTTTCTTGCTAGAAGAGACAAAAAGGCACTATCATAATTTTTAAAATGACATTTGAATCCCAATAGGGTTTGTTTGGGTTTTTTTTGTACTAGGTTTTTCTCCCATAGGCTTACTAGACACATTTCTATCAGAACACCTTCAGCAATGCATCCAGAAATGCACTGAGTTAAAATGCAGCTGTTTCCTACTTACTTTCCTCATATTTTAAGTACAGGAATTTTACCTAGCTCTAATACAGAGAATTACCACAGATCTTTAGAAAAAGGGGAAGACAGAGTGCTTCAGCATAAACATCTGCTCCCATCCCCTTGAATAGAAATGGAAATACAATGATTAAAAGCGTCACTGATTTTAAATAAATTTTACTTTCTTACATTAGACACTGCATCAAAACCACAGCAGTTAAAAAGTCAAACAATTTTCCAGCTGGCTGCTACATACATTGAAAAACAAGACCAGTTCAAGGTAATAGCATGTCCTTTGTATTAAAATACCGGTCAAGCTGCTGACAAGGAGACAAATGAGTTTTTAAACCATTAGTATACACTCACATAAAATTAAAAACAGTTCCATGGAAGGAAATTTGGATAACCATGATACGCCTCTTCTAGCATAATACTACCTTTTGATTTCTTGAGAAGTTATTAAAATTGGACTATCTCAGCATGCTGGAAATTCATTTATCCATTATTACAATATACAGTTAATGCAGGAGATTAGATTAGGTTTTGACAAGTCTTTAACACTTCTCAGGGCAGCATTGCTATTTCCACCTAGGCTGGTAACTTTATCTACCAGCTAACCTTTATGGTGTTGACAATGTGCAATTAACAATTTTTTCCCTTGCCCCCGATTCCCATCCCACTGCAGATGATGCTGCTGCAGTGACACACATCCCAGCTCCTCCTGGCAGCCTGGTCCAGCAACAGCCCCAAAAGCACCTGCCATGCCCCCACACATGGCTCCCTTTCAAGATCTCACAAGACTTGGCAACAGCAGCAAAACAGAGCAGCCCTGAAATGGAGGAGGCCGTCACCTAATGAAACATGACTAACAGGACTGCTGACTGTCCAAATATTTAACTGCTCTCCAATGCTGCAGGTCAGATGGGTTAATCAAATAAACTTACATATCCAGAGGGATTGCCCATTATTTGTGTTTTCTTAAAGTCCTTACCTGGCTTTAGATTCTGAGAAACTAGTAAGCTGTGAGCAACTGTGAATATCTGCACATAAAACCAAACAAAGAGACACCAGAGCTCTCCATCATGAGCTGAAAACATGCAAAAGTTCTTTAAAAAAAAGGCACTTTTGCTGAATAATACAACAACTCTCTTCAGCACACAAAAGCAGCATATGCTGATGGGAACTGACAACACCTACACTAGGTACCTGGAAATACAACCCATGTCACAGCACACAACTGGACTGCAAGTGGGACTCCAACACATATCTCTCCCAGACTTAATCATTAAAACTCATAAGAACAAAAAAACACCAATATGGACGGACAAAGTAGATGCAAAGTGTTTTCAGTGTATGACAATGGAAATTAAAATAAATCTAGGATTAAAATATAGCTTAGTTTCACTGACTTCTAATAGCATTTATCTCCATTCAACAAGAATTTATGCACCATTTCAACCTGATAAGAATTTAATTTTAGGTAATAAAGCTTTACAAATTGAATTCAAAGGGAAAAAAACCCCAGCATTTCCCAATTATTTCCAGAGCTCCACAACTCCAGACTTCAACTAAAGGAACAGGGAAAGTTGTCACTAAAAGCAGAGCTAACGTGTGACCTCTGGATACAGTGGCACTAGCAAGCAGCTATAATAAAAATCAATATTAATTCCACACATTTCTGTTTTGAAAATAAAGCAATGAAATTCCCTCACACCCACCTGGCAAAGAGATGCAACTTCAGACCAACTTCGTCAAAGAGGATTTTTAAAGTCTTTCTACGGGCATGTAATGGATTCCAAGACTGAACATGCACTGAATGTTCAGTGAACCAAATAATTTTTAATAGATTCCTCAGGGGAGTTTTTTTTATATTTTTTAAATCACTCTAAGACCTTGGAATGACAATCTGATTCAGAGGCAAAGAAAGGCTGTTCATGGGGTGGGGTATTGTGTTTCTTCTGGGTTTTTCCTGAAAGAAAAACAGTCTTGTCCGTTATGTGTACTTACTATGTACTTCAGGAATGTCTTCATTTCTACAAACCTTTAACTTTTTTAATTGCTTTTGAAAGCATATACTGAGGAATTTTCAAGTTCCTCCCTGCAGAAATACTACACAGCAAGTATAGAAAGTCGATCTAACAGAAAGGTGGGAGGAACTGAAAGCTGGAATGAGGCAGCTCACCTCCTTCAGTCACAGTTGCAAAGAGGTAGGTGATAAACAGCATTAACAAAACCATCAGCCCCATATATAAAAAAATCCCAATTGCAGCACAAATTAGTTCAGTTTTCACATTTCAGATTAATGACCCTCCTCTCCTCAGGCCCCTCAAACTAATGCCCACCTTAACAGCAAGGCCCCTGTGACACGATGGCCGATTCAGCACAAGAAGCAACTATCCCTTGAAAGAGTGAATTTTCCCAGCTGTATGATTAAGTACGCAGGAAAACAAGACAAGGAGCCTCGAGCATTGCCGTTGTTAGTGTGATTTCAGCAGGATTAGGCAGAGCACGATGGAGGAAAAGCCTCAGACAATGAGTCCTTTCATACACCAGAAACAAAAACTACCGTTAATCACACCCGCGATTCAGTTTCTTCCACTAATTCCTAATCAGACATCAACAAATAAAGCAAAACACTTATTCTTGTTTGAATTCTACGAAATAAAAACAAATGAAAGGAAGTGATCAGCCCGTGCTGTAAAAATGTCGTTGCCTCTCCACCTCCTGATGGACAGGGCGCTGAGATAGGCATGAATGGTTGGGAAAGGAGCTTTTCCTTGAAGCCCGTCCATAGAGAAGCCCAGAGTAGAAGAGTGCTGCATTAACAAGCATGAGAAACTTCAAACACCAAGAGATAAACTCAGTCAAAACGCCCCTCTGTACACAAAAAAAAAAAAAAAGAGACCCTGCACCACAGTCATTAGAAGAAAACGTGGTGCACCACTTCGATTTTCTACATTAGTCACTGGACAGAAACAAAGCATCTTTTTTTTCCCAAAAGCAGTAAATAATTGCAAATCCACTTCTACACATAACCTATCATTTACCACCTCATCAGCGACTGCTTGAGCCTGACAGAATTAAACACCCAAGTCAGGCGTTTCTGTTAAAAGTAATAATTACATCGTTACTACAATATACAATAAAAATATAAACAAATCTGCCTGGTAATATTTTTGTGCACTCTCACTGAAATATCACTAGACTCTAAACAGACAACATTATAATAACAATTAAAGAAAAAAAAAACCACACACACACACCACACCCCCACCAAAAAAATCCACTTTCACCGAAGTATAGCTAATTCTAAAATACAACTTTACCTACAGGCAAAAACACATAAATGATTAGCATTATAATGTTTATTTTAATTACACTGTGCAACAAAAATCCAAGAGCCTGATAACTCTCTTCAGATACTAAGAAAGACAATATTCCAGAGCTTATATTCCACTTCCAACCTACAGTTATGTCAGCCCACCCTATCACTCAAATGCCAAAGCTAGAATGTCTGCATTTCTTGTTGCATCTAAAACCAACACGCAAGTACCAGTTCAAAGAAAGTCATGGGGGAAAACAAAAAAAAAAAGGCAAAACAGGAGGTCAGGAGATCCCTCACCTGCCCATTGTAGACAACATTTAAGAACATCGAAAATTCACTGGTCTTCAAAGCTCAACACTTCAACGTTTAATAGGGGAAAAAAATACGTCTTTAATTCATGCTTACATTTACAAATGCTTTCCAGCAACGTAACTGCTGTGTAATGTATTCTTTAACACCACAGAACTCATGGTGCCTGCCCTGAACACTCAATGATCTAAGCAAACAAAACACAATTCATGATTTCTAGTGTGCTGAAGATGTTTTTCATCACTGCAGTCAAGCTGCTGATCCCAGCAACTCAGTGCAAGTCATTTTAAAACAAAGGTCTGCCCATCTACCTTGATGGTTCTGGCCAATGAAGAAGCCTTTGATCACTCTTCAGCAAAATACTGCTGTGTCTTTAAGGATGCCCAGCTTTCTGACAGCAGGATGGGGGATCACTAAGAAGAGCATGACAGCTGGCTGCCACGCAACGCTTCAGAACTCTCCCTTTTTATAATTAATTATGCTCCTTATTTCTTCCACAGGCATAAGAAAGACATAGGCATGGAGGCAAGTTGTAGCAGCACACTTTATTATTACCTTGTTTACAAAGCAGCTGCTTCAGGTACGAGCCATGGTAGGAGCCAAGCACAGTTCCCAGCAGTACCAGCCTGCTCCCAGAGCTGCTGGGGTTTTATCGTGGAGGTGCACACGCTGTGCCTTCTGTGGATTTCTCCCGGGCACAGGTGAGGGGTGCCCCTGGCCACCACAGCCTTGGCCAAACACCCAGGCAGCCGGGGAAATCAGCAGCAAAGAAGGCAAAGCAAAGTGAGATGTTCACTGCCAGGAGGAGGCAACGCCCTCGTGCTAAGGACAGCACCAGCGTGGGGGCAACGAGAGCCCACACCCGCTTCAGTCTCATCCACAATCCAGCTGCGAGGAAGAGAGATTTACACTTTGCACCCACCCAGAACAGCTGCTGAAATCACAGCCATGCTACAGCCATGCTTCTCCCTGTCTTGGCCTGGCTGAGTGAAGGAGGATCCAGCACTTACCGATGGTGTTAAAATGAGCCCTCTGCAATAGAACAGACCCCAGGAAATTAGGCTAATTGACAGCCTATTCTAAAATGCCTTTTCTTTTTTCAAGCCAAAAGGCCTCAAATGAGTACATTACCTTAACCAAAAGCATAAAGTTTAGTTTTACAGGATCCAGACATAGCAGAATCCAGAAAAAACACAAACCAACAAGAAGTGGTAGCCAGACTCCCACGCACAAGTATACTAAAGGAGAAAAGCTTTCCTGCAAAAGTTTATAATCCTACCTCTGTGTCAAGAGGTAGAATTGAAGCAGGAGCACCATAAAATCTGCTGAAATACTTGTATCTCAAAGCGTAATTCTTCATATCTGCATTTTATTAATGGGAAGCTACACACGAACAAGGCTATAGCAAGGAGACATTCAATATCTAAAATTCATGTTCAAAAATACATGCTCCATCCTGAGGTTAAGTACAAGTTTACGAGTATTTTTTTTACCACATAACACAGGCGTTAGCATACACAGACTGCAAAAGAATTTTGGTGGTGCCAAAGTAGTCTCAACAAAACCACTGAGAATATATAGTACAAAATTAGTTCCACGCCTTCTAGTTCATAGGTTTAAGAAGCCAATTTTCTTTGTTTATGGTAATTATATTTCATATTTCACTGAACTTTGACATGATAAATGTATTATTGGATTTTGTGTGCATCTTGTAGTCAATTTGTGTAATCTTGCAAATTTTGTAGTACAAGTAGTTAAAATACAATGGACAGTACATTCATAAATTACAGATTTTTCCTCAAGGTAAGAGAATTATTATTGATTCTGCAACAACTAAACCTTTGATCAAATTTGGCGAAACAAATGTTACTTAATAAGATATAAACAAACATAACTCCTTTGCATTTGAAGAAAACAGTAGTTTGTAAAAAGGAAAAATCTCCATCTAAATCAAGGTCACTTTTTTCTCCTTTGCCCCCATCTCACATCTTTTGAGTAACACATCAACACATTCCTAACTCACTGTCCCCAAAAGGCTTCTTTGCCACTTCTATGATTATTTTTCAAGACAGAAGACCAGAAGCATAGTATTTGCCAGGTAAGATACCTATTTTTTAAAAATATGCAGACTAAAATCTAATCACTAGACTAGCCTTTTTCATACTTCTCAGATCTAATTTATCTTCCTAATTAACCATCCTATCAAAATATATCTAGGGAGAAGAAAATCTAACACATTGATATAAGAATTACCAAAACTCCTCCAGGAAAAGATGCAGATCATCCTCCAAAACACTGTAAGGTCTAATTTTGTGAGGAAATCTAACAGAAGAATCAAGTACCATCCCATGAATAACTTCCTGCTCCTGCAGAGAGAAAAGATATTACAAAGCTCAAGTGCCTGGCTGCCTTCAGCAGCAAGGATGACACATGAGAGAAGAATCCATACACAGGAGGGATAGAAAACCAACCCTGCTCTGTGGATCTCATAAAATAGAACAGATGTTATTCTTTGTATACACATGTGCAATTCAGTGTTAAACACAGCACCTGCAGGAGGGAAAAAAAAAAAAAAAAAAAAAAGAAGAGAGGCCTATGAAGCCAGTAAATAATTCTTCACCATGGTCAAGCACATGCATGCTTTGTTTGGTTTCAAGTGATGACCAGATTTCCAGCACTGGTTTTGAAAGAACAATGCCACATGCCTGGCTTTCATGTTTTTTCTCCTTTCAATTTCATGTGACAACTCCAAACTATAAACTTCTTGTGCCAACCTAAATAATTCCTCTTTCTCAGTAATACTGGAAGAAAGTACTTACCCACTTGCCAGCTGCAGCTGAAATTTTGTGCCAAGAAATAAATGTCATTTGGACAGGTTGTAAACTGGAAGCTTGTACTCCTGCTAAAGGACAAGAATAAGAATGGGACCATCCTATTCCTCCCCAGATTAATGGTATTGCTCTATTTCAGCTGGATTGCACTTGATTAAAGCATCCAAACAGAGCTTCCTCTGAGTACAGTGTCCAGATATTAGGAGATACTTTGGTCAATTTTGATCTCAACCAGGTTTTTTACAAACATTGCTTCCATTCTCTGCTCCAAAAACCCTAACTTATCTCTGTATTTCCCATCTTTAGAATAAAGTTCTCAGATAATAGAGTCCTTGAAGGAGCAAGACCTGTTTCACCCTTTTTTTCTGCTCAGGCACAGGTGTATAAACATTTGTGTGCACACTGACATTAAATAGCAAGTGCTCCAGCTTCCCCTACTTGGCCTCTTTTCACAGTCCCAGGAGACTTCCACCTTCCTACAGACAGCAAACACTTGCAGGCACTGGTCACTTAGCTCTCATGATCAACACAAGGCAAAGACCAAGGCATCTTTCCCACTGCCCAGAAAGACGATGATTAACAGAGAGCAGAAGGGAAAGCAGAAGGCTTTGTGGCAGAATGGCTAAATTAGAAATTAAAACAAGAGATTGTGAATAGTTTAAAGTCTTCTATCTAGGGCCAAGTCAATACTGGGTTTCTCTTCCCCCAGGTGTTGAGTGGTTACTGGGTTCCTTAGCTTTGCAGGCTGGGATTCCTCACACGTTTCATCAGGTGCCCCAGCATCCACAGGATACACACACACACAAGTGTGACACACAGTCTAGCAGCTCACAACCCTGATACCTACACTTCACTCTTCTTTGTCCTTCTTCCAGCTCACAAAGGCTTCCTGTTACTGCCCCTTAACATGTTCTGATTTTTTAGGGGGGGCCTCCAAAGCTCTCTGAAGCTTCTCACAATGACAGTGTCAAAGGCATGAATAAAACCTGCGTTGTTGCAGTGGAAAGTGGCCTTTTCCTCTTTAACCTACAATCATGGGCCCCTTCCCCATGCTGACCATTATAACATTTTCATTTTGGCAGTGACCTGAATTTTATGTTCACAAAAATGCTGCCAAAATCCCAGTTAAAAAATTCAACTAACATGAATATGTGAAGATGAACATGTATGCTGCTAAAAAGCCAAGTACTCTGTCCCACAGAAAACAAAAATAAAACCAACGTTAGTAAATGCACATGAACAAATGATGATGAGGTACATTAAAAGAAATACATGTCTCAAAATAAGCATCAATACCGTGAACTTCATTTTAATGTAAGAGTACAGAGTTACATCCATCACCTTCACAAACAGAGCCAGCAGTGCTTGTTCCCCTTGCTCATTAAAGCTCTACAACTGGTACCTCCTGTATGCCCACATGCACCATTTCATTAAGCTCACTTGACATTAGATGAAGAAAGAGTACAAGAAAATTGCATATTCCCTGCCTAAAGTAAACTTGTCATTTAAACCTTGTGTATAGATAGAATTTGATATAGCACTGGTGAGTGAGT
Source organism: Trochalopteron elliotii (assembly GCA_024734555.1). Lineage (NCBI taxonomy): Eukaryota > Metazoa > Chordata > Aves > Passeriformes > Leiothrichidae > Trochalopteron > Trochalopteron elliotii. Next base: position 1,176,965 of record JANPWX010000010.1, read on the forward strand.
CATTCGTCAGTTTTAGAGTTTGTACGACAGTATTCTTACATATGTTTTGCAATACTTTCCAGTTCGCTACCACCCCATGTAATTACAAGTTTTTACTGGAAAGGAAGCATATATTTTGGGTTTGAACACTGCACTAAAATCTGTAGAAACAACGCTTACTTTTATGGTCAGATTTTGAGCAGAAGTAAGTCCACAGAAGGATCCCTGACATACTGTATGAAAGATGAAAGTCAAAGCATTGCCTTCAAAGGAGGGCAAGCAACGATGGAGAGCATCACAAATATTTCTCAATGAATTACTCCAAACATAAACATAAGCAAGTCTCCTGTCAGTTTCCTTCAAAAGCTGTTTCTTAGCTATGTAAGTTAAAACTGCATTCATTCAGAACACTATATAAAACAGCCAGTAGCTACTATAAGTGCTTTACTTGAAAATAATAGATGATTTCACATCCTTCTGTACTGGGGCAAGATATCACATTAAAATTTTTCCCTACTGTCTTACCTTCACCTTTTTAAGTTGCAAAACAGACATGAGTAATTTAACTCAACCATGGTTTCTAAGAAGCACCAAAAAACCACTGAAACAGAAAGATTTGTTCTGATTAATACTACTAACAAGATCAGCTCAGACTCAGACTATCATGTGGTGGCATCCAGCTCACTACAACGCTTCAAAGGAAAGTCTGCGATTCTTCAACAGGCACAAGTCCCAGTTTTAATTTGCACACAGACAGAGGTTTACCATTCAGGTAAACTTCTTCTCTTAAAGTTGGTTTTTATTAGTATTCCTTTCCACTATCTAAATTCACATCAAATGGATCTACTGAACTGTACATGTGCTATCTGATAAAAAGCTGGAGAGAAAAAGCACCCTTTGCCCAATTAGTTACCTGGTTAAGATTCAAGAATGGGCAGCAACAACTCGGGGGTTTTTTCCTCCCAAGTGCATATACTATGACCTACAAGAAACATTTTCTACTAAAAAGTAATGCTTAAATGGAGATCTATGGCTGAACATTATCACAAGGATTGCACTTACCTGACAATCTGCTATTAGCCAACTCCATTATCGCTATTTGCAGTTTTTAAATGTACAGATTCAGAAGTAACTGTACAAAGCCTCCATTACAAGTGGATTTATGGAAAGCCACAGCAATAATCATCTTCATTAGGCATATCTTCCCACAGCCCTGCATTATGTGGACACAAAGAGGAAAACATTTCTTCTCTGTTACCCACAAGCTTAAACCTTTCTTTTTATAATCACGAGCTTTGACTGTCTTTTCTGCTTTTTGCCAATGACAACTATCTCACATTCCCAAAAGCAGGATTTAGTTTAAAAAAATAAAATTAAAAATACCTGCATACCTCTCAACCCACCACCAGTATACAACGTAGGATGGCTTCTACTTTGATTTTCCAGAAACTGACACTTTGACGGGCAACATGAATGAGAATAAAATGTTGTCTGTGGCTTCTATTATTTTGCTAATGGCCCCAACCAGTATGCAGCCAAGACACGCATAGACATGCACATGTAAAAAAAAAGGCTGATGGCAGTATTTATAACTAAACTGAATATAAAAATCTCTTGATCCGAAGTTATGCGTTAACTTTTTGGCCAAGCTGCTTTAACCCCTTCACATATGTGGTCATGTTGCATACTATTTCAAAAGCTAGACATAGGCTAAGAAACTTGCACATTAAGATGGCTGGTTAAAAGCAGAAACTGAGAACTTAAGTAATTCAACACTGTCACCCACCACACATTCAGATCACAAACTGGCTGCTTTGCCACGCAGATTTTACTCTTTGCTTTCGAAGTTCAGATTGCTGATCATGCGCTTCACAGTACGGATATCTATTACTCCTACGTCCTCAGTCTCACAGCAAACCACCACAGAAGAAATAATAAAATCAGGATTAAAGTACACTTGTTCCTTCCATAAAACCAACCTCGTGAGCCACGCATTTCCTGCATTATCATAATGAATGCAATGGACTTCATTTAAAAATCTGTTTTCAAAGCCTAACTGGCAGTCTTGGAACAATCACCCAGCAACCAGACACGGAGATAAGTCATTTGCAGCACAGGACCTTAGTAATCTTAAATTAAATTTGTCATTTCCCTAGCGCTTACCTTGAAAAATAAACAAAGGTGGTTACAGAAGCAACATAAGGAAACTCTATTTGCTCACTGTCCCTGCACAAGTTAGCTGCCTTCAGAGATCTCTAAACCAACAAATATTCAACTGAAGCTTTGATTATCCAGTTATCGTCAGCCCAAATCACTTTTTACAGCTCAGATCTAAACTTGACAAGAGAATATTGTATTTGATACTGACAATACGGCTTTATTTGGTTACACATGAAATAAACACGAAACTCCAAAACGCTTCAGGACAGCTGCCCCAGTCAGTCTCCTGGAAACAGACCACATCTTTCCCACACAAGAGGTTTGCGGGAACAGACCTTTAACAGCGCGGAAATACTTTCTTTCATTGAATTTAATTTACGCCAGCTATTTGAACTGCTCGAAGTTAGGTCTTAACAGTTTGTGGGTGCAGAAACCACCGCGAAGGCAAACGCACCCGCCCACTGCCTTCGCCTCCCGCTCGCCCCGGGCTGCCTGCGCCCACCCCGAGCTTCTCCACGCGAGCCCGCCCGCCCCCCGGGTGTCCCGCGGGGGAACACTGCCCGTCCCACCGGCATCCCCGAGCAGGCAGGCGGCACAACAGGTTGCGGAGGCGGCTGCGGGGCAGGAGCTGGCCCCGCGGAGGCTGCAGCCGTACTCCCCAGGGAGGGCGAACGGGGGGAGACCGGGATGAACACCCCCACCCCGGTCTGGGGAGCTGGCATCCCGGGAGCAGCGGCGGAGCTCCTGCCCGC